>CANSGD010000370.1:600000-1002880 GCA_947645195.1 Patellifolia procumbens
ATTCCTATTTTTATATTTATAACAATAATGTCTTTGACAAATACAAAAGGAAAATTGTTGCAACTTTAAGAAATTAAATGAACTAACATGTACTAGACAACTACCACTAAACAAATTTACTACATTGCATCCCCATTAATGTTTGAATTAAATAAATACCTCATCGTCTCTGTTTTTATCTATTATGATGTTTGGACTTTTACACATTGTACACATGCACTCATCTTTGAAAATCTTTGGGGAATCGAACATAAAGAAATTTGTAAGTGTATTGCATCTTAGAGATTGGTCTCGATATATACGATCAAAATATGAAATTGTTATATTTTTTTACATAAGTGTAATTAGTTCAATTTGTGTCGTGGAAAACATAAAACCTTATATGTTGTAATAGATAAAAAAATACATATGAAGTATATTTATTTGCTAATTTACTATCCCAAATAAGGACATTCCTTATGAGTTGGGGGTAAGAAGGGGATATGATCCCAACCCACAAAGAAACTTCTTGAGGATAGAAACTGGGGATTTATACCCACAACCAATATCCACTTAAATGCCGAATCTAATCCCTAGCCTCAAGGTTGGGGTGTGGGTGATTTAACCATTAAGCTCCCACCCGAGTCTTGTTTAAAGTACATATGTGATATCTAAGTTTTTCTTATGGTGCACTGGTATTTGACCTATATTCTACAACAGAAGTAACTCTAATTCTCGTACTCCATACATAAGATCTTATGAATGCAAGATCTTAAGTTAAAAACTATCAACCTCTAAATCGGCTATATATACGCAAAATCATAATAAATATTATCTCTACTATTTTACATCATAAGTTAAGATCTTATGTATGCAAGATCATAGTCCACAGGGCTTTGACATATACTTTCGTCATTTTTTTACAATGACTATATATAAAGTTTCACGTCTTATAGTGTATTTCGAAATACTACAAAAAAATTCTTCTCACACTTCTAGGTCAATTTCTTTTTATTTATTTCCTTATAATTCAGTTCAGTACTCTGAAATAACAAGATCTTAAGTTAAAAATAATCAACCTTATATTCCACGTATAACTTAGAAGTTACAGAAACAATCAAGTAACTATACATTATGACTAGAGACATGTTACTTGTAATAGTAATATAATATGCATTGCATACTTGCTATTCTAATTGACTTTTTAATGTTGATTTTCAAGCTCAATTCTTGGGATTTCAAAGATTCATAACACCATATAGCACTCAAATGGGTCAAGATATATTAAGAGGCGTCAATTTCGCGTCTGGCGCCGCGGGAATTCTTGTGGAAACTGGATCACACTTGGTACTACTACATTAAGAAAATTGTTACTTTCTATCTCGTTTTCGTGGTTATTTTAGGACCATAAAGTATACGATACAGACCTTTAACCTTGTTGATTCATTTTAGTATAGAACTTCGCAAGTATAAGGATATATAGTACGATGAGATCTTTCAAATCAGGATAATTAAATTATTAAAAATGTTACTGCAATCGAGCGATTTAATAATTGGAGATAACCTCGAATGGTAGAAAATGAGAGCCAATCCTGAGCTTGAATGGTGCTTCCCTTGAAAAAGGAAAAGAAACTTTTTTTGGTGTAGTGAGTTAGAAAGCCACGTGGTAATTGATAGAGTATAAAACCAATCCTGAGCTTTTCAACAATTAGCATAGGCTACTAGCTAAAGCGTTACGTCTATCTGGTAGAGATCATATTCTTTATAATACCGTAGTAGGTAAGCTTTAAGGGGAAAGAGATATTACTTTAGACTTTGTTGATTTACTAAGTGATGATTATACTGAAAAAGACCGTTCCAGAACGTAAGCTAGTGATGCTTTCGGCTACTGGACTTTCACCACCTAGCGTACCGCACTCCACAGATTCGCCTAGCAGCACGACGCTTGTATTTCTCTCGTCTTATCAACACACAAATGTATAACTCCCTGGGAATTTCAATTGCGCTTATATTCATCACTGCAGGAATTGGGTTCAAGCTTTCCGTAGCAAATTACATGTTTATTATATATCGCGTTGGACGATTCCGACGTTTATAGTCGAAAAGAAGAAAAAGAAGGGGTTTTTCAAACCAGAATAGGGTTTTCTTTTCTTCTTTAAGTATTTCTAACTTAAATCGATTCTTTTTTAGATCAAAATCGGATAGGATAGGCGGATAGATCTATCTTACTATTCATATAGATTCAAAAAAAAAGCAATTTTTTAAGTAGTGTAGCAAGAGAAGCCCCAGT
The DNA here is from genome assembly GCA_947645195.1 of Patellifolia procumbens. Taxonomy (NCBI): domain Eukaryota; kingdom Viridiplantae; phylum Streptophyta; class Magnoliopsida; order Caryophyllales; family Amaranthaceae; genus Patellifolia; species Patellifolia procumbens. The sequence continues at coordinate 602,270 of CANSGD010000370.1, forward strand.
CAGAAATCCATAATAGAGTCCGACCACAACGACCGAATTGATTATCTTCATGCATAAGGATACTAGATTATCGAGTAGAAAAGATTGAAAAATCATCTTTTTTTTCTCCATAGACATAGAAAAAGGCTTTTTGTTTAGTTGTTTCATTTACATGATATTAAAGGGTAGTGTGACCAAAAGGCCAAGAGTTCAAATAATATCTACCCCTTGATAAATTAGCTCAATAGAAAAACCCTTGCCTTCATTAGTTTATTGTTGATCTTAAACAGGAATTCCAAGGGCTACTAAGCCCATGAAATATTAATACAAGGCTTCAGAAAGCCAAACCCAATAAAACCCCAACGCCCCCCCTCAAGTTGGAGCATGCAAGTCACAATCTCCAACTTGTGTAGAAAGTACAAAAATTGTCGTTTACCCAAAGCTTTCGTGAAAATATCCGCTAGTTGCTTGATAGTAGAGACACGACTAGGACGAATAAGACCGTCCTGAATGGCGTCACGCACATAGTGGTAATCAACTATGATGTGTTTTGAGAGCTCATGAAAAACCGGGTTCTGAACAATGTGGAGGGCAGATTTGCTATTAGAAAACAAATTCATAGACAGAGACCGAGAAATACCAAGCGACTGAAGAAGAGCACGGAGTAATTTGATCTCAGAATTAATAACAATCGTGAAGCAATATACTACATTGGCAGAGGAGCGAGAGAACGTTTGTTGAATGGAAACAGGAGATGAACCGAGATATATAACCAAACTAGTAAGGGATCGACGAGTCAGGGGACAACTCCTCCAATCAGAATCACACCATCCTATCAACGAAAAATCGCAAACAACACTAATGAGAATGCCTTGGTTCGGGCACTCCATCAAATACCAAACAGCTCTAACAACAGCATCCCAATGTTCCTGGCGTGGAGCATGCATAAACTGAGCCAAGATATGAACAGTATAGGTAAGAAGTTTAGGTCAATAGAAAACCCTTTGCCTGCATTAGTTTACTGTTGATCTTAAATAGGAATTACAAGGGCTATTTATATATTATTGCCAAAGCTAAACTAATCCCATTAAATATTAGTACATACAAGGCTTTACAAAGCCAAACCCAATAAAACCTCAATACCCATCCTTTCTAATTCATGAAATATTTAGTGTCGGGTATGAACTTGATTGTGGTGCATCCACATCAAGCCTCAAAGAACCCTTATGTTTCGGGGGTGAGATAGAGTATGAAACCAAACCAAGGTCTAACAACCTCAGCTTACGTTTTTGGTTGATTTGATTCTTGTACAACAAACATAATAATTATAGTTACAAGGTCAAATATTCCATATGACGGTACTTGAAGATAGAGATCTCATTACCTTTGTCACTACTTTCCAGGGCCTGTCCTGTAATGTCAGGGCAAGAAATCATGAGAGTTGATTTCTTCACAAAGTCATTCTCGTAACTAATTTAAAGTCCTTGAAATAGTATCCAAATGGAAACAAAAAATACAGAGTTTTTAAAATAATAGTCCAGTAAAAGTGTGAATGGAAAACAACCATTTGATTACTTTAATTTAATTTTATTTACAAAATTATATTTAAAAATTCTAAACGGAAGTTATTCTTTGTTTTAACATGCATATGTTGCTTCCTTCATTGTAGGGTGATCGGATTTGGATGGATCGACAATTACAAAATTATGGGATGATAATATTCAAGCTTCAATCCTTGATTCAGGGCCCAGTTTCAAAGTACTTAAACAAGTGCTTGTATACTGTTAATATTGGTAGTAATGACTTCCTAGCTAATTACTTTATGCCACAATATTATCCCACAAGAAACTTCTTCACTGTTGACCAATACACTGGAATACTTATTGCTCGGTATAAAGCACAATTACAGGTTGTTGTTTACTTCTGGCACCCCTGCATGCCTTCCCTATAATTTTTGCATTGACAATTACAAAAATATATAACAATGAATTGTTGGATAGTATATCACGCTTACGATTTTGGACTATTATGTAATTAAAATTTAGCCTTATTACTTAACTAATTTGACCAGTCGTTTACTGTTTGTATTAATGGTTTAGGTTGGTTGTTTCCAGGGGAGGATCTACTACGGGTTCACTGGGTTCAGCTGAACCCAGTGATTTTTGAAAAATAAAAAGCGGAAATTTATCTTGAAAATAAAAAATCAAAAACACCTGTCATATTATCTTCAAAATAAATTTGACCAGTCGTTTACTGTTTGTATTAATGGGTTATTGTTGTATTTTGTATACCTAGTCATTGGTGTTGCTTAATTAATGAAAAAATACAAGTAAAATAAAGAGACAGTCGAAAACCAAGTAAAACCATCCTTAGTTTTTGATGGAAACTTGGCTTTTTAGGTAACTAAAAAACCGTTTATCAAACATTTGGTTTTTGTATCTGGGAAAACAAAAATCGAATAGCCAAAAATTAATGAAATAGTCACATGAAAACTACTATAGCTACTATCAAGTATCAATCCATGTCATTCTTCCTTTTAAATGTTGATTCCTTGGTGTGACTTGTTCTTTTTTATGGGAAAAAGAAATACACAATCCTTAGGGAGGCACAATAATTTAAATTCTAGACATAATACCATTTTAGTTAGTCTGTCTAATGGTTCTGTACAACCCTAAAAATCATTACCTTTTTTCTATTATAACATGGTTATGTAGCTTGAGTACCGCATAGTTCAATCATCTTAGTAAATTTATCATTGCAAAAAACTAAAAGAGCCATGCAGCTTTGTATTTTATTTATCTTACCCAAAAAGCTATGGTAAATGTGAATATTTGTATTTTGCTTTCTCTATTATTTTTTAGGTGCAAAAGTTTGACTTTTACATTATTCACATTCTTCACTTCTACTTTTTGGTGATTCATACAAAAATAAAATACTCATCCCTACTTCAAATATTAGAACTCTTTTATATAACTCTAAATTACTGACCATTAAAACTATTGATCTTCAAACTATTGCATTAATAAGCGTGAAAGTCCAACTACTGCAACTAAATATAGATAGTAGATGAAGTATCATTTAAATGTTCAACATTGCTTTTGGATGTAATAGGCATTATATAATTCTGGTGCGAGGTAGGTAGTAGTATTTGGATTAGGTCAATTAGGCTGCATTCCAGCTGAAAGAGCTACGAGGAATGCCACTCAATGTGTTGAAGAGGTCAATCAAGCGGGAGATAAGTTGGTGTCCCTTGTGGATTATTTCAATACGAGGTTTCCTCAGGCCAACTTTACGTTCATTAATATCTCCGCCATGCAAGCCTCAACTCCTCTTCCTCCGGGTACGTGTATGGGTCCAATTTAACATCTATGATATGCAACCCATTTTTATGCATAGGAACCGTACGCTAAATTGAAAATTTTGATGGTTGTCTTTTTAAATAAATTTGAAGCATTAATTTCTACAAAATATGACTATTATAAGTTTATTATATTATCATTTATCTCGATATGTCTTTGAAGAGAATTAGACATTACCATCACTAAACATGTAACAAAATTAAATGACGGTAATGTCCTTATTGTGTTTAAGGACATAACTAATTAAGAAATGTTATCTCCTATCATGTTAATGGGCAAAATGACCACCATAATATTATCCATGCTAAATGTATACTTCTCCTCTTAACCCATTTCAATACATAGGTATGTGTACGCTAAATGCAAATATCTCCTCTTGCAGGTTTTATATTAGATTCTACTTGCTGCAAATAAAGAAGTGATTTCCTGTGTGAGCCATTCACACCACCATGCGCGGATAGGAACTTGTATGCATTCATGGACGGATTTCATCCAACTGAAGTTGTAACTGAGCTAGCAGCTACAATTTCATTTGACACGCCCGATCCAATTATTGCACATCCTATGAGTAGAGATGGCCACGGGCCGGGTTGTGCCGGTTCAGTCCTGGGTTATGTACGGGCCGGTTCACAAAAACTTGGCCCTGATCCAACCCTAAGATCAACCAGGGCCGGTTCAGGGCTGGATCAGGGTTATGTTTTTCTGAACCTGAACCGATTCGGGGGCAGTTCTAGGAAAGGTTCAGTGCCGGTTCAGGGTCGGTTCAGTGTCAGGGTCTGAGTCGATTTAGTGCTAGATTTAGTGTCGGTTTAGGGCTGGTTCAGTGCCAGTTCAGGGTTTTATTGAAAAAGGATAATTCTTATAAATAATAACTCATACAGTAAATCAAATACTAATTTCATATAGAAATTTCACCAATCGCAACTCCCAATAACAAATACTCATTAATCATAATCATAATCGTATATTATAGTTTATTAATCATAATCATAAATGCAGTTTATAATTTATTAATCATAATTATAATTTAAAGTTTATTTATCATAACCATAGTTCAATTTCATAGATCATAAATCATAATCATATTATAATTCATTTATCAAAATCTTAATCATAATTTATAATTCACCAGTCCACTAGTCATTTATAAGAATAATCATAATTTTTATCATTTTAATTAGGGTATAGGGTTTAGGGTTTAAGGTACATGGTATAAGGTTACGGTTTAAGATTTCAATTTATGGTATAGGGTTTCAGTGACGATTTAGAGGCGGTTCAAGGAAAAGTTTAAGAATGGGCCGACTCTCTTGAGTAGGCTGGTTTACGGGCTGGGTCAGGGTCAGGGTCGGTTCAGGGCTAGGATCGGTTTAGGACCGGTTCTGAAATTTGAAAATATGAACCTGAACTGAACCAATTCCTTGACCGTGCCGGGCCGGTTCAGGGTTGATTTTTTCCGGTTCAGGGTCGGACCGGTTTTTCGCCGGATCGGTTCAGGGCTGGGTCAGGGCTAACCCGCCCAATGGCCACCTCTACCTATGAGTATAAGTCAGTTAATTAGCAACTAGCACGATCTAGAACCCGACCCACGTGGATTTGGAGTATAGTTGTGTTATGTTGGTGTCTTTCTTACTCTCCTATTTAGAGACGTGGATAATATTAATTAAATATGACATGCATCATATTTGTTTTCTTTATATGATCTATCTATATATATATTGAAAATCATAAGCAAGCATTGCAATGTGACACGTGTCATCATCCCTTTGTATAGCATTTTATCTACTTCGTTCTCATATATTAAAAAAATTTATCAAGGTAAAGATTCGAACTCATGACTTTGAGTATGAAATAAGGAGCTTCAACCACCATGCCAACATAATATTAGTGGTTTTTCTATCAAAATCAATGATAATGTATGAATGGAAAAAAGAGTTAAGTTATAACTTTTTATAATCCGTATTTTAAATGAGAGAATTTTTTTTTAAAATATTTTTTACACCCTACATGACACCAATTATATTTAATTATCATATTTCGGAGCATCGCCCGGACCTAAGAACTAGTATATATATTAAAAAGCGTAAGCATCGATTGCAATCCGCCATATGTCACTCTCCCTTCATTAAATAACATTAAATCTAAGTTATTCTCATCAAAAAGTGCAAATTGTCCATGTGAAGGTTTAAACCCGTGACCTCATGTATAAAAGCTAAATGGTCTAACCATTGCGCCATTACACTCTCATTGCTTCTTTTATCATTACTAACAATGATATCATGGGTTTTCAATGAAATTAAATTAGAATATTTCAATTGCATTTATGATAAAACTACTAATTTATAATTTTTTCTTAATATCTTTCTACGTCAAATTTTAATTGTCTTAAAGTACTAAAGTATAGTGTAATTTTAACCCCGTAGCATCTCCTGGACCTCAATACAAGTCCTCTTTTCAAAAGAAGTAATATTGAGTCTGAAGCATTAGTACGTTAAGTTTTTTTTGGAAGAAATATAGTACGTACGGCTTTAAAAAAGGAATTTATCGTGTTAAACCACTAAAGATAATGAAAGTCAAGTACTAGTTCTAAATATCTTCTTGTATGGGGACTGCCCAACAGACCACCACGTTATGCCAGTTTACGTCAGAGCACCCAGAATAGAGCAGACCTCACAAGGCAGACCTCTCTGGGCTAGAGCTCTAGACAGTGAATCAATAGAGGCCTTACCACCTTGGCCCACTTCCAAAGGAAGCCCACTTACTTTACTAGGTCAGTCATAAGCCCACATCTCATATAAATACTCATGCCCATGCATGAGTAATGTATGTACTATCACAAACACTCCAAAATACTTGCACTTGGTACTCATTTCTCTCAACTAGAGACCTTGTGTTCATCTTGACTGACTTAGGCATCGGAGTTGGCGTTCCTCGGAAATAACCCCCAAGGTCCACCTTGTTTTGCATGTAACAACCACCACGAAGGGAGTTTGGAGGCCACGTTTTCCTCTAATTACCCACCACCACACATAGTAGCTGTCCTATACGAAAACACTTATAACTATTTGGTAGCAAACCAAAAGATGTCGATACTATAATGTAATTTATTTATTTATCACGAGCAAGTTTTACAACCCAAGATCATTATTGGGGACAAATTTTCTAACAAGAATCCCCATAAAAGATCTAGGTGAGGTCATGCTTGAAATTAAGCTAAAGCTAACAGTTTATCACTGTAAAAAAAAAAGTTGAACAAAGCTAAAGAATAGAGCAACCAAATGCAAATATTACGGAGAATGAAAGCCCTTTGACATCATTGTCACTAATTTTATTACCCTTAACCGAAAGGATTTTAATCTCAAAGTTACCTTTGACTCTCAGCTTGAGTCTTTAAACAAGCAATCCACTATCATTATTGCGAAATAGGAGATAGCATTATATTTCTCTCTTAGAAGCATATAAATGGTGGCAGCAACGGCAATCCTGCACACCCTCTATAAGCTTTCTATAATATGTTGTATTAGAAGTTAGTTAGCGAAGTTGTCTGGTTTGTTAGCTAGTTAGTTGTATACTACCTCTGTTTCTTGTTTAGTGCTACCAAAATGAAACAATACACATATCAGGGTAACTTAGAGAGAAAAAGTTGGGACCACACTTATTAAAGCAAATGACAACTTAATTAAATTAAGTACTTTGATTAAATAAAACTAAAATCCATCAACCACTTAAAAACTGTTGGATTTTGTTGTGCGGAAGTTTAGTGGGTTTTTGAGTTTTGTAGATTAATGCTTTAGAAAAGCTGATGTTGTTATTGCTGGTTGATGAAGGAAATTAGGGAGAATGGATTGTGAAGGAGTTGACTTTATATTAATTTTGTAATGCTTCTTATGTTCAATACAACTTACATCAAACACCATTTATACTTACATATGTCGGTGATACTAGCTAGTTCAACCAACTTAGAGTAATATTTCTAGATTTATCTAGCTACTCAGGTTGACTCTAAGATTATAGGTTTTTCTAGCATTTTCTTCTAGTAGATTCTATAATTCAACATTCAAGATATGTATCCTAGATTGTTTTAACTTAGATATTTTTCATGAGATGTTTAGATTATTCTAGATTTTTTAATTACACGATTTTTCTTCTAATGTCAAGAATTTTCTAGATTAATTTATAATACTCCCCCTTAATTTGAAAATTCTTGAAATCGAGTTGTCTTCTGAGCTGGCTGAATTTCTCAGTTGGAATTGCTTTTGTGAATATGTCCGTAAGTTGCTCCCCCGTTTTGCAGAATTGCAGCTCGATCTCCTCCTTCTCGACCAACTCGCGAATAAAGTGGTATCGTATATCGATGTGCTTCGATCTGCTGTGGAAGACCAGATTCTTCGTCATTGCTATAGCAAACATGTTGTCACAGAATATGGTTGTTGGTTCTTCTCATGTTTGCTGTAGATCGATCAATATCCTTCTAAGCCATACTACGTCACATGATGAACTTATTGTTGCAATCTACTCTGCTTCGGCGGCTGATAGTGCTATTGTCGCTTGTTTCTTTGATGACCACGAGATCACCTTCGATCCTAGTTGAAATGCATACCCGCTTGTGCTTTTTCTGTCATTCACGATTCCGGCCCAATCGATGTCTGTGTATCCTATAAGCCTGTAATCTTCTTATTTTTCATATAGGATTGAATAGCTCTTTGTTCCCTTTTATGTACCTGAAAATCCTTTTTGCTGCTGCTAAGTGAGCTTTACTTGGCTCACTCATGAATTTGGATACTACGCTGACAGCATGTACTATGTCGGACCTAGTATTTATGAGGTAGATGAGAGAGCCGACCAAACTTCGATATATTGAAGAATCGACCTTCTCTTTGACATCATTCTTTTATAGTTACTCACTTAGGGCCATCGGTGCTGCTAATGGCTTACATTCACTCACGTTGAACTTCTTTAGTAGGTCATCTGCATACTTCTCTTGTGATAGAAATATCCTTCCCGGCCTTTGCTTGACTTATTTGCCAAGGAATTATTTCATTGCTCCAAGATCGGTCATCTCATACTCCTTCATCATTGTCTTTTTGAAGTTTTCGATCATCCTTAAATCCGTGCCCGTATAGATTAGATCATCTACATAGAGGCATAGGATGAGAAAATCTTTACCTTGAGTCTTGATGTAGAGTGATGGCTCACTTGGGCTTTTTGTAAACCCATTTTGAATCTATTTTGCTATTCCATGCCATGAGGGCTTGCTTAAGCCCATAAAGAGCTTTACGAAGGCGATATACTTTGTCTTATTTGCCTTCGATGATATATCATTGCGGTTGCTCCACGTATACTTCTTCGAGCTCCCCATTTACAAATGCTGACTTCATATCTAATTGAAAGACTAGTACTTTAAGTTGAGCAGTAAGAGCAAGGACTGACCTGATAGTCTTCATGCGGACAACTGGAGCATATGTCTCGTTGAAGTCAATCCCGGGTTGTGGGGAGTAACCTTTTGCGACGAGACGAGCCTTATATTTCTGGATGGAGCCATCTTCATTATGCTTGACTTTGTAGGCCCATTTGAGACCAATGACTTTTTTGTCTTCATGTTTCTCCACAAGCTCCCATGTGTTGTTTTTCTTGATCATCTTTATTTCTTCATTCATAGCCTCGATCCATTTTTCTTCTCGAGCAGCTTCTTGAAAACTGTGTGGTGCGCCTGTGAAGAGAGCCACCATTGCATGATTGCATTCGCAGTCTTGTAAGTAGATTGGTGCATGCTGGTCTCGATATGATCGACAAACTTCCTAAGTTGGTCTTGATTCTCGTGTTGAACTTGTGCGTGAGCTTGATGGTGATCTCGGGCTTCTTGGTGATGATGGACTTGGGGATGCTTGTGTTGATGGCTGACGTGGGCCTTCTCCTTGATATGGTCTTGGTGATGGAATATCCCCTTCTAGGGGTTGAAATGCATTCTCCGTCCATATTCATCGTGCTCCTTCGTCAAAGATGACATCTCTTGATATGATTGATTTCTTAGATTCGGGCTCGTATAGGAAATATCCTTTGGACTCATCACTATATCCAATAAAGATACATTTTTCTCCTTTTCCATCTAGCTTTTCCTGATTCTCCTTCGGGATGTGGGAATATGCAATGCACCCGAAAACTTTGAGGTGCTCTACTCTTGGCTTACTCTTATGCCAAGCTTCAAAGGGCGTCGTACCCTTGACGGCTTTCGTGGGGGATTTGTTGAGAATATAAACAGATGTATGGACAGCTTTTGCCCAAAAATATTTTGGAAATTTCTTGGCTTGCATCATACTACGAGCGCTATTTCAGCAATGGTTTTGTTTTCCTTTCCGCAACACCATTTTGTTGAGGTGTGCGCTTTACTGTTAATTCTAAGAAGAAACTAGGTACCTGCAACTCAGAGCTTCAAGGGATTGACTTGCCTACAGCTAGAGATGGGCCTTCTTTGAGTGCTGCCAGTAGAGATCAATTGGTGAGACTTGTGACAGATGGTGAGATTGACTTTGCTCTATATGCCATAGATGACCCTAAAGCTCCAGGTATAGATGGTTTTAATACCTTTTTCTTTAAGAAATGTTGGAGTGTTATTAAGATTGATGTGTATGAGGCTGTGAGAGAATGTTCCCAAAAGTTTTTCATGCATGGGCCAATTAATACTACCTCAATCACTCTCATTCCTAAGGTGTTGAATGCAAAATATGCTAAGGACTTCAGGCCTGTAGCTTTTTGTAATATTCTTTACAAAATTATCACTAAAGTTCTTACTTCTGGACTCCATGAGATAATTAGTGATGTAGTGAATCAGTCTGAATTATGTTTTATCCCAGAGAGACATATAGCTAACAATATTATCCTTGCTACAGAGCTTATTAGAGGATATGGGAGTGACAGGCTAAAGTCGTATCACCTAGTCAAAGATAAATCCTAAGTCCTTTAACAATGATATTCAAGGGAAGTAGGGTCGAATCCACTGAGAGACGGAGTTCTAAGTTAATATTTAGCTATACAGCTACTTCAGACAAAATCAGATAGGAATCAACTGAACAACTAATTAAACACTAGAAAGCAATATAAAATGGATTTTACTATATGAAATAAAGGTGTAAGGAGTTAGTTCGGTCCACCATGCTTATACCAATCAACGGATAAAACAACTATCATAACCTAGGTCAAGAATCGATAGATTAGAGCAATGTAAAGCTATGGTTAAGACTCAACGCCCATAATTCAACATATGCATCATGTTCACAAACATAATCAGAATTATTGATGTGTACTAGGCCTCTAAAAGTAAGACGGGTCTGTACAAACAATTATTAACCTCAAGTAATCAATGAAACTGCGCAAGAACATTAATTACTCAATAAGAACAAATCACACCATAATCAAACTTATCAAGCCCTAGAAACTATTAGTAATTCAATTAATCAAGGTATAAACATGGCTTCCCTCACCAAATCCCTAGAAATTAAACTACTCAGACATAATGAAACTAATAGTAATTCAATTAAACTACTCTTTTAATACCATGTTCCTTGCAGAAGTTGTTGAAATCTTTGCTTGTGAATTCTCCCCCATGATCTGTTCTGAGAATTTTTACTCTTATGCCTCATGACGGCTATGAATTGCATGAAGTAGGACAATGCTTCTGATTTTTTTTCCAAAAAATAAACCCACATCACGCGAGAGAAATCATTAACAAATAACATAAAGTATCTTTTACCGCCAAGAGACGGATCCTTGGTAGGGCCCCATATATCTACATGAACAAGTTCCAATGGAGCTATAGCCCTCCAAGAAGAAGTGGGGAATGGCAATCGATGCATTTTGCCATATATACATAGCCCTAACTAACTTTTTCTTTCATTAGTTATTAGTGGAAGTCCAATCACCATTTCTTTTTGTTTTAACAGTTTAAAACTGTTAAAATTTAAGTGCCCGAATCTTAAATGCCATAATGTTGATTCATCCATAATAGAACTTAATGCACAATTATTCTCTAATTGCATTTTTAGAGGGAATATTTTGATCGGACCCATTTGAATTGTGGCGATTAATTGTCTCTATTTCTTGTCAAATATAAGACATTTGTTATCATCGAATTTCACCATGTAGCCTCTTTGGACTAATTGGCCCACACTTAATAAATTTTGTGCAAATCTGGGGACGTAGAATGCGTCACTAATAAATTTAGAGGATCCGTTTTTGTTCCAAAGACAATTGTCCCCTTTCCAGCAACTTCCTGGTTGCTTCCATCACTAAGAGTAATTTGAGATTTAACATTTTCATTAAGATTGACAAAAGAATTTTTGTTGCCAGTCATGTGGTTTGAAGAACCACTATCAATGTACCATGTATCATTCGACTCTTGGTGAGCGTTTAGACAAGTATTAAATAATTGATCAATTGACTCTTTATTTTCTGTAAATTTGGCCTCTTCCTTTTGCCGGTACCAACAATCTTTTTCAAAGTGAGTATGTATTTTACACCTCTTACATTTATACCGACAATCTTGTGTATTATGGCCATTTTTCTTACATAAATTGCAGTGTGAGCCCATTTGATTTTTTTCTCGACTCCTATTATTTTTATAATTTCCAATACCCCTGCTACGATCATATGAAGTATCACCTTTACCGTAGACATTTTTAATTTTATTTTCTCCGTTATTAGAAAATTTTAATTTGACTTGAAAAGATTGTTCTAGTGGTTGTTCCGAGAATCTATACATTCTATCTTTCGTGTTCTATAAGAGATCCCATTAATTCTGTTACACTTAGTTTAGTCAAGTCTTTGTTGGAATCTTCTATAGCAGCCACTATATGATCATAATTTTTAGGGAGACTTCTTAATATTTTTCGAAAAACTTGGACATCTTCAATTTTATCTCCATTAGTTCAGATTTGATTTATAACATTTGAAACCCGACTAAAAAATTCTTGAATAGTGTCATTATCTGACATTAATAAATTATCGAAGTCTCTCCATAAAGATTAAATTTAAAGAAAATCACCTTTTCGGATCCTCTATATTTTGTTTCCGAAATACTCCAAGTCTCCATGGTCGTTGTGGCAGCCATAATTTTGGGAAGTATTGTTTCATCTACTCCCCGGTTTATGATGGATAGGGCATAGTGATCCCTTCTTTTATTTTGTTTGTACAAATTTCTTTTGCTTTCATCCCAAGAAGCCTCTTCATTGGCATCTTTGGGTTTTTCATATCCCTCTTAGACAATATCTCAGAGGTCTTGGGTGATAAATATTAACCTCATTTGGATACCCCATTGTTCATATTTTTACCCTTTAAATGTAGGCACCCAATTAATTTGGGGATTGAAAGAGTTGGTGTTTGGGGTTGTCATTTTTATTTTGTAGTGTTAGCTATTGGTTAAAGGGAGTTGAATATATGGTGTTTGAAGTTGAGTGATGAATGTGTTTAATTGTTGAAGGCTTTAAATTATAGTGGCCCTGATACCAAATGTTGGATTTTGTTGTGCGGTTTGGTGGTTTTTGAGTTTTGTGGATTAATGCTTTAGAAAAGCTGATGTTGTTATTGATGTTGATGAAAGAAATTAGGGAGAGTGGTTTGTGAAGGAGGTGACTTTATATTAATTTTGTAATGCTTCTTATGTTCAATACAACTTACATCAAACACCTATTTATACTTACATATGTCGGTGATAATAGCTAGTTCAACCAACTTAGAGTAATATTTCTAGATTTATCTAGCTACTTAGGTTGACTCTAAGATTGTAGGTTTTTCTAGCATTTTCTTCTACTAGATTTTATAACACAACCTTCTAGATATGTATCCTATAAACGGCTCTCTGCGGGTGCATAATAAGGGTTGTGCTATTGTGCGCCTCTGGACTGAATGGGGAGGAAGAAGAAGACCGCCGGCAGGGGAGTGGTTCTCCAGCATCGGCGAGTTTTGGTGAATCATCTAAGCACGTGATGGAATCTAGAAAAGAGGCAGAGAAAGTGCATAACAATGGAACAGTAACACACCAGGTGGTTCAGTTGGAAGACGAAGATCGAACAAAGTGGAAATCGTTCACAAATCAGAGTAAGATCTCTGATAAAGGTATAGGGTTAAAATTTGTTGCTCTACTATTATTGAAGGCATTGCTACGTACTACTAGATTAGACAAAGCTGAGATTGAAAAAATGACAGAGAAATGGATGAACTCATTGATTGTTTATGTAGTAGGGCAGAATCCTACCTTAAATTCTTTGAAAGCTTATGTAATGCAGCAATGGGACTTTGCTGTTGAAGCTTTGATGTTTAAACATGAGGAGGGATATTTTGTGATTCGTTTAGAAAGCAAAGAAGTTAGGGATTCTATTTTGTTTTCAGGACCACATCTTTTTTATGGTAAACCAATGATAGTTATACAGTGGTCAGCAAATTTCAACATCCATAGTGAAGTGTTAAATGTTATTCCAATTTGGATTAAACTGCCTAATTGACCTTTGTGTTGTTGGAGTGAGGATTCACTTAGCAGAACTGGGAGTTTGATTGGACTTCCTCTTTATGCTGATGAATGTACTTCAAAAACACTTAGACTTTGATTTGCTAGGCTGTTGATTTAAATGGATGTTACAAAGGCTTTACAATATTCTATCAAGGTAGCTGATCATAATGGGAAGATTACTAATCAATCAGTGCAATATGATTGGCTACCACCATTTTGCAAGAAGTGTGATATAATAGGCCATAGCTGTTTGAAGAAGCCTATACAGCAGAAACCTAAAGCTCCTCAATAGGTGTGGGTTAAGAAAGTTCAAATACAATCAAAGCCTATTGAAAATGTTGTTGTGATCTCTGAGGTGGATGGAATAGAGAAAAGTTTTGAGAATCCTAGTGAGCTTATTGTTACTCCTAGACATGTCCACAGTGATGAGGGATTGATGACTCCTGTTAACACTCCAATGCTGCCAGCTAAGGAGGTTAATGAAGAGGAGATTTGGAAGGTGGTTGCTAGGAAGAATGATAAGGGGAAGCAGGTTGGCTTGTACTCATCCAAGATGTCAGCACTTAGTGTTATTCAAGCCTCAGGCAGACCTGAGGGTGCTAAGGGACCAAACCCTTATTTGTCTTGATGATGTTGCCTCATGGAATGTTAGGGGCATCAATGACCCTATTAACATAAAAGAGAAGTTAAAAACTTCTTGAATTTGCAAAAAATTTCATTGTGTGTGTTGATTGAAACTAGAATCAGAGTGCGTAATAAGACAAAGGTGTAGAGGAAGCTTGGTAGTAGATGGAGTTGGAGTTGTAATTATGATTCTTCTCCTAAGGGCAGGTTATGGCTTGGTTAGATAGCTGCTGAAGTTAACTTAACTATTCTAAGCTCATCAGAACAAGTTATTGTGGCAGAGGTTAGTAATCAGGCAGGTTCATTCTAGTTTCTTCTAGTGTGTGTATGGTTTACACACTATCAGTGATAGAAAACAACTTTGGCTGGAGTTGGTTGCAGCTATTAGGGGTTGTTCTATTCCTTATGTCATCATTGGGGACTTTAATGCTATATATCTTACTGATGATAAATTGAATGGGGTTCTGTTAGTGAAGCTGAGACTGAAGATATGGCTGAGTTCATCAGATCAGCTGGAGTTATTGAAGCTCCTAGTATAGGTGTGTATTACTCTTGGTCTAACAAGAGTCTTGGCAGTGATAGTTTGCTAGTAGGATTGACAGAGCCTTTGTGAATTTGGCTTGGTTTAATGCTTTTCCCACTGTCAAGATCCACTATTTGCCTTGTGGTATTTCTGATCACTCTCCCCTGGTGTTTAAATTGGATCCTGTTATTATTGAAGGAGGCAGGCCTTTTAGATTTAATAACATCTTGTGTGAGCATGAAGCTTTTAAGACTTCTGTCAAGACAGCTTGGGAGCAGGGTGACGAGAGGTTTCATATGAAGAGTGTTTGGAACAAGCTTAAGTTTGTTAAGCTTGAAATGAAAAAATTGCACACAAATCATTATGCTGCTGCTCATCTGAAAGTAGAAGAACTCAGAAGGAAAGCTAGAGCTGCATACTATAGTGGAGTTACAACAGTAAGAAAGAGAATTATATGACAAGCTGAGTTTTGCTATAAAATAGACGAAAGTATTCTAAGACATAAATAAAGAATCACCTGGTTATCTAAGGGAGATTCTAACTCTAAACTGTTTTTTGCTGATGTTTAACTCAGGAAATATAGGAATAGCATTAGAGTGATCTACAATGAGCTTGATGAGCCTCTCTACACTCCATGCGCTATTCAGAATGAGCTAATTGGTTTCTTTGAGAAGTTACTAGGTATCTGCAACTCAGAGCTTCAAGGGATTGACTTTCCTACATCTAGAGATGGGCCTTCTTTGAGTGCTGCCAGTAGAGATTAATTGGTGAGACCTGTGACAGATGGTGAGATAGACTTTGCTCTATATGCCATAGATGACCCTAAGGCTCCTGGTATATATGTTTTAATACCTTTTTCTTTAAGAAATGTTGGAGTGTTATTAAGATTGATGTGTATGAGGCTGTGAGAGAATTTTCCCAAAAGTTTTTCATGCATGGGTCAATTAATACTACCTCAATCACTCTCATTCCTAAGGTGTTGAATGCAAAATATGCTAAGGACTTCAGGCCTGTAGCTTGTTGTACTATTCTTTACAAAATTATCACTAAAGTGCTTACTTCTAGACTCCATGAGGTAAATAGTGAAGTAGTGAATCAGTCTGAATCATGTTTTATCCCAGAGAGACGTAGAGCTGACAATATTATCCTTGCTACTGAGCTTATTAGAGGATATTGGAGTGACAGGCTAAAGTCGTATCACCTAGTCAAAGATAAATCCTAAGTCCTCTAACAATGATAGTCAATGGAAGTAGGGTTGAATCCACAGAGAGACGGAGTTCTAATTTAATATTTAGCTATACAGCTACTTCAGACAAAATCAGATAGGAATCAACTGAACTACTAATTAAACACTAGAAAGCAATATAAAATGGATTTTACTATATGAAACAAAGTTCTAGGGAGTTAGTTCGGTCCACCATGCTTATACCAATCAAAGGATCAAACGACTATCAGAACCTAGGTCAAGAATCGATAGATTAGAGCAATGTCAAGTTATGGTTAAGACTCAACGCTCATAATTCAACATATGCAGCATGTTCACAAACATAATCAGAATTAATGATGTGTACTAGGCCTCTAAAAGTAAGACGGGTCTGTGCAAACAATTATTAACCTCAAGTAATCAATGAAACTGCGCAAGAACATTAATTACTCAATAAGAACAAATCACACCATAATCAAACTCATCAAGCCCTAGAAACTAATAGTAATTCAATTAATCAAGGTATAAACATGGCTTCTCTCACCAAATCCCTAGAAATTAAACTACTCAGACATAATTAAATCAACCATAACAATTCTAATAAGAAACCCTAATTTCAACATCATGAATAAATTGAATAATTAAACTAAGCAATCAAAGTATCTTAAAGAGATTAAGAGTGGAGAAGAATACCAATTGACGGAAAGCAATAACTTTTATTGAAATCAAATCTGAGGTTCAATCACCTTTAAAGTAATCTAAAGTGTTTAATCTAAATAAAACTATCTAAAACTAAGCTAAGAACTAGTGGAGATAAAACAGAATAAAGAGTGCCATCTAAAATAATGAGGAAAAAGTATTTATAATACCCCCGAAAATTTAACTAAAAACGGAAATAAAGATAGAAAATCCTCGGAATCGAGTGCGGGACCCGATCGGGCAACGGTTGCCTTATGCCATCGGGTCCACACAAAAATGCCAAAACTTTCCCTTGGACTCCCACACAAGCAGCACACAACACATCATAAATTCCAGCCCACCCGATCACTGGCCCGATCGGGTGGTGGATCGGGCGCATATATAATTGTCCAGCTCTCCTTTGGCGTGAAAAGCAGCAGCAAACTTGAAGGCTGGGTTTGGGCCCCAACCCGATCGGGTTCGGCGGTAGTGCCCGATCGGGCCTGGGGTATAATGGCCCAAATTCGAGCAACACAACAATTTGCAACCCTTGGCAGATTTTTGGACCTGCCCGATCGGGTGGCCTTTGCCTGATCGGGTTGTGCCTTATTACGCCCAACCAAAATTATTTGCTTTTCCACCCGATTGGGTCGGGTGATGTCTGCCCTATCGGGTACGAAACTTTACCGCCCGATCAATAATTTTTCGCTCGATCGGGCCATTTCTTACCCGATCAGAGTACGGGAAGCTCCTTTTGACTCTTTAGCTCTCAATTATTCACGTTTAGAGGTCTTGAGACCTCCTAAATTATCCATACAGCTTGTGAAACCATCCTATGTGCTTCGTAACATCTCGTAAACCCGTAGTTGCTTCCAAATAGCTCGCAAATAAGGAGAAAACTCCATAAAACCTGCAATTCAACACTAAAACACAAAACCACAACTATATACGATAGTTAGCATAAAATAGCTCTAAAGAGCTCAAATGACGCACAATTTAGCTCGTAAATAAGGGAGAAAACTTTGTATAAATACGTGATATCAAACTCCCCCAATCTAAACCTTTGCTTGTCCTCAAGCAAACAGAACATGAACATGGAATAGATTGCCTCACCCCTTAGATAATAATCAATTAAAGCTCAAAACGTTTTCAAGACTAAGAATTATTCAAGCAGGCAAAATTCAAGTTTGGCTAATCAAATCCATCCAACCACCAATCATCCAAGCAATTCATCAAATTCAAGCATCCACAAGGCATACAAATCCTGAAAAGGCTCTCACAAAGGTGCCACACCTCTCAATTTTGTGGCAGGCAAAGAATATGCCCGAACACTCACCAACTCGACCATAAATGCCCTTCCCACTCAAACTCTCATGTGTTTAAGAAGGCTTAGTGACGCTCATCTAGCCAAGTCGACTCAAATAGCAGATGTACTCCACAACTTTGACAAACTGACTCGAAATCAATCCAATAAACAATGCAGACACGAGCTCAAGAGGACTTTATAGGGTTGTAATGGGGCTTAGGTAAGAGGTAGGGGGATTTTTTAGGAAATGTAGTGGAAAAACCAAGAATGGGGGAGCATAGTTCACTCGAAACAAGGCCTAAGATGGCCTAAACAGCTCCCATCAACACCAAATAACCCTGAAATATAACCCAACTCTCAAAAATCAATGAAAACTCACAAGAAACCCAATTTTCAAGAAAAGTAGCATGTTTTTTCTTTATAAACATACGTGAATGAAGGAACTTTGAATTATTTTGAACTTATATTTCATTTTTTTCTTTCATTTTCTAACTTCATTCACGCAACTCTAACTTTGCTTTTTTCTTGTTTTTTTCTCACACTCAAACCACAACAAATACACTTTTAATTCCTCAACAACCAAGCCAAACCATGAAACCAATCTCAAACTCAACCCATACAAAAGCTCCCCTAAGCTAGGCTTGGGGATAATATCGAAATAAAGGTCATGGGCTCATAAAAAGGGTTTAAGTAACACGAAACAGGTCATTAGGCTCAGCAGGGCTAAGGAGGATAAAAGCATATCAAAAATTCACTCTGAGGCTCAATAATCAGACAAAAGAACGCCTCTATCATAGCAAATGCTATAAGTCATCGAAAATCAGACAAGTACGAAGTCAAAGTCAATATCAATCCACTAAAGAGGAACCAACATACAAAAATAGACTGGACAATGATATGAATCCAATAGGCTACAAAGAGGCCTCACAGTCTAACCAATTTAAGCATGCAGCACAATGTAGTATAATATAATCAAAACTCTCTCGAAATCATAGCAATCAAACATCAAATCATAACCTCAAGATCACAAATGCCCAGCTATCCAGAAAAACAAAGTAAAATCATTTTCAATTAGAGCATAACAAGGGGCACATGGAGGCAACTAAACCAGTCATGGGAACCATATTTTTTTGATTTTTTCAATATTTTTCGAAAGCATTAAATCTATCCTAGAAAGCAGTAAAAGAGATAGAGAATACACACATAAATCCTCCCCCAAGCTTAACTTGGCAGTGTCCTCAATGCCAAAAGGTAACAAAGGACGACGCTAAGAGGAAAAACAATGTTAGTATCCTCACTCTCGCTCACTAAAAAAAACATGAAAAAATAAAAAGAAAAGTAAGAGGGAAATTACGAGTTGCCTCTCGCACAACGCTGGTTGACAAAGGTCCCGCAGGACCATAATACCTCCATCTCTCAAATAGGAGGGGCTAAGCAGTGAGAGCCACCCTCATCAAACACCTTACTTCTCCAAATGTTCTTAATAATACCTCCAGACGGTGAGACAACTTTAGGTGGAATTTGAACCTTCTCTACACCTACCTCATCCAAAACCTCATCCCTGCAACAAGATTGTTCAAGCATAGGTGCCTTAACAACATTGGTTAGTTTAAAAATTACTTTATCATCACCAACACTCAGAGTTAAAGACCCAGACCTAACATCAATGACAACACCAGCAGTACACAAAAACGGTCTACCCAGAATAATAGGAATCTGAGCATCCTCATCCATATTAAACACCACAAAATCAACGGGAATATAGAATTTCCCGACCCTAACAGGAACGTCTTCTAAAACACCTAGAGGGTATTTTATAGAATGATCAGCCATCTGTAAAGTGATTTGTGTGCATTTAAGTTCTCCCATATTCAGTTTCTTAGAAACAGATAAAGACATAACAGAAACAGAAGCACCTAAATCACACAAAGCTTTATCAACAAAAATAGGTCCAAGATGGCAGGGTATAGAAAAAGTACCAGGATCTTTTAACTTAGGTGGGGTTTTATTCTGAATAAATGCATTGCACTCTTCAGTAAGTGCGACACGTTCTACCCCACCAAAGTCTCTTTTCTTGGTGATCACGTCTTTCAGAAAATTTGCATCAAAAGGGACTTAGGTAATTAAATCTGTGAATGGAATCGTTACCTCAAGGTTCTTGACCATAGTCAAGAACTTACCAAACTGTTGATCGACCTTTGATTGTTGCATCCTATGAGGAAAAGGTAGCCTTGGTGTAAAAGGCGTTTCAGAAACCTTCTCCTTTTTCTTCCCTATCTGTTCAGCTTCCTCAGATAAGTCGACTTCAGACGTCGAACTCTTCCTTTTTCCTTCCTCTACTACCTTCTTCTTCCCCGCAGTTGGGGCAACATCATCAATGGGTATTGGAGGAGCATCATAAGCAATGGCACTACGAAGAGTGATGGCATTCACGTGCTCCCTCTGAATGGGTTGCCCTGGCAATTCCCCTTGACGCCTCTGAGCACTATTGCTTGCCAATTGTGCAATTTGAGTCTCGAGAAGTTTGATGTGCTTCTCTTGGGCTCTTTGTGCCTCCTAATTAGTATTTTGCATGCTCAAAATCAACTTCATCAATTCAGATGTGGTAGGCTCTTGGGGGGTATTTGTGGAGGTGGAGTTTGGAAATTTTGTGGGGATTGGAAGTTGTTAGGGTGGTGGAAGTTTTGTGGTGGAGGTCTTTGAAAACCAGAGGTATTTTGGTAGTACGAGGGTTTAGGATGATTTTGTGGAGGTGGAGGCTGGTAGTTTTGCTGATTTTGGCAGTTGTATGAAGGGGAAAAATTATGTGGTCTTTGTTGAAAAGCATTTGCCTGCTCCATCTGATGTTGACTGAACTGACAGTCATGCCAAAAATGACCTTACACACCACATACCTTGCAGTAAGATGAGGTAATGGGTGCCATGGAAGACATCGCATTGATACTCAAGGGAGGTGTTGTCGAGGGAGAGGATTTCAAAGTGTCAATCTGCTGGCTCAGCTTCGCCATCTGCGAAGTTAGCAACGCTAGGGCGTCTACCTCCAATACCTTCCTTGTGAGGCTTCGGGAAGTGGAATGAGTATTGGTTGCAAGGTTTGAAAGAAAATCATAGCCTACATCCACTTCCTTATCTAGAAAAACCCCTCCTATAGACGAGTCAACAATACTCTTCGTCTGAGGCTGCAGACTATTGCAGAATGTCTGTGTCAAGAACCATTTATCCATGTTGTGATGTGGACACTCTCTCTGCAAATCTCTGAACCTAGCCTACGCTTCCCGAATTACTTCATCAGGCTCTTGGGAAAACGTGGCTAGTTTATTTCTGATTTCGGCTATCTTTGTAGGTGGATAATACTCTCTCAGGAATGCATCAGAAATCTCCAACCATTCAGACACTTTGATGTCGTTGAACCACTTCTGAGCTCTGTCTCGGAGTGAAAACTCGAATAGCATGACCTTCAATTTGCTCAGGTGTGACTCCTTGATGCTTTACAGTTCGGTAGAGTTGTTGAAATCTCTGCAAATGATTGGCCGGATCTTCAGTAGGATGCCCACCAAACGGATTTTGCTGAACCATGCTGATGAGTCCAGGCTTAATCTCGAAATTGTTAGCTGCGATGATGGGCATTGGTTGGCCAGTAAAAAGACCATTTGGGTTGGGCACCCCATATGACTTCAGTGATTTAGACATAACTGAACTCGAGGTGTTCAGCTGAATATACTACTTTTCTCTCTGAATTTTCTTTCGAATCTGCCTGATTGTCCTTGTAAGATTGGGATCCGCTGGGATGGGGGAACCGTTTCTTTGAGACATGGGCATACAAAAGAAACATAAAGAAGTATTAAAACTTACCTCGATTGGAACAATGAAGTTCCAATGAGGTACAGAGAAGTAGACCAAATAACCACACAAAAACTTAGAAAACTAGCCATCTCTCCGGCAACTACGCCAAAATTTGACAGGCTAAAGTCGTATCACCTAGTCAAAGATAAATCCTAAGTCCTCTAACAATTATAGTCAAGGGAAGTAGGTTCGAATCCACAGAGAGAGGGAGTTCTAAGTTAATATTTAGCTATACAGCTACTTCAGACAGAATCAGATAGGAATCAATTGAACTACTAATTAAACACTAGATAGCAATATAAAATGGATTTTACTCTATGAAATAAAGGGCTAGGGAGTTATTTCGGTCCACCATGCTATACCAATCAAAGGATCAAACAACTATCATAAACTAGGTCAAGAATCGATAGATTAGAGCAATGTCAAGCTATAGTTAAGACTCAACGCCCATAATTCAACATATGCAGCATGTTCACAAACATAATTAGAATGACTGATGTGTACTAGGCCTCTAAAAGTAAGACGGATCTGTGCAAACAATTATTAACCTCAAGTAATCAATGAAACTGCGCAATACTATTAATTACTCAATAAGAACAAATCACACCATAATCAAACTCATCAAGCCCTAGAAACTAATAGTAATTCAATTAATCAAGGTATAAACATGGCTTCCCTCACCAAATCTCTAGCAATTAAACTACTCTAACATAATTAAATCAACAATAACAATTCTAATAAGAAACCCTAATTTCAACATCATGGATAAATTGAATAATTAAACTAAGCAATCAAAGTAATTAAAGAGATTAAGAGTAGAGAAGAATACTAATTGACGGAGAGCAATAACTTTTATTGAAATCAAATCCGAGGTTCAATCAACTTTAAACTAATCTAAAGTGTTGAATCTAAATAAAACTCTCTAAAACTAAGCTAAGAACTATTGGAAATAAAATAGAATAAAGAGCGCCTCTAAAATAATGAGGAAAAAGTAATTATAATACCCCAAAAAACTAAATAAAAACGGAAATAAAGATAGAAAATCCACGGAATCGAGTGCGGGACCCTATCGGGAACCGGTTGCCCTATGCCATCAGGTCCACACAAAATGCCAAAACTTTCCCTTGGACTCCCACGCAAGCAGCACACGGCACATCATAAATTCCATCCCACCCGATCACTGGCCCGATCGGGTGGTGGATCGGGCCCATATATAATTGTCCAGCTCTCCTTTGGCGTGAAAAGCAGCAGCAAACTTGAAGGCTGGGTTTGGCACCCCACCCGATCGGGTGGGCAGCAGTGCCCGATTGGGCCTGAGGTATAATGGCCCAAGTTCGATCCTTGTTCAACGCAACACAACAATTTGCAACCCTTGGCAGATTTTTGGGCCTGCCCGATCGGGTTGGGCCTAATTTCGCCCAACTAAAATTCTTTGCTTTTCCACCTGATTGGGTCGGGTGATGTCCGCCCGATCAGGTGCGAAACTTTACCGCCCGATCTGGCCATTTCTTGCTCGATCAGAGTACGGGAAGCTCCTTTTGACTCTTTAGCTCTCAATTCTTCACGTTTAGAGGTCTTGGGACCTCCTAAATTATCCATAAAGCTCGTGAGCCATCCTTTGTGCTTTGTAACATCTCGTAAAGCCATGGTTGCTTCCAAATAGCTCGAAAATAAGGAGAAAACTCCATAAAACCGGCAATTCAACACTAAAACACAAAACCACAACTATATACGATAGTTAGCATAAAATAGCTCCGAAGAGCTCAAATGACGCACAATTTAGCTGGTAAATAAGGGAGAAAACTCTATATAAATACGTGATATCAGGGAGGAAATCCATCTCTCCTAGATGTGTGATCAAAGTAGATATCAAGAAAGCTTATGATTCAGTTAGGCCATTTCTGGATGCAATGATGATTTATTTGGGTATTCCTGAGCATTTTATAAAGCGGATTATGACTTGTGTGCAAAGTGTTTCATACTCCATTCTGATCAACGGTATACCTTCAAGAGCTTTTAAAGCTAAGAAAGGATTGAGACAAGGAGACCCTCTTTCCCCTTTTCTCTTTGCTCTCTGTATGGAATATCTTAGTAGAAGCTTGAGTAGGTTGAGATTGGATCATGATTTCAATTTTCATCCTAAGTGTGAGAAAATTCATCTTACTCACCTCATGTTTGCTGATGATTTTCTTCTCTTTGCTAGAGCTGATGTGGGTTCTGTTACGAAGACTATGAAAGCTTTTACTTCTTTCTCCCAAGTTTCGGGCCTTTCTGCTAACATTGAAAAGAGTTGTATTTATTTTGTTGGGATTAATGATATTAAGGATCTTACTATTGCTGAATATGTTCATATACCATTGGGGTCCTTGCCTTTCAAATACCTAGGAGTGCCTCTTTCTCCTAGGAAATTGAAATTCTCTCAACGTAAGCCACTCATTGATGGAATCACAGAGAGAGCTCAAGGATGGATCGCTCATTTACTGCCATATGCAGGGAGGCTTCAACTGGTAAAGTCCATATTGAGTAGTATGCAAAATTTTTGGGCTCATATTTTCCCTCTTTCAAAGAAGGTGATAAGAGCAGTTGAGAGCACCTGCAGGAAGTTTTTGTTGACTGGTTTTGTTAATCCATCACATAAAGCTCCTGTAGCTTGGGCTAAGCTTCATAAAGTCAAAACTGTTGGGGGTTGGAATGTGATTAATATGTCTCTTTGGAACAAAGCTGCAATGCTTAAGCTATTATGGGCATTGGCTTTCAAGAGTGATAAGCTATGGGTCAGATGGGTAAACTCTTACTACATCAAGAATAGATACTTGGACAACGTTGCTATTGCTAGCAACACCTCTTGGCTTTTGAGGAAAATCATTGGAAGTACCTCTCTTTTGCATGATCTAGGTGGTTGGACTAATGTTCTAGCTCATGTCACTTTCAGCATAAAGAGAGCCTATAGGCTTTTGATGGGCCCTAGTGAGAGGGTTTCTTAGAGAAGACGTATTCACAACAATAAAGCTACTCCTAAGAGCATATTTATCCTTTGGCTAGCTGTTCAGAATAGGCTCCCTACAGCTGATAGGCTCTCTACTTGGGGCATTCAATGTAGTAGAGTTTGTGTTCTGTGTGGACTTGATGTTTAGTCTGTTTCTCACCTCTATTTTGAGTGTGATTATGTTGTTACTGTTTAGAAAGCAGGTTTACAGCTTCTTGGATTGCCTTGGATTAGTTTTGATTTTCACAGGAATCTGCAAGCAGCATGCAGTAGAGCTCATAGCAAGTCCAGAGTATCACAGTTGTTTGTATTAATGTTGTATATTGAGATAGTGTACTCTGTATGGATACAACGCAATAGTAAGATTTTCAGTGATAGATATTTATCCCCTCTTTAGGCTTTTAGAGAGGTTTTGTTAGATGTGATGATAGGAGCAGAGAGCTTCTTATTGTATAGATGGCTGGTTTGTTAGGTTGCCCTTCTACCATTTTGGTATTGAAGGTGTAACCTTAGGCTGTATTTGGTGTGCTCACTACTTTTTCTGGTAGTCAATAATAACTTTGAATTGCCAAAAAAAAAAAAAAGATATGTATCCTAGATGTTCTAACATAGATAATTTTCATGAGATGTTTAGATTATTGAAGATTTTTTAATTGCATGATTTTTCTTCTAATTTCAAGAATTTTCTAGATTAATTTCTAATAACAATTGGCACAAACCCATCATACCACTACAACCACCGTCCCCGCACCGCCAACACACCACCATCCCTTTATCTTCAAAAAAACATCACCTTAGTGAAAACAAGGAGAAACGAAAATCTAACCTCCAAATCCTAACCCTAACTCACCAGAAAACAAGTTTGAATGAAGAAGGAGAAACGAATAAGAAGAAGAGCGAAGAAGGAGTAGAAAGGATGATGGAAAACGAAGAAGAAGGGGGAGAAACAAGAAGGATATCGAAAAAGGAGATTGTAGAAGAAGGAAATCTGAAGAAGGAAAAATGAAGAAGAATAACGAAAGAAATCTGAAAGTTGGACGAAGAAGAACGAAGAAAGTTTTACCTTTTCCGGCGAGATCCTGACGAATGAAGAAAGTTTTACCCACGTGTCCTCCAAGTTATATAGGTGTGGTGTTGAAAGAGGGACGAGCAAAGGAAATCTGTTGTAGATATCAGTGGCGGACATGGTGGTGGTGGAGGAGGAGGAGGAAACAATGTTGTTTGAAGTGAGGAGAGAGAGAAGAAGTGAATTCAAAGTGAGCCAGTGAGGGAGGACATGTCAATGTAGATTACTGATAGGAGGTGGTGGTAACCTTTGTTTTTTTGTGTATCGCTCGCCATTGATGGTGGAGGATATGGTGGTGGAGTGGTGGTGGTGGGGGAGGAAAGAGAGTCGAAGAAGAGAGAGGGGGTGGTGGTTATGGGGTTTGGGCAACATGTTAAGGTTGGGGTTGGTGGGGACGATGGGTGATTCATTTGGATTAGTTAGTTAAAGTTAGATAGGAAAGTGTCTAATTAATTAAAATGAGATTGTTAAAATAAGGGTTTGTATATAATTTTGTAGTTCCAAACATACCATTTGTAGTAATTAGCACTTATTTTGAACGGAAGTATAAGGTAAGTTTGACAATATGTTTAATTACTAGATATACTAACTCATTTTCTTCTTTGGTAGAGTATTTCGGCCTAAGGGTCCTTATATTTGTTTGTTGCATACATTTGATTTATGTGGTTATTGAAAATCAAGCAAATTATGTTAAAAGTTAAAACTAGTTTAATTAGACATGAAAATATGGATTGTTAATAGTTGTCATAATTAAAGCTGGATAAATACATTGGTATATACCTGACGATCATGAGAATGAATGAAAAAAAGCAGCTTTCAGTGATTATTATGGCAGTAGTTTATGCTAACTTTTAAAGATTTTTCCATCTGATGATGTTTAGCTTTATCAGCAGTTGCAAATAAAGGTAAATATTTTCCTTTTCCTTATCGGTTTCTAGAGTTTAAGAGAATTGTAAGTTAGCTAATTGATTGTTATGTAGTGCTCTCGTCAAGGAAACAATATTGATTTTGGTTATATTGTGATGAGATTTATGAAAGAGATTCTCGAGCACAAACAAACTCAAATCCCTGAAGACGTATGTATTATATATTTATCAATTATTACTCTATTATTTTTATTATCCCCCATTATTTTACGTTGTAGCTAAAGAAGTTTTTATTTATTTATTGTGTTGTACTTTTTTATTGCAATGTTTCAAGCTATGATCAAGGACAGATTGATGAAGTAAGAGTTGAATTGGCACGCCAAAGTCTTCTACTCAGCTGATTGTATGAATTTAGTTTTAGAGCCTAAACATTAAAATATAATCTTTGAAGATTTATATGGTAGATGATTAATTAGTTGAATATTGTTTATCATCATCAAGTTGTATAAACATCAAATTATTAGAAATGAAATGACATTTTTTGAGAACATTGGTGCAACTGAAATTGTTATAGAAATATATTTATTAGTATGAAAGCAGTTTTTTAAATTAATTTAAAATTTTTAAAATCAAATTTCCACGCTTAAAAAAAAAAGATAAATCCAAAAAAGCCCGCCAAAGCGAAGCAATATTAGGCATCTCATTTTAAACAATTTTACAGCGCTTTTAATTCAGCGTTGTAGAATAACGTGTCAAACTACAACTCTTTTTGTAGATGTTTTTATAGTGCCACTATATATTATACCGCGCTTGAAAAGCACTGTAATATATGGCAAAAATACGCTGTAAAAAGACATTTATGGCGTAGTGGTTATCCCAATAACTTTATTTCACACATTGTTTTTGCAAATGAACTACTTCCTCCTCTATCTATATCTTTAGGAAAAATTGGCAATAAATACCTATACTTATGTTATTTTTTATTACATATAATGATATAAATATCACATTTGCTTCATTTTTTTTCAAATCAATACCAACTAACGGATTAGCCAAAAATTTAACGAAATTTGACTAATTTTAACAGAGAAACGTACTGGTTTCAATTATAAGCGGTAGTTAAAGTAAAAATAATAATAAAGGTAGTTAAACCTATAATGTGTATTATAAAAGGTAGTTTATGAAAAAAAAAATCCTAGATATTTTAAGAAATGGAGACGATATGACTTCATGGTTATGAGTTTGAATATTACTTCTATGATCTCAGATTTAGCCGATGATTTTTCTTATTTGGAATCTTCTACGGAATTGTGAAATGAACTTAACGAGAGATTTTTCCAATATAATGGTCCTTTACTATATCACTTTAAAAAGGAAATTGAGAATCTTAAGCAGGAAAACTTGTCTTTTATTGTAGACTATGGGAAAATCAAGAAACTTTAGGATGAATTGTAGTCTCTATGAGCATTTCCTATATGTACTTGTATAGCTATGAGTGCTTGTTCTTGTTAACTGCTCAAGAAACTTGTTGATCCTAATGTTGAGGATAATCTTATGCAATTTGTACTTGATCTCAATGAAGGATAAAATACTACTATAGTCTCCAATATTCTTTTTATGGATCCCTTACCTACAATCAACATAGAATTTTCCATTGTTCAATAGATTGAGAAACAAAGGAGAGATCAGAAGTGGTGCCTTTGTTAAGGCTGTTGGAAGTAATGCAATGCCTGCTCAGAGGTTCTCTAAAGAAAATTTTTCTCAATATTTTACAAATGACATTAGGAAGGATTGTAAGAAAGTGAAGTTGGAGAATAAGTATTACCATTACAAAGGTAAAGGGTATACAAAAGAATCAATGCCTCAAACCTATAGGTATCCATGATTAGTATAACACTATTAAGGATTCTAAAGTAAATGGGGCTACTTATACTCCTAGACTGGGTTGTAATATTCCTACTCCTTCTTACGATGTCGTTGCTGGTTCACCTTGTGGTAAGGAATATGATGCTACTCGCAATGGAGTCAACTCAAAAATGCTCAAGAATCTTTCTTAAGAATTGATGGCATCAATGAAAGGAAAGCAGGCTACTGCAGGTTCTTATTCTGGGGGCAACTCTTCTGCAAATTTTGCAGGTAGTGTTTCACATTCTCTTAACTATTCAATTGAATAAACAGACGATGGAGGGTGGATTGTTGATTATGTTGTTTGTGATCATATGATTTTCAATGAACAACTATTCGTTGATCTAAACATGTTACCTAATCCTATCAAGGTTGGTTTGCCTAATGGGAGTTTTAAATATGTTGAAAGCGGACTATTTATCTTTTGCAATTGAGAAGGTGGACTTTATTTTCTTCATCCTTTTGGTAATGTTTCTCAACAAGATGTTGTTATTTTGGTTACAAATAGTAAATGTAATCATATTGAAATGGAAAATTTGCACAAAACCACCTTAAGTTTTCCAATATTTGTAAACTCCCACCTTTATGATTTTTTTTTCTAAATTACCACCTAAAGTTTTCAAAACGTTTATAAACTCCCACCACTTAACAGTTTTTCACAAACTCCGTTAAGTGGTTGGCCCAACTTCCATTCTTTTTAGTCAATTTTCCCTCCAACACCTTCATCTCCCTCTTCCTCTGTCCAACACCTTCATCTCCCACCTTCATCCCAATTAAACTGACCAGATAATGCAATTTCTCTGCATTTCTCTCTGAAAATCTTTATCATTCTCAAAACTCTAATTCTCTCTATTTCTTTTTCGTTACCCTCTTTTCAATTTTCGATCTTAGGAAATGGGTTTATCTTTGATTTCTCATTGGGAAGGGGATTATATATGGGTTTGGAATCATCATCACTTTCGTTCATTTTCTTGATGTTTTCATTATGATTTTCCATATTTGGAAATGTGGGTTTCTTGAGTCTTTCAGTGGAAATGAAATGTGGGTTTCAATCACAAGAAGATGAACCAAAAATCTAAAAGAATAACGACATTGATGCTGCTTCACTAAACCAATTAGTTTGAAAATGAGATTGCAAAAGAGAAGAGTGATAGTTAAGATGATAAAAGAGAAAACTGAAAACAAAACAAGAATTTAACAAGCGAGGACTCGCTGGACGAGCAGAGAGAGGTGGTGACTCGCCGGAAGCACAACGTCGGTGAGGCGGTAAGGAGTGAAGGTGGGAGATGAAGGTGTTGGAGGGAAAATTGAATACAAAAATGGAAGTTGGGCCCACCACTTAACGGAGTTCGTGAAAAACCGTTAAGTGGTGGGAGTTTATAAACGTTTTGAAAACTTTAGGTGGTAATTTAGAAAAAAAATTCATAAAGGTGGGAGTTTACAAAAATTGGGAAACTTAAGGTGGTTTTGTGCAAATTACCCTATTGAAATAGGAATTTCTCAAAATTCTGTTATCACAAGTAAAACTGCTACTAGTGTTTGTAACAAAGGTGTTGATAAAATACCTTTAGATCTTTTTCATGTAAGAAAGCGACATACTTCTTTGTCAAAAATGCAACATATTGTTGATTGTAATTGCAAGGGTTTGAGTAAATATAATAGTGAGATTTGTTTGAATGCAAGACAACATAAACTCCCATTTCCTACTAGTGATATTAGGGTTGCTTATCTGCTTGAACCTCTTCATTTAGATCCATGGGGGCCTTATATAATTCCTTATTTTAATGGGGCTTCCTATGTTCTTATTATTCTAGATGGTCACAGTGGAGTGACTTGGTCATATTTTCTTCTAAACAAGCATCAAGCGCTGCAGACTGTAAGTGATTTCTATAAACAGATACAATTTATTGTAATTATCAAGACAATAAAAACATATAAAGGGACTGAGACTGGGCATTATACATCAAAGAAATGTTGCTCAAGTTCCTCAACAAAATGCTAGAGTACGTTGATAGAAAACATCGGCATCTACTTGAAGTTACAAGAGCTCTTAGATTTCCTACTAATCTGCCTAAACCTCTTTTTAGGTTGACTGTGTATTAACTGCTATATATTTAATCGATCACATGCCAGTGAAATTCCTTGGTTGGAAATCTGCTTATGATGTTTTGAAGAAGAGATAACCTTCTTATGAGAATTGGAGAGTATTTGGGTCTTTATGCTTTGCTTATAAAGACATGGATATTAAGAAAGACAAATTATATTTTATGGATCGGAGGTTCTTACTACTTGGCTATCCTTTTGGTGAAAAAAGATTTCAAACATCATGATTTAGGAACTCATAAAACCATCATTTATAAAGATGTCATTTTCTTCGAAAATGTTTTATTTCCTTATCATAACAATCCCACATTACCCTCTTCTTTACCTCAAGCGATAATTGTTTCTATAGTATATTTTAGTTCAATTCATTTTTAGAGCATACAGGAAGTGGTACTTTTTCATCTCCTATTATTCGTTCTTAACCTATTTATTCTCCCAATCCTACATATATTCCTGTTAATGATCAAGTTTTAACACCTTTTTCTTCTCTTTCACATTCTCACTTTTCTATTTCAGTTCACACCCAATCTTGTACTTAATGATAATTCCCCCATTCCTCATTCACCTAACAATCAACCCGCTCCTTCTTCTCGTGCAAATCTTCTTATTAGAAAGTCTACAAAAATCCATTGAACCTCATACTAAGCTTCTTAATATTATTGGGACTTATGTTCCACATCATACCATTGATTCTCATGCAACATCTAATTCCTTATTATTTACTGTTAATTCTTCTCATATCATTTTTAACCCAAATATCACCATCAATCCAAAAATAATCGAAATCAGATATTAGACATGAATACAAAACTCGAAGCTCTAGAAGCCAATGATACTTGGGAGTGGATTGATCTTCCCTAGGATAAGAAGGTAGTTAATTCTAAATGGTTTATAAGACTGAATTGTAGCTCGATTATAGTACTGAGAGACATAAAGCCAGACTTGTTGTTGGGGTTACAAACAGGTTGCATGACATGATTTTAATCACATTTCCCTTGTAGTCGTACTAGCTACTGTGAGAATTGTTCTTGCTTTGGCTGCTACTAACAATTGGCCTCCTTATACTTTGGATGTAATTAATGCATTCTTGGATGGCGTTCAACATTAAGAAGTTTACACACTACCTCCTGAAGACTACAAAAGAGCTCAACCTGACAAGCTTGTAAATTGAAGAAATCATTATATGGTTTATAATAGGCTTCTAAACAATGAAGCAAAGAATTGAATAAATTCCTAATATCTTTAGGATTTATTCAATCTAAACAAGATTACTCATTGTTTATCACAAATAAGAATGGGGAATTCTTTGTATTTTTGTGTATGTTTTTTTATGTAAACATGTAAGCTTTAGCTTAAAATATTTTCCCACCATACAACCTAGCAACAACAAAATCTAACCACCAAAACACCATACTACTCTAAACTCTCTAACAGTTGAGAGCATTAAACCATTCCAAATCCTCACTCAACCATTTATCATTAATCAAATATTCTATTCTATTACAAACAAGATATTTAATCTCCTTACCCATAACAGCAAGGTCTTAGGACAGCAACATGCCAAAGAGCTTGGTTCCTAGCTCTCCAAATAGTGTACACAAAGGCAGCAAATGCACAGATTCTAACTCTTTTCTAATTTCTGCTCTGATTCTTCTTCTTCCACCATCTTTTCCACATAGTATGAACACAATCATCATCATGATATCTAATACCCAGCCACTGACATACCAGCTTATTGCATTGTCTACTAAAATCACATCTAAAAAAGAGGTGATGAGAGGTTTCCAGAGCTGCCCCCACACAAACAACACACAGCTATATCAGTTACACCAGCTCTAACAAGCTTATCTCTAGTTTAAAGTCTATCAATGGCTACCATCCAAGCAACAAAGGAGTGCTTAGGGACATTGAAACTGTTCCAAACCCAAAAGTGCCATTTCACTCTTTGTTCATCATTCTGTAACCACAGGTATACCTTCTTGATATTGTATCTACTCTGAAGCTGCAATGTATTATCTAGGAAACCCTGCTTCAGATCATCCTTCATTCTGCAAATAATTTTAAAGCTCCAACTTGCCTGAGATGGGGCCTTAAAACCCCACCAATCATCCTCTTTAATATAATACTGATGAATCCATTTGACCCAAAGAACATCTTTCTTCTCTGCCACCTGCCACACATATTTCCCCATCGCAGCACAATTCCATATGAAACAATCTCTAACACCTAACCCTCCTTCAACCTTCTTTCTACAAATCAAATCCCAAGCCACATGAGGTGGTTTACTAGAGTTTACCTTTCCTTCCCACAAGAAACATCTACAAAATTGAGTAACTCTATGTAAAAGCTTCTTGGGAAGAAAAAATATCTGAGCCCAGTAAGAATTAATGCTCAGCAACACATAATTGACCAAAACAACTCTAGCAGCATAAGAGAGGTTTTTAGAACTCCAACGATGTATTCTAGCCAGCATTTTATCAATAAGAACATCACAATCAGCCCTAGACAAATTCTTAACATTCAAAGGAACTCCTAGGTACTTAAAAGGAAGAGTACCTAGGAAAAACCTGAAATATGCAATATGTCATCCTGAACTTCCTTTTCAACACTACCAAAATAAATAGTTGTCTTATCATTATTTGCTTGAAGACCTTAAGCAGCCCCAAAAGTAGCAATTGCTCTCAATAGCAAAATCATAGAAGCACTATCACCTTTACAAAACAACATAAGGTCATCTGCAAACACCAAGTGTGTGATCATTAAATGCTTGCATCTATAGTGATATGAGAATTCCTGCCTCTCCCCAACCACACCAAGAACTCTGTTCAGGTACTCCATACAAATCACAAACAGCAATGGTGACATAGGATCTCCCTGCCCAATACCCCTAGCACCTTTAAAGAAACTAGACATTTGTCCATTTACACTAATAGAGTAATAAGGGGTACTAACACAAACCATCACCCATTTAACAAACACATCAGGAAAATTTAAGGCATGTAGCATTTGTTCAAATAAACCCCAATTAATACTATCATATGCTTTCTGCAGATCAATCTTAATAGTGCACTTTGGGGTATGTTTCTTCCTTCCATACATACTAATAAGTTTCTGGCATAACAAGATATTATGCATAATGCTTCTACCAGCAACAAATGCACCTTGAGCCTCATTAATAATGCTAGGTAAAACTTTTTTTTTTGGCAATTCAAAGTTTTATTGAAAAACAAATAAAACAATGTTTTAAGTATAACCTAATCTTCAAGAGGGATAGACAAAGGCAGGTTTAACCCCAACAAAGGGTTAACAACAACCAAGGTTCACCAACCAACAAACTAGCTAAGCACCTCAAGACACCTACAAGAAATTCTGAAAATAATCTGATTACAACTAGACTGAATATCTAAGTTTGGTTTACCAAACAAAATAGAATTCCTATTAATCCATACTTGATAGACAGTTTCCACTAAAAGAAGGCAGTACAACTGAGCTTGATCATTGTTGCTTCTACTTTTCTTGTTAACATGCCGCACCTCACCCAAGATGCTTCTGTGAACATATTGAGTGCCAATCTTCTGAAGACATGGCTGCTAAATACTCCTAGACACATGACAGTCAAAAAAAAGATGCTTAATACTCCCAGTGCATGAATGACAAACCACACAACTATCATATTTAATCAGCCCCTAAGTAACAAGTCTATCTCTTGTTGCCAATCTACCATGCAGAGCAAGCCACATAATGAATAGAGCTTTTGGACTAGCTTTGACATTACACATAAGCTTCTGCCACCTCACTCTTGGGTAGTCACCTTGCAAGGTTTTATAAACCTTTTTAATAGAGAAACTAGGAGCAGCAAGCTGGTTTCTCAACTCTAAGTGCTCAATGAAAATTTGTCTACTCTCAAGAATTTTCTTCATAAACCATGATAGCCTATTAGGAATATTCATAGATAGAATATATGAGTTCTTGATATGATAAACATGTAACCATTTGATCCAGAGCTTATTCTTGTTTCATAGTAATAGCCGAGAAGTGCTTTGAAATAGCTGCCTTGTTCCAAGTACCTAGATCCTTTAGGTTCCAACCACTACAAACCTTTTGCAAACAAAAGGTATCCCAAGCCACAAGAGATTTTCTAGATTTCTCACCTTGACCAGTCCAAAAATATTATACAAGCACTCTGAATTTCCTTGAAGAATTTTTTTGGCAGAATAAAAATTTGGCACCAATGTAACTGCAAACTCATCAGAATAGAATTTATTAGCTGAAGCCTAGCTGTATAACATAGCTTTTTAACAGACCATAGTCTAATTCTAGCCATAGATTTATTAATCAGAGGCTTACACTCATGATAAAAGAGTTTCCTTGTACTGAGAGGCACTCCAAAATATCTAAAAGGAAATGTGCCAAAAGGAATGCTCAAAATCTGTTGTAGGCTAGCTCTACACTCCAAATCAACCCCAATAAGATACACGTTGCTTTTATCTAAGTTAGCATCCAATCTAGAAGCTTGAGAGAACTTAGAAAAAGCATCAAACAAAGTTGCAGAGATATATGATCTGCTCTAGAAAAAATCAGTAAGTCATCTGCAAACATAAGATGGGTAATACTCAGCCTAGAACATCTAGGATGAAAGTTGAAATTGGGATTAGACTTGAGCTTCTAAAGATGCCTAGATAAGTACTACATCCCTAAGGAAAATAAGAAGGGAGACATTGGATCCCCTTGCCTCAACCCCTTTTTAGCAGTAAATGGATTACAAGGCTCACCATTAATAAGCATTGAGAAGGAGACTGAATTCACACAGGCCATCACCCATTTAGCAAACTGAGAAGGAAAAGCAATTTCACTCATAACTGTTTCAAGAAAAGTCCATTCAAGAGAGTCATAGGCCTTCTTCAAGTCAACTTTGAGCATACATGTAACACCCCGTAATTTCACTAGAAATTTCGCGTGTTAATTTATATGGTTTACATTGTTATTTATAAATCTAAATATAATTTCGTTTATAAAAACTATATTCTATTAAATAAATGGTCGTATTTGAAACCGGAAGATATTTCTGTGGACAATGTATTGTGCATACGTACCTTAATTTCAAAATGTGTAAAGTCGATGGACGTGTAATTATTTTACGATGTTCATCGTATTTATATTTTATAAATTTTCTTAGCTTTACCTATTAAGCTAAATTATCTAAAAGACTATTAATTTTCATTTAGACCGTTGCTTTCTTAAATTAACTTGTTTTCCTTGATTTAATTTTAAGTTTTATTAATTTATTTAGTTATATCATATTTCTTTAAACTTACATTTTATACGGTGCAACTATGTATAACATTGCTCCGACGATTTGGTTTGTAAACTAAGTCATAACTTAATGTTATTTATTTTAAGTTGAGCTTATATTGATATATGAAAATGTTTTGCAACTAGGATTACTAGTGTCTTAGGCTTGAATTAAATTGCATAGTGAGAGTTACTTGGGTAGGAAGAAAGCCATGGGAATTTTTTTTATGGTATGCTCTCATGCTTATGAAGCATATTATATGTGTAGTTACTTGTATTATTGGTGGAAGCTAGTCTACCAAGTTTGTTAATCTTATTTGCATGGTTTCGTACACGAAGTTATCAGAGTGTGCAGTGAAAGCTAGGTGATTTAGAGCCTCTAAATTTAGGTCGTATTACACGCCTAACTTGTTTCGTATTTGACTATTTAAAAAAATAATTATATTTTATTATAATATAGTCGAGTGTGTTGCATTGTGTTTACTTTATTTGTTTGTTGCTTATTAGTATATATTGTTGTGTATATATAATTTCATTTCTTTTCCATTTAAGCATTATTTTTATGTGAGTACTACTTATTTATTTGTTATTTACAAAGCTTTCTAGTTTGAGTTTATATTTAAAATTTTATATTTTAGAGCCCTGCTTTTAATAAATTTCATACTTATATTAGAGTTATTTTCTGACTTTCAAATTTTGCTATTGTTGATATTTTGAAACACTCTTTTTTTAAAAAAATATTTAAATCCCATTGTTTTACTATGGATAGGAAAAGGTTGTCGATTGTCTTTCAAGAGATTCCACAAATTACTCTTACCATCTTTGACCATCTTTGACCATCTATGTTTATATATATATATATATATTTATCCCTTTAATATCTTATTTTCATGCTAATCCTATTTTAGCCTTTAATTGAGGTAAAAAGGTTTCATAGTTTTCGATAATAAAAGTACCCTAAGGAATTATTTTGGTGTTATTGATTAAAGTATGGATACAAACTATTTTTTTACAAGGGTAGCACTTTCGGCCACTTTTTATTTTACTTGCTGATTTACTTTTATTATAAATTTTATTTTCCAACTCATTGTGTAAAAGGTTTTCAATTTCATTTTGTTGTTTCTTGTCTAAACCTTAAATGCTTTCTAATTTTACATTAAGGTGTGGTTGTATTTTCGTTACTTCTTATTTAATAACCTGCTTTTCATTATTTGGTTTAATTTTCTTCAAAAAGGAAATTTATATACTCAACTTAAATCTTAAACCTGTTTAGGTTGATATCAAGTTGGGTGATTCCATGCAGATTTGTGTCGACTATAAAAACAAATTATTATATTTGTGTTTTTAAAATATTATTTTATCGCCTATTTTTGTTAGTAGAGTTTTGTAGCGAAATTCATTTTACATTGTCAATTCCTTTTTGTGAACTTTAAATTGCATATATGTTTAGGAGGACGCTCTTATATCATATATCGATGGTTGAGTTTGTAAGTGATATTTCTGTAAAACCGTCAACTACTTCTCACTAAAGTGTTCTTATCTCTTTATTTGGAGTATATGCCTGTGTGGTTATCTCTATTTGAATCGATTTGGTTGTCGGATTTCGAATGATGGTTTCTCCATTTTTCTCTTACTAAAAAAATATTTATGATGGATTATTGCTTCAATTCTTTTATAATTTTATTAATTGTTGTGTTCCAACTTTATTTGCTAATTATCTATACGTGTTGTACAATTGTTTTTACCTCTAATGTTTTGCAATTAGTGTCTTTCGTCTTTCGCATTTTATAAATGTAGTTGGGTACTATACTACTTTATTTTCTAATTCTTTGGTCTTTCAGAATAAAATTTATATTCATTGGGTTACCAAACTCATTTCACGGAGTTGCTTAATCCTTAACCAAAATCTATTTGATTTATGTTTTCTTAATGTTCTTTACCAAGAGTATCTTACTTTGTTCTTTGATTTCTTTTCTAAGTTTCGAGGAGAAACTCTTTAAGGGGGAGTGATTGTAGCACCCCGTAATTTCACTAGAAATTTCGCGTGTTAATTTATATGGTTTACATTGTTATTTATATCGTTTATAAAAACTATATTCTATTAAATAAATGGTCGTATTTGAAACCGGAAGATATTTCTATGGACAATGTATTGTGCATACGTACCTTAATTTCAAAATGTGTATAGTCGATGGACGTGTAATTATTTTACGATGTTCATAGTATTTATATTTTATAAATTTGCTTAACTTTACCTATTAAGCTAAATTATCTAAAAGACTATTAATTTTCATTTAGACCCTTGATTTCTTAAATTAACTTGTGTTCCTTGATTTAATTTTAAGTTCTATTAATTTGTTTAGTTATATCATATTTCTTTAAGCTTACATTTTATACGGTGCAACTATGTATAACATTGCTCCGACGATTTGGTTTGTAAACTAAGTTATAATTTAATGTTATTTATTTTAAGTTGAGCTTATTTTATATGAAAATGTGATCATACATTTTATTATTATTATTGTTGTTATTATTATTATTAATTTATGAGTTAGTCTTAGTTAGGCTAATATGTTGATTTAGCGTAATCGTCGTTTTAGCAGACCTTGTAACGAACTTTAGTCCACCATTTTGTTCCTATAGGGTCGAAAAGGTTAACCACCTAGAGGTTTCTAGAAGACTCCATAGATTGTTTGTAACCATAGGATGCTAAGAGTTGTGTCTCTTCATTCCCTCCATTAAACTCCCTCATAAACCCCCCTTATGGTGATCATTAAGCCATCATTAACACCCTATTAAACCCATCCCTTTTGCTGTCCCCTTCATCAGAAATTCATCACCCATTTCCCCTCTTTTCACACGCCACTTTCAAAGAAAGAAAGGAAGAGGAAAAACCTTCCCGATTTTCCATTTGCACACCTTCACGAACATGGCCATTGCTGGAGATATAACCGTTGGATCGTCTTCAAATTTGGACAGCATGTTTATAACATCTCGGCCTTCATTTTGATTGGAGCGATTTTTTATGCAAGCTTTCAATCACCGGGAATCGTGGTCGGAACACCACTGACTGTTTTAGAGGATGCTAAAATTGTTTAAAAGGGGAATACTTTGTTCAATGGAGGAGAAGTCTTCAAGGGAGAAGAAGGTTTTGATGATCCCCACGTTTTTCTAGGCTTTTATATAATGTTTTTCGGCACTCCTCTCAAAGATCGAGGTAACTAGCGTTTTTATAGTTCGATAGGGAATAGATTTTGAACTTAGGTTGTTAGAATCGCGTTAGAGAACTTAGATTCATGTTAGGTGAAACTTGGATGATTGTGTGATTATGTTTTAGTATAGTGTCATGATTAGGAATGTTGTGTTGTGGTATTTCCATGTGTGAACGTGTTGTTATGTTCATGTTGTTAGTTCTTGTTAGTCGGTTTGTCAAGTTTGATGTTTTTGTTGTTATGTCGATTTGGAGTAACTTGATTAACCATTGGAGTTTGAGTATTGGTTCTTGATGATGTTAGTATCATGCTAGGGTGTTGTTTTTAGTTGAGTTGGATGTGCCTTGGTGTTGGAATTGTTGCTTGAGACTTGACGTACGTCGGTTGGACGAGGCGAGTGCATACGAGCACAGCCCGCAAGCCACGAGCAGTGGCAGCTCGCGACCCGCGATGCCATGGTCGCACCTCGCGACCTCACTAGAGAATAACAGGTGTTTTGAGAAATTTGATCCCCCCCGTCATATTACAAAAATGTCATTGCGGCATGCACGATTGCACAGCAGATCGTCTCGCAGACATAATGTCCAAAAAGATAATCATCGAATAAAAATATCCTTCATAAAATCATATTACAAGGCAAACAAGTTACAAACTTCAATTGCATCTACTACATACTTCAACTAAAAAATCCCTTCAGTGGACATAATTGAATGGTGATGAGAGTTCTGAAGAGAGGAGCGACACCAAGAAAGCAGAGATAGCCAGATAGGCAACTCATGACGAAGGTCTGCCCACCTTGGTTGCGTTTTGTTGTTTGATTTTCCTTTGAGCTTACAACATGTTTATATGTTCGGTGTTTGGTTTATGCATGTATGATAAGCATGTTTGAGTACGTTTGTGTTGGTTTCAGTTGTTATATTAAGGGAATGTGCCCTAGTTTGTTGGGTAGTTTTGTTGTTGCTCAGTTTGTTGAGTTTAATGGGCCTATACTTTGAGTTGTCGACGTCGAAATGCTTGGGGGAAGATAATACTGTCCTTAGCATCTCTTCGCCAAGAGTTATGTACGGGGATTATTGTGATTTAGTCATAATTGACTTTGTACCCAAACTCAGATAACGTTTTTGTAATATATGCCTCAACATGTTTGATTTGTTGTCTTATGGAATTATTACGCATGTATACCTTTAATGTTATTTGGTCTGCCTCGTATACCTTGACGCGTATACTCATGATTTAGTTAGATGGATTTGGTGTATACCTTGTCGTGTATACCCATGTTTGTTGTTGTTTGGATTTCCTATGTATACCTTGGCGTGTATACGTATGTTGGTTGTTTGCGTTGCTTGGTATACCTTGTCGTGTATACCCATGTTTGTTGTTGTTTGGATTCCTATGTATACCTTGGCGTGTATACGTATGTTGGTTGTTTGAGTTCCTTTGTATGCCTTGTCGTGTATACATTGCAATTTGTGTTTGATTGATCCTATAGGCGGCATGTTGATCCTATGGGCGGCATGGTCCTAGGAATTTATTTGTTTATCATAAGGGCGGTATGGTCCTAGGATTTGGTTACTTAACCATGGGCGGTATGGTCCATTGGTTCACTCACGGGTGGTATGATCTGTTGAGTTTTCCTATCCGGAACGGGCGGTATGGTCCTAGGATATGCAGCTAACCGGAACGGGCGGTATGGTCCTCGGTTATGCAACTTAACCATGGGCGGTATGGTCCATTGGTTCACTCACAGGTGGTATGATCCGTTGAGTTTTGCTATCCGGAACAGGCGGTATGGTCCTCGGATATGCAGCTATTCGGAACGGGCGGTATGGTCCTCGAATATGCAAAGTAGGCCTTGGGCGGTATGGTCCAACGAGTCTACTCACAGGCGGTATGGTTTGCTGTCCTTGAATTGATGTGTGCTTGATTGTGTGTGTTGATTTGATCATTAGTACTTAGTTTTCTCCGTATGCATGTTTGATGCTTATGTTTTGTTGTATCATGTATTGCATGTTTTGGTTATGTTTCTTTATGATGTATGTGTTTGGCGTGCTTCTAATTTCTTTAAGTTTAATATTTGTTCCTGTTTGTGCTGGGAGAACTGCTAGTTACTCCCCACTGATTGTGGAAGTTGTTGATTTCTTATGCAGTTGACGATGCTGTTTAGGATTGTTACGGTTTGGACCGAGAAAGTGCGTTTTGGCCTTGTGAGCAAGAAGGTGGTGCTTGTCATAGTGGATGAGCATTTTGAGTCAGGGATTAGGACTAGCTACTTGGTGGGTCTTAAGTAATTTTCCTTTATATTTTGTCGTATGTTTTTAACCATGGATTATTAGTATTGTCTTTTGGGTTTGGATCACTTAATCTTGAGGTTTCTTTTGGAGTTTCTTTAATGTTTGGAACTTTAGTTGGAATGAGGGTATGGGACCTCATTTCCCTTTATATATGAATATCGGAAGTTAATTATTATATTTGGAGGATTCATGTTTATTCATAGTTTAATTTCTACTCCTTAGAGTAGCATCTCCATCTTAGTGGTATTTCTGCTACCACTAGTTGCTTTATTTTATTTATTATTGTCTCTTTTGTTCTTTGTATCGGACGGGATGTTATAATACATCTAGGAGATATGTTCTTGTTACCGTATCCCGTAATGAGCTCAGTGGCTAATAGGATGTTATAAGAAATATTCCTACCAGGCATAAATCCTGATTGAGCCAAATCCACCACACTACTAATCATGCCTTTCATCCTACTAGTCAAAATCTTGGCAATGATCTTATATAAGACTGTACAACAAGCAATAGGCCTATAGTCTTTAACAAGGGAAGGGTTAGAGAGTTTAGGAACCAAGGTAAGCATCAACTTTTATAATAGGCCATGCTTTCTTAAAAAATAGGCTATTAAAGCCATCAATACCTGGAGCTTTTTCATCATCAATTGCCATAAAGCAAAATCAATTTATAAATGAGAAACAGGTTGAATTAAGCTTTGAGCATCCTCATACCTCACTTGAACTCCTTCCCTCAGAACTGTAATATCAACAGCAGGTAGAGTGTGGCTGAAGAGCCAAGCAGCTTCTTATAAAGGCTAAGCACTTCATTCTGAATTTCAGCTTGATTAATAAGCTTGACTCCAGCTTCATTAAACAGAAGATCAATGCTACTGTAAAGATATTTTTCCTTCATTACATGAAAGAAAAAATGTTAATTGGAATCACCTAGCTGCAACCACTGGATTTGATTTCTGCTTCAATATAGACTCTTCAATGTGTAGCAATTTTTTTAGATTAGCAAGACAATTTTTCTCATTCTGATGCATCTCAGAATCCCCAAGTGTAGATTGCATTTGATCTTGTACCCTCTAAAGATGACGCATAGCAGCTTCAATCTTATCTTGAATATTACCATAATCTATTTTATGTAACTGCTTCAAAGCTACTTTCACAAGCTTCAAACATCCCCAAGTAGCTTTCATCCTATCAGAATCCCTACCTATATCTTGCCAATGTTCCTTGATCACATCGTCAAACTGAACATGGCTAGCCATATAGATAAAGAATTAAAAAGGCTTACTCCTATTTTGTCTATTAAGAGACCAATAGAGAATGATAGGAGAGTGATCAGACACTCCAGGATTCAAATATTCAGCCACCAAGTTAAGCTACCTAGCAACCCAATGAGAGTTTACTAGGCATCAATCAATTCTGCTGCAGATTCTAGAATCTCCCATGGCTTTATTAGACCAAGAGTGAAAATGGCTAACAGTTTTATACTCACAGAGGTCAGAAGAGCTGAGAAAATCTTAAAAATCTTGAGTTTCATGCCTAGAAACAGGAACTCCATTAAGCCTATCTTCACTAGTCAACACAGCATTAAAATCCCCAAGAATACACCAAGGTTCATGACACTACTAAAATTAGGACCTTTTACGACAACAAAATAACGACAATCAAATAGTTTGGTCGTTGTTGACACTCTATGACGACGGGCCTAATATCTTGTCGTCATAAAATCGACAATGGAATATATTTACTTATTATTAAATTCTTCTTCGTCGTTGTTTAAAATTTTGAAACTTCAAAAATTCAAAGAAACCATCGTTATTCCTCTTGCGCGCATAGCTGGGTGAAATTTTAGGTTTCTGGTGGCGCATCAAACAATTTCAAAAATTTCATAATATCTTCCTATCTCTTCTCATCTCAAACCTAACGAAATCTGGAACTTCTACGCCGTCTTCCTCGTTGAAATGGTGTAGGTCGACCAAGTTTCAATAGCACCATCTTGCTCGCCTTGATTGTATTATTCTT
Source organism: Patellifolia procumbens (assembly GCA_947645195.1). NCBI lineage: Eukaryota > Viridiplantae > Streptophyta > Magnoliopsida > Caryophyllales > Amaranthaceae > Patellifolia > Patellifolia procumbens. The sequence goes on from CANSGD010000370.1 coordinate 646,017, forward strand.
CTCTCCGATGGTATGTAAATTTCCATGCTTTGATTTATTGTTAACTGATGTAGGTATAATTTTGGGATTAGGGATTATATGATGAAATTATTCTTGAATTTCATTGCGCCAAATTTACCAGTTACAACTCTTTAACCCTAACTCTCAATTGCAAGTTATATCTCGCATCATCTAACCAGCCTTCATTTCAAAAATCTGATTAACTATCTCACACATTTCATATTCATAGTCAAAGCAATTTCTCTTGATTTCAGTATTTCAAGGCGATTTTTTTTACAAGACCAGAAATTTGGAACTCCCAGCATTATTAGGGTTTCTTTCTGATTAATCTGAGTTTCCAATTAGAATTTCTAGCTTACACATGATGGAGTAGGATTACCGAATTTCTTTGTGTATTTTGTTTTGATTGTAAAATCATAAAATTACTCTGCATTACTAAGGGGTGACTATGGTCCCTGTGGGCTGTGGCTGACCATTTGTAAAGTATTTTCCTGGTGTGACAAGCTTAGTCTACTTAATAAAGTTTCTCCCAAATTACCTAAACAAGGGGGTGATGGAGAATTCAATTACATTATTCGGTGGCACCTAGTTTCACCTGTGAAATATCACTAACACCTTGGTATAATGAAAGCTTTCCTAAAGTGTTAGTTGAGTTGTAGTGTTAGGTTGTCTAGTGAATATAATGTATACATTATTTTTCAAGTTGGAGTTTCTTCCATGCAGCTAAACATGGCCAGTCGTTGGTCACATTATAACAATCATAAGCATAGTTGTTTCCCAAAATAGGGAGTGAGACAGAGAAAGAAAGAGAGTCATAATGCATTGGAGAATTAGAAAATTTTAACTTGGAATTACGTGCGCTCTCACATAAAAAGAGAAAGTAAAATAACACATGCATATTTACAATGCATTTGACATGAATGTCATTTGTATTATGATGTTTCCTTTGATAATCTTTGATGTGAGATTATAATGTGTCAAAGTTCCTGTAAATAACAGGGTTTTTATCGGCAATGTAAAATATAAATTCATCCCATCTATTGAAACAATCATATTAAGTTACCGCACACCATATTTGTCTCAAGTCAAACTGTTAAATTTATCTATGATTGACTTTTCATTGTACACACAATATTTTGTATGCTTCTGATTTGAAATTATATCTAGTTTTCTCTAACTCCAGTATTCGTATTGGACAACGGTACGTGTCCAAGTATTGGACTCGGCTAAATTGTGAAAGTTTTCCATAGTTTTAGCCCAAAATGAAGTGGCAAGTGTCCATACCCATGTCAGAATGTCGAAAATCACACACGGGTATTTGAGATAAAATAAAGAGTCCGAGTAACATAGAGTTTCATATCTATCATATCTCCGTACTATTCTGAAATATTTTTATGGGAGTTATAGGCTACTCAAGCCTTGGCAAAATTGTCAGCTCATGGAGTAGTAATTAAACTCTAGGACAAGACGCTGGTGCTCTTGAAGCCCTGGTGCAACCGTTGTATTATCCCCATGAAGGCGTGAGGCATCGTATATTTGGAAAGGGAAGCACTTTATAGCAAAATTACACCCTCTGTAGCAGGCTTGACAATCCGAGTTTTATATTTGGAACTTTGTAGCGTGCTTGGCAATCCTAAGAAATTGAACGATAAGAAGTTCATTGCTCATCGTAAAGCAACTTTCCTGTGACCTCGTGAAATGGAAAATAATATCAAGAAGGTAAAACATAATCAATCTTAATGTTTGTAATTCTCAATAATGCTTCCTAGATTTAATTCTTTTAGTTGATTATATTTACCATGTTTCTTTTATGTGTTTCTAGTGGCCATAAGATGGTGAAGGAATATAGGTTTAGTGAAAATGAGATGGTCAAGGAGTAGTTCAGAAGATATTTCTCATGCATGTACAACTATTGATGTCGAGTTTGCCTCCACCAATGGTATAATTATTATTATTTTTAATTAATTAGTTATCTTTCGCCTATCTAGTTGTGATGCTGACATATTGTTGTTTGTTTGTGAAGTTGAAGTATCAGGAGAGTTGGAAGGAACGATTAGTTACTCCATGGAATATAATCAATCAGGTAAGGATTTTCCCTATCGTCCTTTTCTAGTTTTCTTACGGTTCCTGCACTCATTAGAGTTCTCACTGTTGATTTCAGTTTCATCGAAAATGTATACTAGTGCTGCCTTAAATCGTTAGGCACGCCAGAGTTTTTCTTCAAACCTGGAGCAAAGTTTGGTGCAATATTTTTGCAGGGATTTCCATGTTCACTAGCAAGCTAAGGGAATGGTTTGTCTTATTGGCTTGAAAGTGCCCCTTTTTATTGTCAGAATGCTTTGTTGTTGTACTTTATGTTAAATGGTTATTTGTTGTTTTTGCCATTCTATTCCTGCCAGATCTTCTGTACGAACTCGTGTACTCCTTTATGCTTTCATCATCCAACTCAAATCAAGATAGCTCTGACAGAATTTTGGACCAAGGCCGGAAAGAAGTTGGACTGCTGATCATAATATTTCCAGATGTTATTGGATCTTATGGTATGTGGCTGTGGCTAATTTCTATTTTCTATACTTGGCTGATTGTAGATAAAACTTGGTTGTTCACATGTAGGAACAATCAAACGAATATGTGAAACGAAGTTGGGAATAGTCTCCTAGTGTTGTTAGCCTAGGCAGGTTGAAAAGAACAACATATAGTATTTGGAGAACATATCCTTGAAAATCAATGTGAAGGTGATTATGGATGTTGTGAATATGATCAATCCAATATTCCAATCACCTGTCTTATGCAGACCTCATCACATGAGGCTTAGTTTTAGATTATCCTAGGTGCTCCTGCTTTTTGTTTAGAGGCTTCGTTTTAGCTGAACATTTCTTCTTTTGTTGCTCTTGTGGCTTGAATAAACAATTACAAAAAGGTAGGAGTTGGGGTTTCAAGTCTAACGTTTCCATCAAAGCCATGTTCTCTTCACTTGAATACATGCATATTGTTAATAGCTGAATTGTTGCTTGCATAGTTTTATAAGTTTTTAAGTTCAAAGTAGTGCTTTTTGCTCCTGTTTGGCATTGCCTATGATGTGAACAACCAACCTTCCAAAAGACTCTTGTACACCAAAGATATGAACATAAAATATTAGGCCATTTATGCCACCATACCAATCTTTTGATTTTTGACCGCAGATTAAATGATTCTTAAATTGATAAATTGTATTTTCTTCAAATGGAAATATTGATATGGAAATATTGATGATTTTAAAACTTATTTCTTTTCTTGGTAGATCTTTCATTTGAAGCAGTTGAGTCAACTTATGCTTTCGGTGACGGCCACAAGATATGCAACATAGGAGCTTGTCGTTCAATCTCTTATTTTCTTTAATTATGCAACATAGGAGCTTTTCGTTCAATCTCTTATTTTCTTTTGATTTTTCGAATAATGTTAGTTGGCTAAAGAACTATAGATTGTAGATTAATTTTTATGTACTTTTGGTTAGATGAAAAATTTCTTGTACACTTATTCTTTGGGTTTCAATGAAAATTTAATGTGCCTTTTCTATTTGTATATTTATATTTAACTAATTGTTGTTGTCATTTACAATATTCCTAAATATAATTTGGAATGGAACATAGTTGTTTATAACGACAAAAAGTTCGCTGTTGTTGGAAGCATTTAAGGACTATTATAAATAACATTTGGGACGATAATGTTGGTCGTTAATGCCTTTGGTCTAGTAACGAAGAACTTTTGCATCTTTGTCGGAAGCATTTTATAGTTGTCCTGAAAAACAACTATGACGAAATATAATGGTCGTGTAAATTAGACGACGAACAAGTTGATTTCGTCGTTAATATCAATAACGACGGGACTAGTAACGACGACCTTAACGACAAAATATGTTCGTCGTTAAAGGCTTTAACAACGAATTTCTACCCTTTGAACGACGAAATTATTCGTCGTTAATGATGTTAATTCTAGTAGTGATCGTTGTGAAAAATCATTTGCTAAACCTATGATTTGGGTGAAAACTATCTTATCTTCTATGATTTGATTTTCTACGTGCTTTGATTTCAATATGCTAGGGTTTTATAAACCCTAATTTGAATAGGCTGGTTGGATGGTATAATTTTCGTAGGTTTAATGACAAATTTATTTATGCGAAAGGTTTTGACGAAATCTGCGAAAATGTGCGGAAACTTAAATGTCTCCGATTTGCGTTTTTAGTAGTGTTTTTTGGGTGGAAATAGCGTTTTGAGAAAGACTCTTATGTAGTGAGCACTGCCCTGTCGAGTCCAAATTCGATTGGGAAAGGTGTTTTTCGAGCAGTTTTAGTTTTCCAAGTCATAATTTAATTTGGATTTGATTCGAAAAACCTTTTTCAAGACTATTATTTTAAGATTATCATTGGTATAATGTGTGGGAATAATTTTCTTGATTGCACACCAAGTATTCGATGAAATGACTCAAAGGGCAAAGGTTGAAAAGAGAGCGGTCAAACGCATATGAAATGCTATCGAGACTTCAATGTGCTTAGGGAAGTTTCCTGATCATCCTATATGCTATTAAACTCTAAACTTGCATAATATGTTTATTGAATGCTCAATGCTTGTTTTCATTTACATATTTATCATTGTATTATATTGCAATGTGGGGGTAAGTTAGAGTTTGAAACAAATAGGAATGTTGTTTGGGCTCTCTTTTGAGAGTGTTGGAGAACGAAACTTCCATGTGTTTACTTTGTTTTCTGTGTGGACTTTAATTGCCTATACAAAGTATGATTATTTATTCTGCTAAGTGTGTTGTGTGGGGTCCATTGCTAAATCTCTTGATTGATTAGGATTGGTAGTACTCTATTATGCAAAGTGTCTTCCTCCTCAGCCTAGGGAGCAATGGATTTGTAGAGCATGGATTAAGAGCTAAGTTTGAGAAACCCATTGGTTTGATTTTAGAGGAAATAAGTGTTTTCCTAAGTATGTTTTCTAAACTTGATGGTTTTGTGTCGTTCTTAACATGTATTGCTTATGCACTTAGTTTGTCAGCTTACCATATATAAAGCACAAGGTTGTGGATTTGTTTTAGAAAGCGTTTTTCTAAATGACGATGTAACTGAGTTACAAGTCTAATATGCTAGTAATATGTTCCTGACTTGATGTTGTCTTGTAGTCAGAAAGTTTATGATACAAAGCAGTTTTAGTCAATGTACTTTCTATGAGTATTGGTGCGTTGGTTTGAATTGCAACGCAAGAGGGGATTGCAAAGTCAACTATGAATTAGGATTCAAATAGTTGAATCAGTCAAGTCATAAACTTGCTTTTGAAAGATTTTTGCCCATTGTGGGGGTAATTTGATGGTATTGGTCACTTCTTAACGGTCTATATTGTGTTTGTCAGGTTTCATGTCTCTTTGCAGGTATGTTTTGTGTAGCACTCACCATGCATTAAGAGGTTGAGTTGTTTGTCCATGATGGATCTATAGCCTATGTGGTGGTTCTTTAATTAGACTTGATGGATTCATCACTTGTATATGAGATTGGGCAATGAGTGTCCTTAATCTGTCTATACTCCATTGAGATGGGATAGTCCTATGAGAAATCATAGATACATTGTGTTTATACATTGTGATATCACATGAGTATGTAAAATCTGAGAGGGATATTGTAGATCCTCTCACCAAAGGCCTTTGTAGAAATATGGTGCTAGAGTTAGCACAAGGAATGGGTTTCAAGCCTATTGTGGAGTGAATTATGATTGATACCCTTCTTAGAAATTTTCTAAGTTCAAGGGTCAAACTAAGTCATAAAAGAACTCAAGTAGTAGATACTACTACCATTCCTATATTAATAAAAGTGATGTAGTATTTGTTTTTACTATAAAATGTGTGAGGATGAGCAAAATGCTTTTAATAAGTTCATAGCCTTGATAAGGTGGTTTGAAGCAGTACAAACTTGATGAACTTACCTATGTCAATGTGGGGGTTACGCCCAATCCCCTATGAGATCCCTAAGGCTTAGGATCTCTAGAGCATTCATGAAAATCCAGGTATTGTGGGGCAATTATATATATATCGCGAGATCGTTTCTTATTTTGAAAAAGGTCTAGTGCTCAAGTATTGATTATGAACTCCGTAGAAGGTTCAAAGATAAATCTACCTAATACAACAGTATGACATACTTGTATGCGCTGGATATCAATTCAAGTCTCTAAGACATTGATGCTTACAAAACTGAGTATCTATTGCCCATATCTTCTTTTTCCAGCCCTGTTTCTTTCTGTTTTCTTCTTTTGAATCATGTGGGGGATTGTTGGAGTTTGTTCATAAGTGTTGTGAGAAAAACTCTTAGTTGTTTCAAAAGAATGTGAAAGGTCAGTAATTCGATAAAGGAAGAGTCAAAGGTAAGTAATGGGTTTATTAATATTATTATTCCTACTACCTATTGAGTTGGTTACTTGAGAAGTTTTTGTTTCCACTTCCTGTTAGTGGGCTATTTCCACCTTCCCACTACTGCCGTTTCACTTCCCCAAAAGTAGCCATGATCTGTTTCCACTTCTTCTTCCCAGTCTCTATATATACCTTGGTTCTGGTACTGTTTTGAGACAGGAAAATTCCTCCTACTCTCTTTTACAATATCAATTACTAGGCAATATTAAGAGCGTTCTCAAACTTTTTCTCTGTACTTCACCGGCGAGTCAGTGTCGTGTTAACCCTGGAGGTTGGTTTGCCACGAGTCCGTGTGTTCGTAGCGGAGCAATTTCAACTTTAGGACAGTGATCATATCACGCCACGATAGAGATGGCATCTGGGCCGGGCTAGCCCAGCCCGCCCAGCCCAGCCCGTCTCGGGGGCTTCGCGGGTCAGGCCCGCTCAAACCCGCACCTAACCCGGCTCAACCCGCCAAACTTAAAAACCCGCACCGGGCTCGGAAACCACAACCCAGCTCGGGTGGAACCGCCCACCCAGCCCACCCGTAACCATTCACAAACCCACCCAGCCCAGCCCAATTGCCCACCCGACCCGGACCACCCAGCCCACCCAACCCCCCACCCAGCCCACCCAGGACCACCCAGCCCACCTAACCCACGACCCAGCCCACCCAACCCACCACCCAGCCCACCCAACCCACCACCCAGCCCACCCAGACCGCACAACCAGCCCGCACCACCCAGACCCACCCCCAGCCCACCAGAACGCTTATTTGGTTCGAACATCGTCTACTTTCAATAAAGTATTAAAGTTGATTCATTTCACATAAATCTGGTAATTCTTCTTCCATTACTTTTCATTATTTTAATTATTGCTTTCATAGATCGTAATTATGTCTTCCCTAATTATGATTGCTTTTGTTAACATACAATAGTTTAAAAACGACGATAATGAAAAATAGATAATAATAAATAATTACGATAATATAAAATTAATCATTACTCAAAATTATTTAAGAATACATTGGTCAATATTCAATACTCATTATAATCTTATTTTAATTGCTATATTAAGATTATAAATAAACGACATTACTAGGAAAGAGATGATATTAAATAATTACGTCATTACGAAATTATAAAAATTAATCATTATTCGTATTACTAACAAAATGAAATGTATAAAACCAAATATTTTATATTTGCAACCAACGTATTTCAAAATTATATCTAATTGACTTATACAAAATTACAAATGCAAATTCATATTCATAAACATATAATTCATATTAAATCAAACTTACTAATTAATATTATTTCAAGTTTTCAACACATCTAATACAATCCACCCACTAAGCCCACCCAGCCCATTAACCAGCCCAATCCAAACCACCCAGCCCACCCAGCCCATTAACCAGCCCAACCCAAACCACCCGGCCCACCCAACCCATTAACCAGCCCACCCAACCCATTAACCAGCCCAATCCAAACCACCCAGCCCACCCAACCAATTACCCAGCCCAACCCAAACCACCCAGCCCACCCAACCCATTACCCAGCCCAACCCACCCGCTAGGCCCACCCAGCCCACCCACAAACCCGTTGTAGGCCCGCCCAAAACCGCCATGGGTCGCTCCTCGACCCAGCCCACCAACCCACCCAGCCCGCCTAATTCCCCAGCCCGCACCGGGTCATATATGCACAACCCAGCCCGCCACAAACCCAGCCCAACCCAGCCCGGCCCACCCATTTGCCACCTCTACGCCACGACAATTCTCAGATAAGTTTATTATTTTACCAGTCATAATTCCTACAGTTGCAAGAGGAAACTCATAAGGAGTTCAACACCTTAAAAACACAATGGCCCTGTTTGGCACAAAGCTTTTTTATGAGCTTTTAGAGTTTTTAACCCATATTAGAGTTTTGACTGGTCAAAACTCTAATATGGGTGTTTGGTAAGGAGAGCTTTGGAGAGAGTTTAGGAACCCAAAACTCTGACTTTTGAAACGCTGCATTTAGCAACGTTTTCTTCAGAATTTTGCTAAACCAAAATTATAAACTCAATTTATTCATTGTTAATCACCATAATTAACCCCCAAAATCCACCAACACTTCCACCACCAGATTGCACCAACACTTCCACGAAATCCACAACTGACATCCACCCGCAAACCTATTCGAACCTCCAAAGCCACCACCATAAACAATCGAAGAGGTCAATCTGAACTCCCATGAACCACTGAAACCACCATGAACATCGAAAAAACCAATTCGAACCCCAATTCGAATGAACCACAAGGAAATCAATTAGTACCACTGAAAAACGAAAAACCACAGCAAGAGGAGTGATTTGTGATGGTTAAGTTGTTGAATTTGTGACTAGATTGAAGAAGAGGAGGAAGAAAGATGAAAGAAGAGGAGGTGGAATTCTGAGTTTGAGGTGAGAGAAAGGAAGGTGAGAGAGGGGTTTGAGGTGAGGAGAGGGAAAGTAATCTGAGGTGAGAAGTGAGCTGAGGATTTGGGTTATACAAAGTACAAGTATTAGTTTATAATAATAATATGTCTACACAAATAAAATATTCATTAGTTTATAATTTACCCTAAAACTTTTATCAGCTTTTATCAAACAGCTAATTAGTACCAAACACATTTATATAAACAGCGGTCAAATCCACAGTCAAATCCACTGAATAAAAAAGTAAAAACTCTAACAGCAAACTCTAAACTCTAACAGCAAACGCTAACCTCTATTTGTCAAACAGGGCCAATATGGTGTTGACAATGTTGCTTTTGCTGCCAGTAAAAGTTTCAATTCTCAATTTTCCAAGTCAAGTAACACTGGAAATGGAAGAGCAACTACAAGAAACAATGTCTGTTGTGATCATTGTAAAATGAGGAATCACATCATTGACAAGTGTTGGAGGCTACATAGATATCCAAAGGATTTTAAAAGCAAAGAAAAAAAAATTGTTGCTATTTCAGTCAATGATGATTCACATGATACTCAAGCTGAAGAATATGGTGTGATATATGCTACATTCACTCCAAATCAACATAAACATACAGTTTCTACCATATTTGGTGAAACAACCAAAATCGTGAACATCATGGTTCTACATCACTCAGTCTTGCTGCGAGCTCTTAGTTAGCAGATAATTACTGCTTGCTTATTTTCACAAACCATAGATTCTAGATTCGAGAGCAACATATCACATGTGCTCAAACATACACATGTTTGATTGATATGCAAAAATAAATGAACATTTCCCTATGATTACTACCTGATGGGTCAAAGATACAAGTTAAACATACAATTATTCTCAAAGGAGATATTACACTGGAAAATGTGTTAAAATGTGTTACTTGTTTTTGGTTTTCAGGTTAATTTGTTTACAGTATCAAAATTATGCCAAGAAGGTGTGTATTCGTCAATTTCATTGACAATCGATGTCTACTTCAGGGCCCTTCCTTGAACAAACAATTTTTGCTTGTTAAGATGGAACGAGGACTCTATTTTTTGGATCCTACATTCTCAACTGCTGCAATACTAAGCCAAATCTCTCTATGCTCCCGCTGCTCTTACTACAACAAAATCAAGTGCTATTGAAGAAGGCAAGTTATGGCATCTTAGATAAAGGCATATTTCATTTCACAACTTTTCAACAAGAGAAGAAAATCTCTTATCTATTTCTCTCTTCATTCTCTTCTTTTCTCTTCTTTTCTCTTCATAATCTCATGTAGTATTTCGTGTGAAACATGGAATTTGACAGCTGGGGGGGGGGGGGGCGGTTATTAGTTGATTTTGATTTAATATCGATTTTTGTTTCTCTTCTTATTTGATAAGAAAATGAACACAATTATATTAGATAATGTAGGTGATTCCAAAGAAGTTTACGATGCACAAAGATATGACTGGGTCATCACATAGATTATTAATTTGATCTACAACAATTAATTGCAATTTATGTGAATCTACCTCAGTGTTAACTGGTAATTAACTGATGAATACTCATGGGATGTACAAATAATGGAATTGGAGTGTAGTATGAAATAGTTGCTGCTAGTCTATTTACAACTTCAGTAGGATGAAATCCGTCCATAAATGCATGCAAGTCTCTATTGTTGCATGGTGCTGTCAAAGGCTCACACTGCAAATCACTGCGTAATTCGCAACATGTTGAATCTGTAATAAAGTCTGCAAATTAAAGAATAACTAGTTAATGTTATCTCTATACTGTAAGGGAAGAGGGGTGGGACACCAAACTTAATATATTGCCTAATTTACCCTTTATTGTTTAATTAATAATTTACAGAAAAAAGAAATTTATAATAAAAAATAAATAAAAAATTAATGAGAAAAATTGCATAAATAAACCACCTATAATCATCCCACAATCCCACTACATCACAAAAAATAACTACCCACTCACCCAACAATTTTTGCACACATTGTGTGCATATAAGATTAGTAGGCTTTGAAAAGAACTTGCATTTTAAAGTAATTTGAATTATAAGGATATTTTTTACTTAATTAAACTATAATGTCTATTGATCTTGACTTATTTTACTGATTGTAACTTTTTAACGTTATCACCTTATTTTTACTGATTCACTTTTTTCTCTATACTATTACTTTTTTACTGAAATAAATTTAATTTTACTGAAGCTAATTTATTATTTTAGAATATTATTGTTTTGAGATGAGAGGAATAAGTTCTAATAGTGTATTCGACCTATGGTATCACATCAAACTCACATGGGGTATCACATGCTTATTTTATGCCAAACATTTAGCCGAAGAACTCATGTGCAAGTGAATTTTCAATTGTTTATTTTTCGCATAAAATTTTAATCTAGCTTACATGATAAAGATAATGTACGATCAATTGATAAAATATTCACATTCAGTTAATTATATATATATAGGGAATGGATCATGTGAAAACGTTTTTAACCTAAAAACCAAATCTGAGCCGTTGGAGCTTTAATCCAACGTTCCACATTGCTCCCGCGTCATTAATGGCAGTTCTGTAAATACTGACAACTTCAATTTTGCCAGATGACAGAAAAAAGCACGCGTACCTCTTTTTTCTTAAATGTACCCCTACTTTATTTATATGTACCCCTATATTACAAAACTATACCCTGTTTTCAGTTTTCAGCGTAAGGTTGGTTTTCAATGGATCCATCCCCTATATATATAAGTTGGTGCAAATTATTAACAGAACTTTTCAGCCACGCACCTGGAAGAAGAGAATTTAAGGCTTGCATGGCAGAGATATCAACGAACGTAAATTTGGCCCCAGGAAGCCTTGAATTGAAATAATCCACAAGGGATACAAGCTTTGTATTAAAAAGTTCCACTGCTTGGTTGATTTCTTCAACACATTCAGTTGCATTGTTCATAATTTTTTCAGCTGGAATGCAACCTAATTGACCCAGCCCAAATACAGCTACCTTCCTTGCACCTGAATCATATATTGTCTGGCCACACCCAAAATGAAATCAATATCGAAAAAGATATTGTATTTAGTATTTTCTATTTTATTAGTCACTATTTACAATGAGAGTCTATGTTCAATTTTAATTGCTTTTTTTTTTAAGGACTCTGTATTTATAGCCTTCTATTTTCATGATCTCACATGAGTCACATCCATTTTTTATCTCTCATTATTTTTAGTTCTCAACTTCTTATCTCCAAAAGTCATAACAATACTCAATAATTGCTTCTGTTAACGTTAATAATTTTTAGGGAAAATTGGATCAAACAGCGTAAACTATACGTTTGTTGGGCAAAACAGTACAAACAAAAAAAGGTGTACAAAACAACATGAACTTTTTCAAATCGGTGCAGAGAATGACATAAGTAATTTTTTGGCCTGAGATTCCATCTCTACGGCGAATCTTAATTATTTTACTTTTTTTCATTTTTCAATCCTTTTCCCTCCACCTTTACGTCTTCGAATACAACAAGTGACCTTCATTCTCTCAACCATCCAACTTCATATTCAACCATCTGATTCTCCCCCCAAAAAAGCACGAAACTCCATTGATTCACTATTGAAGAAGCTCTCCAAGTTAACCAAACAACTCTGTAATTTCTTTAACTTCCAATTTTGCAATCCATGTCTACATCGAATTTCACTTGAGCATTCTCCATTGCCTTTTGCTTTCTTCCTCATCTTACAATTTTAGGGTTTGATAGGTAAAATCAATTTGGGGGAAATTTTAGGGTTAGCAAAGAAGAAATAACGTGAGTTTAAGATGCTGAAGTATATTTAAGGTGGATAGAAAAATGAAAAAAGGTAAAATAATTAAGATTCGACGGAAAGATGGAATCTCCGGCCAAAATATTACTTCTGTCATTCTCTGCACCGATTTGAAAAAGTTAATGCTGTTTTGTGCACCTTTTTTTATTTGTGCAATTTTGCGCAACAAACGTATTAGTTTGTGCTGTTCGATCCAATTTTTCTTAATTTTTATCATATGTATTCTTCCAAACTTAACCCGCAACTATGCCTACATATTTTTTCTTGCTTCAATTATTCAACGTTCTCCCTTACTGTGGCAATCGAAAATGTGGATTTGATAGTTGAATGATACACTTTTCGTTCTCGCTTCGAGCCTCGAAAATGTCAAAGACGAACTTCTTACGTGATAAACTGTTGGGACCAGTCTTATATTTTAATTCCGTTGATCAAGAAAGAGGGGGCTCATCGGAAAGACGGCTACACTACATTTCTTTATGGCCGATTTAATTATTTAGTTTGTGAAAATGCGCCAAATTATTTTAAAAAAAAAAATTAAACAACTTAATTATAACTTATATAACTACTCACTTTCCTTATTGGCAATCCAGATTGCCACCCATTAGTGCCTAGTGGAACAAATTATTAATACAACTAGAGATTTTCGATTAAAATAACTACATAATGCCTTCTTGGTCGTTGACAACGGAACCTATATCATTAGGAAGAATCACATGGATTGATACTCATTACTTGATATCCAAGAAGAAATTTATATAAGTACCTTGATATATTCTTCCAACCATGCATTTTATTATTTAGATGTAAACAAACTAAATATTGGGAGTTATAAGATAGGCAAGCAAAAACCTGTAATTGTGATCTGTATTGAGCAATAAGTAGTCGAGCATATTGTTCAGGGGTGAAATTGTTCCTTGTGGGATAATCTTGTGGCCTGAAGTAATTGTTAATGTAGTCATTGCTACCAACATTGACAGTGTATAAACACTTGTTTAGGTAATTAGCAACTGGGCCCTCAACCAAGGATTGAAGCTCTAAAATTGTCGCTGCATAATTTTGTAATTGTCGATCCATCCAAACACGATCACCCTATAATGGAGGAAACAATACCATATTCTATAAGTAGAAAAGTGGTTATGAAGATAATATAGCATATATATGGAGATGCAATGTTTTCATAAACATCAAAAGATTTAACCCAAAAGAAGTTTTGAGAATAAAAAAGCAAATAAGAATTGAACTTTTCATAATTTGTTGGGTTTGTTGCTTGTGTGTAGAGATGGCCACGGGCCGGGTTGTGCCGGTTCAGTGCTGGGTTATATACGAACCGGTTCACAAAAACTTGGCCCTGATCCAACTCTAAGATCACCCAGGGCCGGTTCAGGGCTGGGTCAGGGTTATGTTTTTCTGAACCTGAACCGATTCGGAGGCGATTCTAGGAAAGGTTCAGTGCCATTCAGGGTCGGTTCAGTGTCAGGGTCTGGGTCGATTTAGGGCTAGATTAAGTGTCGGTTTAGGGCTGGTTCAGTGCCAGTTCAAGGTTATTTCTTTTTTTTAATACAATTTTTTTTCATATTGGAAATGCACCTTAAGTAAAAAAATCATTTTTTTTTATTGAAAAAGGATAATTCTTATAAATAATAACTCATAGAGTAAATCAAATACTAATTTCATATAGAAATTTCACCAATCGCAACTCCCAATAACAAATACTCATTAATCATAATCATAATCGTATATTATAGTTTATTAATCATAATCATAAATGCAGTTTATAATTTATTAATCATAATTATAATTTAAAGTTTATTTATCATAACCATAGTTCAATTTCATAGATCATAAATCATAATCGTATTATAATTCATTTATCAAAATCTTATTCATAATTTATAATTCACCAGTCCACTAGTCATTTATAAGAATAATCATAATTTTTATCATTTTAATTAGGGTATAGGGTTTAGGCTTTAAGGTACATGGTATAAGGTTACGGTTTAAGATTTCAATTTATGGTATAGGGTTTCAGTGACGATTTAGAGGCGGTTCAAGGAAAATTTTAAGAATGGGCCGACTCTCTTGAGCAGGCTGGTTTACGGGCTGGGTCAGGGTCGGTTCAGGGATAGGATCGGTTTAGGACCGGTTCTGAAATTTGAAAATATGAACCTGAACTGAACCAATTCCTTGACCGTGCCGGGCCGATTCAGGGTTGATTTTTTCCGGTTTAGGGCCGGACCTGTTTTTTGCCGGATCGGTTCAGGGCTGGGTCAGGGCTAACCCGCCCAATGGCCACCTCTACTTGTGTGAGTTAAAAATTTATCTCCGATGGTCATTCACTTGAATCATCTGCCTCCATTTTCTTGTTTCAGATGCCACATGCTTTGACAAATTAAAGCTCTTGTTATTAAGGAAATTTTGTCAAAAATCATCTTTTACAATATACATTGTAGGTTTAACTATCTTTTCTAATTTTTGTTTCCTTTAACTACCTCTTATAATTGAAACCAGTAGGTTTCACTACCAAAACCGCTTTCAGGCCAAATTTTAGCGTTTTCCTTTATGTTCTTCATTCCCCCCAATTTTCATTCGATTTTCATGAATCAAGTGCCCAGATCTTCATTTTCCCCCAATTTTTATTCAATTGGAGATTTAATTGGGCAATAATTCAAGTGACAAATCTTCAATTGGACTTTTTTTGCAAACCCTAGTTTCTAAATTCCGGCAACCATAGTGGGCAGCGCAGATTTCGTCGGCAAGAGAAAAACCACCACCAAAGAGCCCAGATTCCGTCGGCGAGAGAGCAACCACCACCACCAAACGGAGTAGATTATGCCGGTGAGAGAGCAACCACCACAAAGCGGAGCAGATTTCGCCAGCGAGAGAGTGGGGTAAGATCAAACAGCGTGAGAATTCGCCAAATTAAAAATTCAATTGAAAAGAATCTTCAAATTTCTCCCAAATTGATGAACTAGGGTTGGATGGAACGAGAAAATCAAGTGAAAATTGGGGGAAAATTGAAGAACATGACTGAAAACCACTGAAGGGTAAAATTGTCAAAAAAAATTGGCCTGAAAGCGGATTTGGTAGTGAAACCTAATGGTTTCAATTATAAGAGGTAGTTAAGGTAAAAATAAATTAGAAAGGTAGTTAAACCTACATTGTATTATAAAAGGTAGTTTTTTTAACAAATAATCCTATTATTATATAATTTCTTTAATTTAACCTCCATCTAAGTCAATTGACTTGTTGGAAAGTAC
Source organism: Patellifolia procumbens (assembly GCA_947645195.1). NCBI lineage: Eukaryota > Viridiplantae > Streptophyta > Magnoliopsida > Caryophyllales > Amaranthaceae > Patellifolia > Patellifolia procumbens. Next base: position 661,959 of record CANSGD010000370.1, read on the forward strand.
TTGTTGGTTATGTGTGAAAGAATGTGTTTTTGACAACTTAAATTATTAAATATAAACAGGAATATAAACATAGATTATAAAACACTAATTATTTTAGTTATCGTATTTGCTTGATAGAAAATAAATATTGATTAGTATGCTGATATGTTTGGGCCTACAACTAGAATAATTAATACTATGATGTAACACTTTGTAACACTGAATAAAGAGACTTTATTTAAAGACCAAATTGGCCCTATAGTGGCCAGCCTATTAACTGGCGGTAAAGGTTTTCTCAACTTCAACCGAATTTGAGGAGCTAGAATTAGTGTTGCCTACTTTAAAGGGGTTATGAGTGGTTATTCTTTCCTATATATATGGATTTGTGGGTGATGGAAATACATAGGTAAAAGTTAAGAGTGACTTTTTACTATACAATTGAGGGAAAAGAAATCCCTCATCATCTTTCTTCGGGTTAAGCATTACATTCCTTATCGGTAAGAGAGTGAAATCATTCATGCTCTTTCGTTCTATTAGACGTGAGAGTTGTAATAAGTGTTTGTAGACCAAATAGAGGGACTACCTTTGAAGTCCTTGAACTCTAAAGCTGTTCGAATCATTTATTATACTTTAAAGTATTGATTCATGCTTAGGATCGATTTTGATATAGATGTTGATGAAGTCATGAATCAGAGGTTATTTATCTCAACCCTTATTATTGAGACATGTTTATCAATGCATGTGATTTGATGTAGTTGTTAGAAAATTACTTTCTTGAAATTTAGCTACTCTTATCTATGAGTTCCTACAAAGTGTAGACTGAACAACGTGAATATAAGGGGCATCTGGCCTATGTGTACTACATTGGGCCCGAGCAGGTTGGCCTTGACGATTCCGATTAGCTCGAGCAATCGGTTTGCATGGACAATGCAAGAACTTTTGGGTAAGTAGTGCTCAGACAATATGTCTATAATTCGGTCGGATGGGCTCCTAGGCTCGTGTAATCTTAAGCTCAAGAGCGCCGTCGACGATTAGTCGATTACGCTGCTCTTCATTTGATATTCCTTGTTCTTCCAGGTTTCTGTTTTATCTTTATGTATACTTTATGGGTCTTTAAGGCCTTCTTAATAAAGTGATTACAATTGTGATATAGAGCTTTAGAGTAATCATGACAGCTTGTAATCATCGTATGAACATCTATGCATTTGTATTGTATAGTTAAAGGTTTTCCCTTGGTACTCGGGTTTAAGGTCAATTCTTTGTGTCAAATTTTATTACTTTCTTATTCGTTATCCAATTATACATCGTTTGATATGTGTTTCTAGATTGGTAGTCAATAGAACTTACAGTTGTCATAAGCAAACCTATACTAATTACTACCCCAGCTAGCACGCATCCTCTAAATATCATTTTACGTACCCAATCATGCTTAATATGCCTTAACCTCCCTCATTCGCTCATCCTCGTTTCGAGTTTTTCTCTTGAAATGTTCTCGCACCTCCATCTCAATAAGCAAATCCTCTTACCCTTCTTCTTTCTAATAAGCTACTCCCTCAATTTCTTTTTGTTTGTCCTATTTTCCGTTTTAGTCCGTTTCTTTTTGTTTGTCCTACTTTTTCATCTTTCCTTATATAGTAAAATTATATTACTCATTTACCCTTACTTTATCACTTTTTGGTCACACATGTACCTTATAATATTCTCTCACCTACTTCAGTCACCAATTTACTATAAAATAAGTGAACTTTTTTATTGTTGACCCCACCCACATGTCTATGACATCATTCTCCTTGGCATTTGGACCTACAATAAATGGGACAAACAAAAAAAACGGAGAAATTATTTCCTAAAATACTATTAGTTCAATAGCTATTCAATAGAAGTTTGCCATCGACCTTAGAGGTACATTAGCATTCCATAAATCCGAGTTGCCCCTCTTCATTTAACCCCACCAAACTATATCGAAAGTCACGTCTTATTCAATACCGTCCTTCCTAAATAAGATCGACCCAAATTACTTCACACACTTAGTAATCTACGACTTTCGTGTAGCCAATCTTACCACAGCCTTAAGTGCCTCCTCCCTCTTGTGACCAATAATGGACCCAATATTATGTAAGTTGGAATTTTTTGTGTCGTGATTTTATGGTTCTTTAGTCCTTGTTCATTCAAGTTAGTCTCTATTAAATTATAGAAGGGGAGAGGGAAGGTGCGTGGAAATCAAAAATGAAATAAGAAATAAAGAAAAAAATCCTAACAATTAACTAATTTGAGGATTATCTGTTTCACAAATTGCAAGAGTCGCATACATTTGACATTAGTATTATCAAAGTTACCTTATTTTAGTGAACGAGTTTATTTTTACTAAATTGAACTTTTTGTAAACTGATTTATTTTTTGTCGAGTTAACTTTAGTTTTTATTGATTTTTGCACTCCTAATTTTTACTAAAGTAAACTTATTTTTAGTTGAACAAACTAATTTTTTTTGAACTAAAATTATTTACCCAATTTAACTTAGTTCTGTTGAAAATTATTGTTATAAACTAGTAAAAGTAAAGAAAAAGTGAAAAAGGTAGAGAGAAGAAAAGTAAAAGTAGGAGAGAAGTGTAATAATTAGGTGGGCCAACCTTTCATTTATGAAAAACCGTAGAAAGGTGTCAATTAAGAAAAACCCAAAATAGAAAAAAGTGCATATTAAGGTCACGTTTGTGATGGGGGTAATGTATTAAGAGGATAATAAAAGTAAACAAAGGAAAAATAAGACATTAGAGGTGATGATAAAAGGGTTGAGTGGTGGTGGAAAGGACAAAGTGGGGTTGATGGGAAGAAAGATGTGAACTATTACCCTTCAAATTGGGGTAATAATTACCTAGGGATGATGGTGGGTAATTATTACTCCCATAATGAGAATAATAGTTCCCTTTTTTATTTCATTTCCTTCATACCAACACTACCTTATCTTCTCCACCACTAATCAACCCTTTATCATCACATTGAAATTCCTTGATTTTTCCATGTTTGACTTTTATTACCCCTTAATATATTACCCCCATCCCAAACATACGGTAAAAAAATGGAGGGAGTATTGTTTAAGGTGAATAGTTGTTGTCAATAACCATACGAAATAGGATATTGAATTTATCAAAGTACCAAGTGTGAACCAGTTTCGTCAAGAAGCCCAGCAGAACCAGAAGCGAAATTCACGCCTTTTATTACATCTTGATCCGCCAATTGACTGCTATATGGTGCTATGTAACTTTGAAATCCCACGAATTCAGCTGCAGAAAGAACAAAAAGAGATCTTTACATATATTAACTTGTATATTTTTTTAAAAAATATAATCTCATTTATAAGTATGAGATTATATTAAGGTAAGAAGGTGAATCCTCTGGGCTGCCCTCGCTCAGTGCCCCCACCCAAAGGCCCATTACAAGCCATAACCTCCCAACCCCCTCCCTCCAAATCCCAAGCATATGGTGCTATGTTTATAAACATGTATTTTTTTAAAAATAGGTGCTATTGATTCAATTGGAATTAACGTATTACTCCCTCCGTTTTTTTAATATGTATGTTTTATCATTTTTGAATGTTTTTTAAAATATGTACTTTCCCATAAATAAAAGGTTGACCCATCTAATTATTACATTTTTCTTCTACTTATTCTTTCCTTCTCTCTCCTTTTTTCACTTTTTTCTTACTTTTACTAACATACTCTCTTACTTTTGCACTTTTTCCTTACTTTTACTAACCTACCCTCTTATTTTTGCACTTTTTCCTTGGTCCGCGCGCAAAAGCTAACAGACATATTAAAAAAGACGGAGGTAGTACTTTACGTATATTGTTTTTAAACATATATTTTTAAAACATATAATTTCTCTGCTTTTTATTACTTGCATCATTTCCCAATTTCGGAAGTTGCAAATTACTTACATCATTTTCTTTTAGGGAAATACTTCCTTTCTACCTCTCTCCAATCACATGGGTTCCATTTTCCCCCTTTTTCTATCTCTATCCTCTCTGTAATTCTTGTGCACGTGCTCAAAACTCAATAATGCAAGTATAAAAAAACAGAGGAAGTATTGTTTTTGAAATAGGTAAGGATTAAACGTTATGGTTTTTAAACATGTATTTTTAAACATATATAAACATTTCCATAACCTATATAAAAAGGAAGAAAAAAGTCAAGATAAGTCAATTTTGTGGTAATTTTCAATATTCCCATTTTATCCTTTTAACTTACCTTGACTTTTTCTTTCTTTTTAGGTAGATTAAGGATTTTACCCTTCACCTTTCCCCTTATTTACATAATTAAGTATTGTTTTTGTTATTTGTTTTTTATTTTTTTTGTTATTTGTTATTTGTTTTATTTTGTTTTATTTTTGAAACAAAAATTGTTAAAACATTCATTGTTTTTCTTTTGGGTACATACTACATAAGTATATATCTCCTATTTTGTTATACAAACTCTTAAGTGCTATATGAAGTAGTTAAAACTAGGTACTCTTTGTCATATTGTTTGTCATTTTGTAGTACATACTACGCATCTTAAGTGCTACTAGAAGTAGTTAAAACTAGGTACTCTATGTCACATTGGTTGCTCATTTTATAGTTCACTTACTTAAGAGTTTGTATAACAAAATAGTAGATATATACTTATGTAGTATGTACCTAAAAGAAAAACAATGAATGTTTTAACAATTTTTGTTTCAAAAATAAAATAAAATAAAACAAATAACAAATAACAAATAACAAAAAAAATAAAAAACAAATAACAAAACAATACTTAATTATGTAAATAAGGGGAAAGGTGAAGGGTAAAATCCTTAATCTACCTAAAAAGAAAGAAAAACTCGAGGTAAGTTAAAAGGATGAAATGGGAATATTGAAAATTATCACAAAATTGACTTATCTTGACTTTTTTCTTCCTTTTTGTATAGGTTATGGATTTTCCTTTTTCCTCATAGTATTCCTATGTGACACTTGTATGTATGTGGCCAAAATATAAATGTTGTGCAATTAGTTAATGGAAGATAATACACTATAATGTACATTGTATTTATTTAAAAATAATGCATCTAACGATAAAAATGACACATTATCTCATTAAATGTGACATATTATTTAGGGATGAATAATGTAATATGAATTTCTCATTTCAAGTTTTTTTTTTTTTGGGAATGTGTACGTATGTATAGCTGTTTGTTCAACATATTATCATAACATATTTCAGCAAAAATAAGTTTTCATAACGTCATTTAAGTTATGATAAATTCAGATAAAATCTAAAAAAACTTTGAACCCGCTTACAATTTAAGCTGCAATAAGTTAAGATAAGTTAAAAAAAGTTTAGATAAGCAAAAATAAGTTGAAAAGAACATACTCTATGTATAAGTTGGATGGATTTAATAATTACAAGTAATATAAGAATAAAAGTTCAACTTTAATATATATATATAATTACAATACATATTTTTTTGTCATTAATGAAATGAACATAATAAGAGGAGCCCGAGCAACGCCGGGCCCTCAAAACTAGTATTTAAAAATGCAATATATTATGTGAGAATTACGCCAATACATGTTTTTTATTTTCACAACAAATCCTTCATAGTAATTACTTCAGTTAGAATTAGCATATTACTTTATATATGTTGTTATTATTATTTGAGTAATAATTGCATGCTACTCCATCCGTTTCATAATGATCTATTCACTTACTTTTACTGTAAAAATCAAGACAAAGAGGAAGATGGTGTGAATGTGAATCCTTTTTGTGTAATTAAATATGAGATGATGTAAAATTATGTGGGTTTAAAAAGTTGGTAAACTAGTTAAAAAAGAGAATAAACTTTTGCCATTTTACAAATAATATAGAAGTGGAGAACATCCATCATACACCCACCGGTGTATGTTGCACCCTCTCACATTCTCCTCCATCATGTTCTCTAAATATAAGAGGGTGTACCATACACATGGGTATATGGTGCAAATTGTAGTAAAAGTAATAGGATCTTAATAAAAACGGATGTAACAGAATGTGAGTTGATCGTTATATATAAAACGAAAGGAGTATGATATATTAAGAATCGTATCACGTCAAAAAAAAAAAAAAAAAGAATTGTATCACGTTTTGATATACTTGCATCATTCCTAGTATCTGGTTGTTAACGAATAATTCTTTGTTTGTTCAATGGGATCAGTTGTCACATGCTTATAATCCCAATGCTTGAAATATTCATTATTACTCGTTTGTATCAATAAATCGTCCTAATGAACATGGTTAGCTAAAATAGGGGTTTCAGCCATTGCTATTTGATTCCATTGTATAAGATGTTCGAATATACTTCATATAGTAGTAGGTAGGTTGTAAACATTATTATGTATATGAAGCAAAATTTTGAACACATACAACTAAAAAGGCAACTATATTGGTGGATAAGGAACTTCTAGTAATTAATATATCGTATGTTTAATCCAAAGATTAAGCTAAGGTTGAGAATTTATATAATTAATCCATATATATGTTTACTATTAGCTAACTAGGATACAATACAATATTGTTAGAGAAGTATGAATATGAACATAATAAAACTCTTCTCAAAATATAATGTTGTTGGCCTATTCCGAAAGGAGCTCTATGTAAGGATCATATGATATAAAATGTCAATTTTTGGGTTTTTTTAATCGGATAATGCGACACTAAATTTCAAATATTTGAAATGTCCAGGTTAGCTCTTGTCAATAGGAAATACAAATATATAGGAAAAATAATTCATGCTAATGACTTGCTAATCATCCCCAAAAATCAGGGGCAGATGCACCCTTATAGCAGTGGGCTCAAAAAAAAATTGGCATTAGTCTTGTAAATTTTATGGTTTTATTATATTAGGTTAAATTTTAACTCTTTGACAAAAAAAAAATTTAGGAAAATATTTTGTCTTTATTTTACATTTTTTTCTAGTCTCACCCTCTCCTAAACTCAACGGAGCCCATTTATATAGTTGATGAATCACCAGTTGAGGCTAGTGTTTTATGCTCCATCATTGTTGATTGATTCGAAAAATATGACAAAACTTTGACGAAATTTTGCTCTTGTATATATGCACGATAACTAGCTAGTTGGATTATTGGATATGCATTAGCTATGAAGGTGTTGAACACAAGCCAAATATGATATTTGTCTCTAAAAACATAGGAACTAAAATTTTAGTATGAACAATTATTTTGCTTCGGGAATACATTAATAAAAATCTGAATTTTGAAATAATGTCCAAAAAATTGTAATGTAATTTATTTGGATGAGTTGCAAATCCGACTTTTTAAAAGTTCTTAGATCAAAATAAAAATTATAACGGAGTACTCGAAATGAACAAGGCTAAATCTATATGCATTTTTTTGTAGGGTTAATAAAACTTAGGTGATATATCAGGAAACATAAATATACTTACTGACAAAATCTACAACAGTTCGACCATTGGTGAACCTTCCAGTAGGAATTTGTCCCGGAAAGTCGACCCCGTATGGTGTATAATTTGCTTTAGCCATTGTGATGAGGGCATTATTGTTGCCAGCATCTGATAATGAATCTCCAAAAATGAAGTAACATGGCACTTTTGGTTCACCATTCACCAAATTAGAGGCAATAATAACTGCCACAATAACTAGAATTCTCCACATTTTTATTTTTTCGAGAATATTTACTACTTGAACTTGAGAACCTTCAAGCTAAGCGATATTGCATAAGAATACTGCATGTAAATACAATATATATAACACGAAACAGTGATATAAGACGCTTAAACAAACACGATCATTCATGTGACCTAATAAAATAATATCAACTCATCATTGGGATAAAATTATATGCAATATACGTAGTTTGACTTGTAATGCTCTACGCCTGTGCAGACAAAGTTGGCAATATGCTGCATAATTGGAAGTTTGTTAGCTACGAGAACAAGTTGTAATATTTTGCGTTGGCATATATTAATAAATTGGGAAAAAATCGCCATAATTGAAAGTTTGTTTGCTTTGTAAAGAAGTGGAGAATACTTTATTGGGAAAGGAGAGGAAAGGAGAGGGTTCGGACGTGAGGATTGAATTTCGCATGATGGTGCGTAAGAGACTTTTGAAGACAAGTTGTGAGTTGTGATGAAATCAAACTAGAATTTGCCGGCTCTATTGGTTGTGATAGAAAAATTATTGATTATAATTTAATAGTATAAAAAGTTTTTTAAAAAATTTGGTCAAATATAGACGATTAAATGCCGATCCGACCGATGATTTTTCTAGGTTTATGATTGAATTATAAAGCATTCTGATTTTTCAACTTGGGCAAAATAAAAGGTATATCGTATTTTCATACCTTATTTTTGACATTATACTTGTGATATCAGTCATTTTAGTCAATTTTATCTATGTATATCTATTGGATAAATAATTATAATATAAAGCATAATTAGAAATATTCATGCCCAAGATAGAAACTAAAAAGGCACTCTCAATCGCCCGACTGATCTGAAACCTAATCCTCTGGTTCACGAACAAGATTTCGGTAAGCCGACACCGAAATGACCTGTTGCATAATTGACTAGAACCCAAGTTTACCCGATTCAAAACCCACTCGATCGACCGTTTTTCCAGGTCAATATACATCAGTCAAGATACTATTTTGTGTAAATTATATTTTTTTGTGAAGTTTTCTGTCATAATTTGGACTGATTAGTTAGTTTGTTTGTTTTTCTCCAGTGTTTATGGGTTTTCCTTTTGTTTTTGTATGTCAAGATGTACGCACCCAGTTTCATAAAGTTCCTTATCGTTGTTTCTTTACGTTCTAACTGTATGGTAAGTCATTATGAAATATGTAATTGTGACAAAGAATAATTTATTGAAGATGGCAATTTGCACCATACATTGGGGTGTAAGGTGCATCCTCTCACATTCTTTAGTCATTTGGTCATACACTTGGATGTATGGTGAATACTCTCATTAAAGACAAACAGCCTCACCTATGTGAACTCGTGAAGAAAATTGAATATTTCAAATTTTGTCAAAGAATTTTCAAGCAGTCTCTGTTCCACTAATGCTTCAAATTTATTTAATATAGTTACTGATTTTGAGTCAATTAATTAAATAGTAAAATAATTGTGAGTGTTTGCGGTTATTCATCAGCATGTCACTAGTGGGTTAGTATTACAGATGGCCACGGGCCGGGTTGTGCCGGGCCGGTTCACAAAAACTTGGCCCTGACCCAGCCCTAGGACCACCCCGGGCCGGTTCAGGGCTGGGTTAGGGTTATGTTTTTCTGAACCTGAACCGATTCGGGGGCGGTTCAGGAACAGTTCAGTACTGGTTCAGGGTCGGTTCAGTGCCAGGGTCCAGGTCGATTCAGGGCTAGATTTAGTATCGATTTAGGGCTGGTTCAGTGCCAGTTCAGGGTTATTTCATTTTTTTGGTAATACAACTTTTTTTAATACAATTTTTTTTTCATATTGGAAATGCACCTTAAGTAAAAATCATTTTTTTTATTATTTAAAAAGGATAATTCTTATAAATAATAACTCATAGATTAAATCAAATGCTAATTTCATATATAAATTTCACCAATCGCAACTCCCAATAACAAATACTCATTAATCATAATCATAATCGTATATTATAGTTTATTAATCATAATCATAAATATAGTTTATAGTTTATTAATCATAATTATAATTGAAAGTTTATTTAACATAACCATACTTTAATTTCATAGATCATAAATCATAATTATATTATAATTTATTTCTCAAAATCTTAATCATAATCTATACTTCCCCTGTCCACTAGTCATTCATAAGAATAATCATAAATTTTATGATTTCAATAAGGGTATAGGGTTTAGGATACATGGTATAAGGTTACGGTTTAAGATTTAAGTTTATGATATAGGGTTTTAGTGACGGTTCAAGGAAAAATTTAAGAATGGGCCGGTTCAAGGACCGGTTCAAGAGCGGGTTGGTTTACGGCCGGGTCAGGGTCGGTTCAGGACTAGGATCGGTTTAGGACCGGTTCTGAAATTTGAAAACATGAACCTGAATTGAACCAGTTCCTGGACCGAGCCGAGCTAGTTCAGGGTTGATTTTTTTCGGTTTAGGGCCGGACCGGTTTTTCGCCGGATTGGTTCAAGCTGGGTCAGGGCCAACCCGCCCAATGGCCACCTCTACTTAGTATTAGTTAGTAAGTTATAGGATCATACTTCAAACATCAAATAGCCTTCAAACATCGAACTTCAAAACAATAGTTCAAAAATTATTATCAATACCATTCTTCAACTCCAAATAATGAGTACCAAAATAACATACATAAAATATAACTAAATAAATACGACAATTGAATAATTCGTAATCGGAGTTTGGTACAGAGTTAATTACAACAATATACTCTTCGTACATAACACATGGTGAAGTAGCGCGAAGGGCAATATTAATCTCCCCCAAGCATTACGACATCGATAACTCAAAAAAAAGTAGATTACGTCAAGTTAACAAATCTCAGGAACACGGCACATCAAATCATGTGATATTATTACGTGACAATATAAACCAAAATAGAACTACAAACATACTTCTACTTGTTTAAGAATACTGCAAAATACCAAAATTAAATAGAAAAACTTGACTAGAATAATTCAAACTATACCCGTTCCACCGAGAATAATCCCAACAATAAGTTATTCCTGTATAATCCCAATTATTAGAGAAGTCCGCTACAAATGCTTTGTGACTTGAAAGAAACTTGTTTAACTGGTTAACATGACATGTGTCATGTTTTCATTGGGTATAATAAATTATTTTCATTATTTTTTAATCTCACCCTTAGCTGCTTCCTTCCCCACCCCACATCCACCCCTTCACATTTCCTCCCTCACCCCACTGCCACCCATAACCGGCTGAAAGCCCCACCGGACCCGCGCCACCACTATTCCGACGCCCTAAAATTTACTGACATCATACAATTCAAAGAACAATAATTACAATCTGCAGCAGTAAAGTAATAAAAACGACTAAAATCAACTAGAAGCAAACTGAACTATCTTGGCTTACAAACTGGTGGAAACATTTACCGACCATCGCTCTTCTTCGCCTCCATTTCTCTCTCTTCTTCACCTTCTCTTCATTCCTCAATACCTAACATTCCTTCATTTGCATGTTCTTCTACCTCGGTATCGCCAAAACTCCTAACATCACTCAATTCAACACCATTGATCAACTACCGGAGCTGGAGGAGTAGCATCAATCGGGTTCGAAGCTTCGCGACTCGATTATCGGACTCAATCGTCAAACAATAATTGACCGCCGAAACGAGACGATATGCTTAAAGGTCGCGGTTTCGAGCATTGGCTTGTTGATGTGGAACCTACTGATGCAGAGCTTACTCGTGATGTGATTATTGATGGTTATGTCAAAAGCCTAGCTTATGCTATTGGAAGTTTTTTCTTTCTTCTACATTATTGAAGGTTATCTTCATTCAGTCATTGCTTTGAACTTAAGTGGACTTTCTGGAAAATTGTAGGATTTGAGTTGGTGGCAGTAAAGACTAAAGAAGAAGCTAGAATGAAGATAAATTCTATTTATTTTTACTTTTTTATTTGGGCCCATAAATAATGGAGAAATAAAGGAGAAATAAAAATTACCTTGTCAATAGGTTGCAAGTCATACAGGTGTGCTTGTGGCGGACTTCCCTAATAGTTAGGATTATATAGGAATAACTCATTTTTGGGATTATTCTCGGCAGAACGAGCATAATTTGGATTATTCTAATCAATTTTTCCAATTAAATAATTAAAAGTTTTTTAATTAAAATTGAACAAAAACCAAACAACCAAAATAGAGGATGTAGGAGGCTCGTCGCGGGGGGTGACCTAGACCGCGGTCTGCTGTCAGACTACTTCTCCGGTCGCGATACTGGTTGCGACTCGCAAGGCACCTATTACTATATCCTATTTGGCGTACAACAAAAACTTCACAAAAGTTTCTCAAACCTGAAGCTTGTGACTTCATGCTTCGAATTAAATCAATACAACTTTCAAATTACATATTTCATAATTTATATGACAACATCCACATAGAAATTATCCCATTTAACAATTTACAAGAATTAACACGTTATATAAAACCAAATTTTAAACAAATCAACTCAAACACCAAATTTCCATGAAATTCAATCTAAAGTTACATACTCTGCATTACTACCAAACCATAGAATGAAAATAACCCTACGACAACAAACCATGAACGCATGCTCGTGCAGAAAGCTCAACTTATCGGCAATAATACGGATTTCAAGCCTACGAAATTCAAGCACAGATCAGGACATGACTTACTCATTTCTATGGTTTACCTCTCCTAGTCATGATTCTATCAAAATAATATATCAATAAACTTATCCACAAATCCTAATCATGATACTAATCTTAACTTGGTCGAAAATGAGATGAACATAACGTAAGAATCCTAACAAGACACTACGAGTCTAACATGTGTCCTGATGTACTAAAACGACTATTGTTATCCTAAAGTGCTAGAAGCATCGTTAGTAACCTCCGGCTACTCGTACGATGCGAGAATTCGGTAGGGAAAATAGCTAGGAGTCGTGCGACACTTTGTCTTCTTTGATGCCTACAAACACGTGCAATTGGAACTTTAGCTTCACCCCGTATTTTCTTGAAAATAGGCCTTGAAACAACCCCAAAAGACTTATTTTGTGACAGAAAACCAAATAGTTCTTCCCTTTTTCTAATGATAATGGGTCGTGGAATTGGGAGTACAAGAGGGATGACTTCTAATGCAATATGACAGCAACAATGGGGGGTTTAAAATGAGGAATTAAGGTGTGCATTAAGGGTGAATTAAGTAGTGTTTATGGCACATTAATAGGGCCTTGTGAAGGGACTGAGATTGAGGGTCAAATAATATCAAAAAACTCAAGTAATGCTGGACGAAACTCTACGAATTCCCCCGCTTTCAATACAAAATTTTCGGACCTAAAAGACAATATATTGTGATTGATAGTGGTGCACTAGTCACTCCATACAATGTTTAACGCTTAAATATAAATCATACATTACTTAAACTTATAAACTGAAAGTAAATTTTTCGAGAAACAACCTTTTATAACCATTTTTTTTTGGCAAGAAACAACCTCAAAATTATTTTTTTGCAATTTAATAACCTTAAAAAAATTTTTTTTGCAAGATTTCCATTTTCCGGCATTGATTTTCGTATTCGAGCGTTGATCAAAGCCATTTCTATGCGTGCCTTGCACCTTAAGGTCTGCGATTCCTTGAAACATGTTGCAATTAAAATTTAACGTCGGGAAAAAGCCATAAAGTCTTATGTCACAAAAAAATGCTTAAGGTTCTCAAATGCCAGAAAAATTTGAAAAGGTTATTTCTCGCAAATAAGTGATTATCAAAGGTTGTTTTTCGCAAATTTTTCTAAATACAATTACTAAATATATCGTAAAATAAATACCCACACAAAATCCATATACATTTTGTATGACGAGCACAATAACCTACTACATTATACAATTTCTATTTTTAAAAATATACTTAAGCTATAGAGAATTACATTATTACGTAAAATTTCATTTACGAAAAATATATATACAAACATTAACGTATAATATAAATAAATTAATGCGTGAAATTTGGGGTGTTATTATGCTAGCACGTATAAGGCAAAAACAAAGGGATAACACCACGACCATATGGTGATAATGGAGTTCCAAATTGGTGATAAGGGGCTCTTGTACAATTCAAGATTGAGAATCATCTTGTCAAGTGGTGTTGGAGCAATCTTATGAGGTTAGGGAGGTCTCATCTAGCAACTTCATTTACAACATGGATTGCATTGTCTGAAGTTTTTCATAGTAAAGATTTCCTCCTGAAAAACCGCTAAGTTTAGAAACAATATAACTACTTTTAAGTAAATGTGATGGGAAGTCCCTATATTAAGAATGGGTAAGTTTTGAAGAATTACAACGTAAACGCCCTCTTGGTGTCCGTGATTGGTTGCTTATGCAAACGTTTTATAATGGTCTTAAAGAATCAGTTAGAGCCATTATAGATGTGGCCTTTGATGGCGCAATAATGGGTAAAAGCATTGAGGAAGTTAATAGGTTACTGGAAAAAATGGCTTCTAAGAATCACAATTGGTTGAATAATAAAGAATCCAATGAATATGACGGGTATATAGGAGATAGATGGAATAAACTTTTTTTATTTGCAAAGGAGCATGCATATATTGGCTTAAATGTTCAATTAAATATGATAAGTCTGGTCTAGTGATCCCTAGATATAATAGTCTGCCAACTAGCCTTCTATGAATATTATGCCCAGTAAGAAGTTCACCAGAATCAATATAGAGTTTCAGTTCTATAGAGAGAGGAGCAGGAGCACAAGGATAATCTTCCCTACTAGAATCAATTAAGATATCATTGGTATACTTCTTTTGAGACAAAAAATACCATCACCAGTTCAATTAACTTCAACGCCTAAAAAATAATGCAAGAATTCCAGATTTTTGACAGTGAAAGCTATATCAAGCGCTTGTTTACCTTCATCAATTTGAGACAAAGAATTTTTGGTTACTATAATATAATCAACATACAACAAAGTGAGTAATTGGAAGTCTTTTCATGAATTAAAAGAAGGATGGTTTTATTTCTAGTGATAATGGCTTCTTGCGATCTTCCTGCTCCTCAGCTCCTGCTGAAACCATGGCAAGGGGTGGAAAGGCAAAAGGAGGTAGCCATTTTAATTCAAAAGGGAAAGGAAAAGCTAAGAAAGGAGTTCCAAACACTACTGATGCTAAGAAAACTAAATCAATGAGAGATATTGTTGGTATTCCATTGATTAAGTGGTCTAATTCATCGATTTCGTCGGAAAGGGAATCAGTGAGTACTTGCTCGTCTTTGGATGCTAGGGTGAGAGTAAATGTTATTGAAGCTCAGAAAGCTTCTTCACAACAACTAAAGACTTGGATAACAAGTGTTCAAGCTTCAAAGAAACAGGGGAAAGTAGTGGATGTGGAGTTGCAGCAGGAGAATCAATTAGATGCACCTGGAACATCGGGGAAGCAGAAATGTTTTGACCACCTGCGAGATGAAGGTTTGGATCTTATGAATGGTGTCCATTCTAGTAAGTCTCCTATACAAATTACTATGGATGATATTCATGAGGAACTGTGCTTCTGGAATTCGGCAATTTTGTGTTATGTATTAGGGTCTAGATATCCTTTCAATGTTGTGAATGCTTATGCCAAACGTACTTGGGGACAGTTTGGAATTGATAAAGTATCCATGTTGCAGAAAGGGATGTTTATTGCGAGGTTTAAGGATGAAATGAGTAAGGAAAATGCGATTAAGATGGGACCCCAATATTTTTATAACAAACTTGTTATTGTGAATAGTTAGACTTCTGATTTAAAGTTCAATGAGCTGAATGTGTGTTCTGTTCTGGATTCAATTATATGATTTGGATCTGAAATATTGGGGTGCTAGTACGTTGATGAAATTGGCTGGCATGATTGGTAAGCCAATTAAGACTAATAAGATTAATGCTCAGAAGGAGATGTTGTCATATGCTAGAGTTATGATTCAAGTGGAAATTGATCAGAATTTGTCTGAATACATTGTGTTTGTGAATGAGTTGGGTAAGAATGTATCTCAAAGAGTTGTTTATGAATTGAGGCCAATTACTTGCTCTGAATGCAAGGGTTATGGGCATAATGGGGATGAGTGAAAAAGGAAGAAATTGGAAGTGGAAAATAGTGGTGATAGAAGGAAAGTGAAGAAGGTTTGTGTTGTTAAACAACCAACACAAGTGGGAAAAGTGCAGGATTCTATCATAGCTAAAATTGATCATGCTAGCATGGATGTTAATGCTCGAATCACAACTGATGTGCAATTGGATGATCTGATTGATGTTGGATTGGGAGGGATTTCATCACCTGGTAGGGTGATTGAGAAACCTCATGATGGATAGGGTTGGTTTCTGGAATACTCGGGGATTAAATAGCACTTGGAAGCATGGGGAGCTCAGATATTTTCTCCATCAACACAAGATAGGGGCATTTGGTCTCCTAGAAACTAGGGTTAAGGCTGTTTTTCTTTAAAGTCTTCCCTAAAGTGTGTGATGGTTGGAGTGTTTGTTGTAATTACCAACTACATAAAGGTGGTAGAGTTTGGCTTATTTGGCAACCTATTTCGTTTAATGTGGACATATTGAAGGTTTCTGATCAGATGATTCATGTCAGAGTTTCTCATATCTCTTCTCAGTTATCTTTCTTGTGCACTATTGTATATGCACATAATGATCCTAAACTTAGAATGAATTTATGGAAGGAGCTAGAGAATATTGGGAAACTGTGTCTTTATCCTTGGATTGTGATGGGAGATTTCAACAATAATGTTCTGAATCTGAATGAAAGGATAGGTAACCTGTTACTTTGAATGAGGTTGTGGATTTCAGGAGATGTATGGAAGATTGCCATCTTAGTGATCATAAGATGAGTGGCCCTTTCTTTACATGGAATAATAAGCAGGAGGAAGGGGATAGAGTAGCTTCTAAAATTGACAGAGTTATTGTGAATGATATTTGGTTGGATGTGTTCAAGAGTTGTGAGGCTGTTTTTCATCCTGAAGGCTTTTTTTATCATTGTCCATGTGTAGTGCACTTTGATGAGTTGATTGTATAGGAGCTCATTTAAGTTTTACAACATGTGGAGTCTTTCTCCCAACTTTCTTGATTTGGTAGCTGATAAGTGGAATGTTGCTATTGAGGGTGTTCCTATGTTTTTGTGTGGTTCAGAAGCTTAAGAGCTTGAAATTCCCTCTTAGAAGGCTTAAAAAGGAATGCTTAATTTAATGATATTGAAGTTACTCCTGATCTCGCTAAAGTCAAATTGGCTATGATACAAGCTAGATTGCATAGTGATCCTCAGACCACTGATTTAGATGAAAACAATAGATCCAAAATATCCCAATAAATCATAACAAGATTTATTCAAAGGAAATATCAACCAACCCATGGAAAAAAATTACGGCCATTAAAATAAAATTATAAATAAATCACCTTTTAGACCACTACCAGCCATATTGAAACGATAAACAGAGAATCAATTTTGAACTTTAGATTGTAGGAATTATGACTGGTAAAATAATAAACTTATCTGAGAATTGTCGTGGCGTGATATGATCACTGCCCGAAAGTTGAAATTGCCCCGCTACGAACACGTACTCGTGGCAAACCAACCTCCAGGGTTAACACGACACTGACTCGCCGGTGAAGTACAGAGAGACAGTTTGAGAACGCTCTTAATATTGCCGAGTAATAGTCTAATAGATATTGTAAAAGAGAGTAGGAGGAATTTTCCTGTCTCAAAACAGTACCAGAACCAAGGTATATATAGGGACTGGGAAGAAGAAGTGGAAACAGATCATGGCTAATTTTGGGGAAGTGGAACGGCAGTAGTGGGAAGGTGGAAATAGCCCACTAACAGGAAGTGGAAACAAAAACTTCTCAAGTAACCAACTCAATAGGTAGTAGGAATAATAATATTAATAAACCCATTACTTACCTTTGACTCTTCCTTCATCGAAATACTGTCTTTTCACATTCTTTTGAAGAACTAAGAGTTTTTCTCACAACACTTATGAACAAACTCCAACAACAACAACAAACTATAATCTTTAAATATAGTTGGTAGAGGATTCATCATGAGAACTAAGCATTTTGTATGCTCAAATTTATCATTTATTTTCATAAGAAACTAAAATTAATGTCTGGTTTTCCCGAGATTTTTTAATTTCCGTGTGATTGTGCATCTAAGGTAATGGATCCAAACTATCCTTTAATCCTAGAGCAGCTTGATCTTGGTGAAAAATCTAGAGATTCCTTCTATGTTACTCAGACACGGATTGAGTGTCTACTCGGATACGGGTGTCGAAGTGTCTGACACGGCTATTTTGTAGAAAAAATTCAAGTTTTTAGTTTAAAATGAAGTATCCAAACGAAGTGTCGTGTCAGACACGACACTCGATTTTTGAGGTTAATGGAGGTGTCGGAGTAACATAGGATTCCTTCATCACTTCCTTGTGTGAGATCTCCTAGCTATAGTTGTACTAAAAAAACCTGTAGTCTAGAAGTTTGGTTGAATCTTTATTGGAGATCATGCCAGACATCTCTTACAGTATTGAAATATAAAACACTTCTAATAATAGAAGGTTCAAGTGAATTTAAGATCCAAGAAATTACCAAAAAATTGTTGTATCTACTCCATATTTTGTAGTTTGCTGATGTTGTGGCTGGTTTGATCAAGCTTCCATCACCAAAAAATTGTTGTATCTACTCCATATGGACATTAATTTTCGTCAATCATTGAATTCAATTCTATTAAAAGTAACATTTACTAACTTCAATAAATTAACATCAGAGTTATTCAAAAAATATTTTGACCTAGCATCTTGAAAGGGATCTTATCTATTTTGATTCTGATTATTCGATTCATTTTCAGAAAGGCACATTTTGATGATGAAGAAATTAAAAACTGGTCATGAATTCCCAAAATTTAAGAAAATGATCAATTCCTAAAGATAGAAAGAAGAATTGTAGAAGGACGATTGATCAAATTGATCAATCGAAAAAACAAGAAAATGAGAGAATATGTTGAAGATGATTCATCACATAATCTTTCTGCTCTGAAACCATGTCAGATTTCATGTTTCACATTACTCCATAAGATTATGAACACTACTACAAAAAGCGTGTTTTCTCGGCACTTTTTCCGCAATAACTCAACACAAAAAAGTTCCAAGAATTTTTTTATCAAAGCGTCATAGTTTTGGCCGTCGAGAATCTGCAGCGCCACCTCTTCTGTTTATGGACACATAAAATCGCCGAGAATCTCGACAATATTACGTGCCTCCCCCTACTCTCGGCATATAAAGCGCCGAGAATCTCGACACTATAGTGTGTATGTTTGACTCGACACATAAAAGCGCCGACTTTGTCAACATTGTTTTGCGTTCCTGGTAACTCGACATCTTAAAGCATCGAGGTTTTTGGCACTTTTGTGCGTTGGGAATGTTGTTTCCGGTACCAAGGTATTTTTTCCTTTCATTTATTGTATCTATTCATCTTATTTTATAAAGGAATATTATTGTCGCAATTTAACATCGAATCATCGAATAATACTTATAAGCTTAAAACGAAAAGGCTAATAAAACAATATTCTTTATTATAGATAATAATAATAATTAATAATGCACTCCTAGTGTTGTAACTAAGATTACATAAAAAGTTAAATGAAAAGAAAGATATATATGAAAATATATATACATAAAGTTATATTCATAACATTTTTGTTAATTATTTAAAATTTGTGAATTCGAAGCCACTAGAAGGCTGTTCTTCGAGCTTCTATTCGTCATTCTTCACTTTAAACAAAGTTACTTGCATTATTTATTTTCTCAAACAGTTTCCTTGTACGTCTGCAACAAAAAACATCATTTGTGCATGTATTGGTAGTATTAATAAATTAAAGTGAAACTAAAGATTTACACCATAAAGCCTTTTTCTAAGGAAACACAAAGACACCAACCCTTATACAGTTTCCTAGAAGTATTACTCCCTCCGTTTTTTTTAATATGCACCTAAGGGTTTTCACAAGAACCAAGGAAAAAGTGCAAAAGTAAGAGAGAAGGTTAGTAAAAGTAAGAAAAAAGTGAAAAAGGTAGAGAGAAGGAAAGAAAAAGTAGGAGAGAAGTGTAATAATTAGGTGGGCAACCTTCCATTTATGGCAAAAGGTAGAAAGGTGCCAATTAAAAAAAATCCCAAAATGGAGAAATGTGCATATTAAAAAAAACGGAGGTAGTACTAGCAATCGTATGAGTAAGAGTTTCTTTACAAAGTCTTAACTGAATATTACATGTCACTTCGAACCTCATTCATATTCAAATAAGTACCAAACAAGCTTTGAAACTTTAATAACTGAAGGCAAGGCAAGACAAAGAATTAGGTTAGTGCATAAGCTTGACAATAGAATTCAACAACTCGGGTCCCCTTCCCCTTAAAAGATGACATACAATAATCAAAACGAAGAGAAAGAGATGCAACTGTTGTACATACTAACAATAGTAAAAAATGGAGTGGAAGAACGACAACAAAACAGAAAAGCAGCAACAAGAAGAACGCAGAACAAAGGCATCACCGCACCAAACCACCTTGCCGCTGACGGGCAGCACCTACGTGGTTGTAGCCGTTCAAATGACAAGGCAGAACGCGATGACTAAACAGAGGACAACCACGCAATTGATTCAATAGCGGTCCATCCAAGTCTTGAAATTGCTATATTAAGAAGCGGTCTGCCATAAACACATTCCTAAGCATGAGGGTTCAACGGAGTGTGTGTGCGTGTGCATGTGTGTGTCCGTGTGCGTGTGCGTGCGTGCGTGTGTGTGTGTGTGATGAAAGTACATTTGTTATTAAGTATTCTCCTTGTTAGAATCGAGATTTGAAGTTTTATACTCAATTATATAAGTTTTCCATATTTAGAGAAGTACAAGGAAATTGGGGAAATTATGTAACTTACTAAATTGGGTGTGGATTGACGAGTATGTATATTTTTGGGCCAAACAAGTGAACAATTAAACGTTGGGATTTACCTAACACTAATCGAGTCGAGTTGAGTCAATAGGTAGCCTATAAGTGGGAGAAAGTATACCTACAACTAAGATGATACCTAGAAATTGACTGACCAGCCCAAATTTGGGAATTACTTAGAGGGGTGATAAGATAAATTAAAGGACATCCCGTATAAGTAGACATGTAGAGAAAAACCTTTCCCAAATTTCACACTCAAAGCTTGAATAAGAATGATTTAAAAAAGTGTTTGGACATGACTAGTGTGACTATCTTACTTTAAACCATCATGTTTTGAACTTGTGTATAATTTGAGCACTTTATCTACTTAATCTATCTTTGTGATAATAATATCTAATCTGAAAATTTGAGTATTTATAAATATTAAACCTTATTAATTTTTGATATAAGCATGTTTTTGTTCAATTATAATGTTTTCCAGGTTTATGGAAAAATTGACAATTTATGATTTTAATTACTTTTAAATTATTTAAACCTTTTATTAAATCTTATAAGAATAATTTTGAGCATTATAAAGGAAGTATAAATGAGAATATCATTTTCAAATATTTTTATAATCTAATTTTATAAGTAAATTATTTATTTACATGTGAATTGACGAAATGGTTTTTTGAGTACTAATAATAAGTTTCCTGAAAACTTTGAATGTAAAAATCATACTTATGAATCATAAACTTTCATATGATCTTAAGCAAAGTAGGTATGTCCATAAAGGGATTTTAGTTTCAATTATTCAATTGTTTAAAAACTATATTATTTCAATTACAATCTATTTGCAATTTGTGATTACTAAGGGTTTCTTTTCATATGCTTATGAAGCTTAACTTGAAATGATAATCTTAAGTGATTTATATAAGTATATATCTATGTCTCAAAGTATCTCCTTAGGATAAGTCTGTTATATTGATTTCACAAATGAAGATCACATACTCTTAGTTTAATTTACATTACTAGTATGGTACTTATAACTATTACTTATGAAAATAGCATGAGTTGAGTTACTCATTGATGAAAGTTTAATTGTTATAAGTTATCTCCAAAAAGATCGTTTGGACTTATGATTTGGTTTGTGATATGATGTAAGACGATTATCAAAAACTATCTATTTAAGACGGAAATGTCAACTTTTGAAATGTGATTTAAGAAGGGTGGAGATTGTGGCAACTGTGACTTCTCACCTTGAAATGTGTGTGTGTAAGGTGTGGGGACATATCCTGAAAGTCTTGCAAGAGAAAACAATATGGAATGGGCGACGGCCTACTAATGTGCGAGTTAGTAGTATACTCAAATGTGTATTGTACCTAATTTTTTGTGAACTTGAGAAAGTTATTTTGGATTATCATGGAATATCTTAAAAATATTTCTTATATAATTTTTATAAGATCATGTGGTCAATGAGACCTTTACGTAAATGTATAATGGCGTATTCCAAAAGTGAATACAAGTTTGAGTACGATACATGAGTTTACGACACGGTTGTGAAACTTTAGATATTTAAAGAACTATCTTGTGTTATACGTATGTATTTATAGAGGAATTTGATTAATCTTAAGTTGAATGTAAGTTTCTTTAATAAACTATTTTCATCAACCATAAGTATTTTCGCTTCCGCATAAGAACTTGTGTACCAGCATTGTTGATTATGTTCTTTGAACTTGTTCTAGTGGGAGAAGATTCCAATATTTTGCAGGATTAGAAGGTGGAAATCGTCGTAAGATATGTGAAGCTATCTGAAGATGCTTATTAAATATATGTGATGGCAAGGTTGAATTTTGTTATGATATCGTATTTTAAGCTTATACCTGATTGTTTGTAATAACTTTTGCTTAAAGACTTAGCTCGATGCACTTATTTAAGTACGTTGACTTTCGTAGGAAATGAGTCAACGCGCTTAGCAATAGACGGTTATTATTTTGGATTTTTTTAATTAGATGTTTATTATGGCTTAATTGAGCTACTAATGGCTGGGCTGTTACAGTTGGTATCAGAGCTTCGGTTTTGAAAAGCGTGTATATGTATCGAGTACGTATATACATCTCCTGTCACGCATTAGTTGCAACAGTTTGGCTCTTACACTATTGATATGCCTTACTTTGACCATGATTTTTAACTATCATATAAAAAAATGTTCTTAAATAAGATGTTCTTAGATTTGTCTCAATGTATAAATTTGACATGTCGATTTTTCATAATTTATAGTAATTGATAATTAGATATATTAATAGTAAAAGTGGGGTATTGGAAAATGTGTCAGTCAAACTGTTGCAATTAATATGGGATGGAGGTAGTACGATATTTTGCAAAATGATTTTCGAAATAATTTACAAAAGTGTATTCGCTACATTTAGTTACTAAACTCGTTATGAGAGTTATATATATTATACATGTATATGTGCTACTTGCTTATGTGGGTATGTATATATGTATATTATGAACGCAGAAATGGCCGCAAAGTTAAGAGAACCCGAGGCTTATGTGGCTGGTAGGATTCGGGTTGATGAGGTAAACGATCATCTAAGGCGGGTTATGAGATGCCTTCAGGAATGGAATTAAGAAATAGGTCCCGGGGATGATAATCCTTATATTCAACCACGTGTTCATAATGTTATTAAGACCTTATTGTCCTTTGAACCATGTGTTTATCGTCCTTTGAACCATGACTAAGTATATGTTATGAGGATGCAAATAAACTAGGAAAGTGATAACATGGACGATACTCTATGGATGGTTGAAATAATGGCAATAGAAATCGTGCAAAGAAATATTACGTCATATAAGGACTGAAGTATTTTTGATGTTAAGGATAACATTGTTTAGTATATAAGCATGATTATCGAGATCTAATTAGTTGTTTCCTTTACTATGTATATGAACCTTGAGCGAGTTTCATAAGTTATTTAGGTTTAAATATGAGAAAGTACCCACAAGAATGGGTAATAAAGTCGACGAATATAAATAAAGTCTTTTTGGATAATGTATTACAGATGTATGGAATCTAGTTCATTTTTCGAATGTCAATTATGATTAGGAAAAAATTGTGAATAACCTCTTGTACGATACACTTATTTCAAAATAACCACCACATTTTGATTTATCTTTAAATAACCACCTCCCCTTTCCTTAACTTTTTCAAATACCCACTTGTTAACGGAATTATCAAATAATGTTAAGTGTAGGACCCAATTTCTTAGTAAATTACCCTACCTCCCTCAATATTTCACTAATTACCTTACTGTCAATAGATTGACCGGTTAAATTATGATTAACATTTTAAAATTCTTTTTTTCAAATTTTCTATTTTCTTAAACTATATATTTTTGATATATGACATGGTAATGGACACCAATTTCGAAAAACGTTTTTAACATTTAATCGCTTTTTTTTACATTTAATAGCGTTTTTAATACTAAAGACAACCATTTTTCGAAAAATGAACACCGTCGTACGCCCTTTACGGACACGAACTGTAACACCCCGCCCAAACCGAACCCTTTTAATATAAATAAAACTCGTTTGAGGGAAAATCAACGAGGGTTCGATTCGGATGGAGCGTTACCGCTGCACTCAACTCCTTCGAATTAAGTGCAAGGCTAAGTAACTAAAACCTATTCATTCCAAACTTAATTAATCCTTACAACCAAATTGAAATTGTTCGTTAAGTACTAAATACTAAGTGTTTCAGAGTTCTAGCGGAAGCAAAATATTAAAATAGGTGGATGACAACTTCTAGTCGATCTCTCATATTTCCCCTCGATCACCCACCTACAAATGAACATTGAAAAAGACAAGAGAGACAAGCTCCCAACAATCAGATAAACTGAGTAATTCCAACTCCATCCCGTAAAGTACTTAAGTTAAAATAATTGAAAATAATATATAAGTCGAGTTGAAAGCATTGCACATAAACATATACAGTTAAAAAGTCACATTAATATAATATTCCAATTCATTTACGAAAGGGAAGGAGAACGCTAGCAAGCCGGTCATACACCACGTAAATCCACTTGCTAATGTGAGCCGGTGATACACCACGTAAATCCACTCACATGTGGGCCGGTGATACACCACGTAAATCCACTCACATGTGGGCCGGTGATACACCACGTAAATCCACCCACAAAATCAAATTGGCCATAAAACAGAGTCCCTAGTGTGCACACCCCTTCTAACTTGGAACACATCAAGATAGAAGGAAGACAAATAACAGAAAAATCAGCATAGTAACTAAAGAACATGTAGGTGGCCGCTGAACCTCCCATACAAGGCAACCTGTTCAACACTTCCTTTCGATTTTCCACTTTAAGTGATTAATATATTTTATGAAAGTCATCACTTAAATCACATATACATCATCTCATTTAACCAAGTATGAGTATATTCATTCCAATATTCATACTCAATTTATTCACGGCTTATCCAGAAAGCCCATTTTCATTCATATACAAAACCATCACTAGTAAATTTAATAATCCATCATTTTATAATTTATAACCAATCCAATTTCAATTTTCATTTCCAACTTTAATAACAATAATAGCATAGTAATAATGATAATGGTAATCAATATATATATATAAAAGAAGCTTTTTTCAAGAGCATTTGGAGCTCCACGTAGGATCTATCAATATATTATAAAAGCAACAAAAAAATTGTGATAATAAAAAAATGATGCAAAATAAGAAAAGATCAAACGCCATTGAGATAATAAAAAAAAATATAAAAGCAACAAAAAAATTGAGATAATAAAAAAAATGATGTAAAATAAAAAAAGATCAAACGCCATTGAGATAATAAAAAAAATGATGTAAAAACAAAAAAAATGATAATATTATAAAAGCAACAAAAAAATTGAGATAATAAAAAAAATGATGTAAAATAAAAAAAGATCAAACGCCATTGAGATAATAAAAAAAATGATGTAAAAACAAAAAAAAATGATAATATTATAAAAGCAACAAAAAAATTGAGATAATAAAAAAAATGATGTAAAATAAAAAAAGATCAAATGCCTTTTTTGTGATTTGCTATAAAAAACACCAAAAAAAAAATTTATCTCAAACTTTAAAAAATCTATTGTTATCAAACGTAAACAATATATTATAAAAGCAACAAAAAAATTGAGAGATCAAACGCCATTGAGATAATAAAAAAAATGATGTAAAAACAAAAAAAATGATAATATTATAAAAGCAACAAAAAAATTGAGATAATAAAAAAAAATGATGTAAAATAAAAAAAGATCAAACGCCTTTGAGATAATAAAAAAAATGATAATATTATAAAAGCAACAAAAAAATTGAGATAATAAAAAAAATGATGTAAAATAAAAAAAGATCAAAAGCCTTTTTTGTGATTTGCTATAAAAAACACCAAAAAAAAAAATTATCTCAAACTTTAAAAAATCTATTGTTATCAAACGTAAACAATATATTATAAAAGCAACAAAAAATTTGAGATAAATAAAAAACAAAAAAAATGATAATATTTTTTTTTTCAAACATAACTTTAAGCGTAGGTTTTTTTGGTTTTTAATTATTAGAAAATCTATCTTGATAAAGTTTAACTTTTATATAAAGAAAATCTATCTATTAATCACCTCATGTAGATAAACTATAGTGCTAATACCTTTGAATGAAAATTCCTTTTTGAATACCTTATTTGGATTTGGATAGATAAAAAGATAACTTTGTGATTTGCTATGATGTGTTACACGTTGGATTTCACAAAATAAAAAAAATTGTGATAAACAATTAAACATAAACAATCACACGTATATTATAAAAGCAACAAACAATTTGTGGAAAAAAAATCTATCTTATACGATCTATCTATTAGTCTACGTAGGTTTAAAAATGATAACATTTTTATTATTAGAAGATCTATCTATACATGATAATTTTGCTATCTAAATAGAAAATCTATCTCAATAGAAAATCTATCTATTAGTGTTACATGGAATCACACTGAGTATAAATAGTGACACTTAGACGTATATAAATTGCAAAAAACCAATCAGACCTATATCTCCCTTATAACGTTTATTGACAAATACTCATAAACTTGGACGTCAAGATGCAACAAAGCAACATGATGGATCTGTATAGAGAAAGAAGAAAGAGACGACGGATGCTACTCAATGAAAAAAGACAACGAATTCGATTGGAAACAATACCAGGTATTAAAAATACTACTCAAATTTTCAATGAAAGTTTATGAAAAAACTCGGAAAATCTGAATTATTAAGATGAGCAATAATAGTACAGTGTTACTTTCCTTGATACAAGTGCCTGAAAAAACCGGAACAATAACATCGCCCGCAACAGAATTATAGAAGTTTGCTGTGCCTTTCATAAACGTGTGAATCAGCAGTGCTACTATTTCTGTACCTAGCTCTTGCACCGAACAAATTAAAAAAAACTACACTAAACTAATGCAAACCACAGCTCAAACAATAATGGAAAGTTGGTAAGGAATCTGATATAGAACCACAGGGTTATAAATTTATAATGGCATCAAAATAACCTTAAAACCATCTCTAAAAGCACAGCATCAATATATACATCATTACCTGAACTAATACATACAAAGCTTTTATATCCTATTCATACATAAAGGGCCAATATAAGTTATATAACTAACCACTCGGCACAAATCACCTTTGAGTTGTTTTCACGTACTCAGAGCAGATGGGTACGTGCATTCTCAGATTCTCTTGACCTTAAACAAATAAGTTTTGCAGTTGATCCGGTCTAATAAGAGTTGATTAGGGCCAATACATAAAATGAAATCAGGGTTGATCATGTCCAATAAGTGCAGTGAAGTGACTGCAGCCTAAGTTTATATCATAACAAGACTTTGGGACGTTTCAAGGAGTAGACAGCTTAAGTAAAATGAGTCAAGAAGTCTCCAATCAGGATGATTTGGAGCTATAAACATAAACAACATCAGTAATAGGATTCCTTTTCCATTCAAGCCACTTTGGCCTGCTGAGTTCACTTAATCATGGTCATAGGTCATACAATCACATCAATATCTGTTTTTCGCCACATTGATTTTTGGTCGAGTCATTTTTTGCTAACCTCAATACTACTCCAAGGACAAACGAGACTACGTTTATGCATAACAAACAACAAAACAAAAAACATCCAACTGCTTAGAATTTGTATTCAATTACTTTTTAGACATATACCATCAAAACATAAGCATTTTTTATAATCTCAGCTCAATATGAATGCAGCAGCCCCTAAGACTATGGAAACCCAAGGATTAGACATTTGATTAATTGTAATTATAAATGAACAAATTAACAAGTTACGGAAACATAAAAGTGCATTGAAGTTTATCCCACCTAATAGAAGTACATTCTTTTACTCCTTAAACCTGCTTAATATACTTTCTAATCTATCCACTCAGCAAATATGAACTAATTCTAAATACCACTTATTATACTTGATGATCTGTGCAGGGGCCATACAAGAGAACAAGTATCTGAGCATAGGCTCACCTGATTACGAATGTCCTAATTGTAGCGCGCTAATGTGGTATGAAGAGAGGGTCAAGAGAGGGAGCAACAAAAACAGATTAGCCTTCAACATGTGTTGTCAAGAGGGGAAAGTAAAACTACCAAAATTCAAAGAGCCACCGGAGCTCCTAGCGCATTTATTGGATTACAAAGTACACGGTATTTCAGCTAATTATAGAAAACTTATCCGGGTGTACAATGCATGTTATGCATTTACATCGATGGGCGC
This sequence comes from Patellifolia procumbens, assembly GCA_947645195.1. Lineage (NCBI taxonomy): Eukaryota > Viridiplantae > Streptophyta > Magnoliopsida > Caryophyllales > Amaranthaceae > Patellifolia > Patellifolia procumbens. The sequence continues at coordinate 690,398 of CANSGD010000370.1, forward strand.
CAAGATCGACCCTTCTGTAAATGTGGCACGTGGCCCGTATGTTTTCAGGGTAAGTGGACAAAATCATCACCTCATCGGGTCTCTGCTCCCTGTTGATGAAGGACAACCGTCATTTGCACAATTATATGTATATGACACTGATTCGGAGATCCACATGAGAACAAAAGCCATATGCCAGAATGACAACAGTCCGGGATTGAATTCAGAGTTACTACGAGAGTTGAAAGAAATGCTAGACAAAGTGAACCCTCTCGCACAAACCTTCCGTATGGCACAACAAAGAATACATCAAACAGGCACAAAATGGTCCATTAGTCTACTTGGCACAAGGGACAACAAATACGAGGCATACAACCTCCCAACGTCATCTGAGATAGCCGCCCTTATAGTAGGAGATATTGGCCACAACACTTATGGAAGGGATATCGTAATTGAGCATATGTCACAGGGATTAAAAAGAATCAGTGAACTGCACCCTAGCTTTATGGCTCTACAATATCCCCTGCTTTTCCCATATGGTGAGGACAGCTTCCATCTTGGGTTACCTTACATGAACATTAGAGGATCGAGAAAAGGCAGAAGGGAATGTGTGACAATGAGGGAGTATTATGCATACAGACTACAGACAAGGAAAACAGAAGGTCAGACACTAATTCGGGGAGGAAGATTATTGCACCAATTTATAGTCGACTGCTATTGCGCGACTGAAGAAGAAAGGTTGGCCTTTATTCGATACAACCAACCACACCTTAGGTGCGAACTTTACAACAACCTGCGAGATGTGATGGTGAGGGGAGACTCGACTGGGGATGCGGTTGGGAAAAGAATAATTCTGCCGGCAACATTCACAGGAGGACCAAGATACATGTACCAAAACTACCAAGACGCTATGGCAATATGTAGATGGTATAAAAACCCACATTTGTTCATAACTTTCACCGCTAACCCAAAATGGCCAGAAGTTGATTCAATGTTGAGCCTTATAGAAGGACAAAAGGCAGAAGATAGGCCAGATATCATCGCAAGGGTATTCAAGCTCAAGCTGAAACAATTAATGAAATGCCTTAAGGAAGACCATTACTTCGGGCAAGACGTGGCAGGTAAAAAAATAAACCATAATGCCTACTTAGAGGAGCTAATAAGACTAATTTTCACAAAAAAATTAACTCACGTTGATAACATAAATTATCGAAGACCGAGTACTAAAATATTCTATTACAAGCTCAATGTACAAATCCCATAAAATATTCTATTGATTGATATAGGATAATGCAAGCTTTTTAAAGATCATTAATCAATCAGTTACTGTTTTATACTATCACAGATGTTTATACCGTGGAGTTCCAGAAGAGGGGGTTACCTCATGCCCATATACTATTATGGCTTCTAGAAAACGGAATAGAACTCACGCCGCAATACATAGACTCCATCATACAAGCTGAGATCCCAGACAAGGAATTGTACCCTGAACTGTACGCGGCTGTTTCACGTTACATGGCACATGGCCCGTGTGGTAATGCAAATCCTAATTGTCCGTGCATGATAGATAACAAATGCAGCAAGAATTTTCCAAAATCTTTCAACGAAGAGACTACATTAGATGGAAACGGTCACCCCGTATATAGAAGGAGGGAGGACGGCAGGTACTAACAATAAGAATTTTGGTATATGAATTTCATGAGTATTTTTAAGAAACTGAAATTTAACAATATGCAGGTTCATTAAAAAAGGTGACCATCTCCTGGACAACAGATCTATAGTTCCCTACAATGCGGGGCTTCTTCTAATGTTTGACGCTCACATTAATGTGGAGTGGTGCAACACTGCACGTGCAATCAAGTACCTCTTTAAGTACATATGCAAAGGACCGGATAGGACAACCATGATCATGAAGGATGACGTGGACGAGATAAAATCGTACCTTGACTGCAGGTACATCTCAGCATGTGAGGCTGCCTGGAGAATTTTTGAGTTTGAAATTCAAGAAAGAAGTCCAGCAGTCATTCGTCTGCCTGTGCATCTAGAAGGTGAGCAAGCCGTAGTTTTAAGAGACAACGATGCGCTTAGCATGGTTGTAAACAAGGAAGATGTAAATGAGACAATGCTCACTGAGTGGATGAATACTAATGCCATCGACGATCAAGCAAGGTCCTTAACATATGCACAATTTCCAACAGAATATGTATGGACTACCACCAACGAGGTTGATGAAGTTGGGAATAAAAAAAAATCCAAGGGATGGACGAGGAGAAAGCAAGGAAAGTCCATTGGGAGAATTGCATATGTTCACCCCACGGCAGGGGAGAGATACTATCTTCGCCTACTACTCAACATTGTGAAGGGGCCTACAAGTTTTCAGGAAATACGGACTATCGACGGATACGTCCATCCTTCTTACAAGGAAGCGTGCTATGTCCTAGGCCTACTTAGCAACGACAAAGAATGGCATGACGCGATACAAGAAGCTAACCATTGGGCGATGCCGTCACAGCTAAGGGAACTTTTTGTCACTATACTTTTGTTCTGCGAAGTAACTGACGTGTTGACCCTATGGGAATGCAGCTTCAAGTGCCTCTCAGAAGACATAGAGCGTAAGAAAAAGGCGGTTGTTCAAACACCCGACACTTATACTTTCAGAAGAGCAAACACGCACATATACACTTATTGAGATCGACAGGATCCTTGTGAAGTTTGGTAAGTCATTGGCGGATTTCAAAGATATGCCAAAGCCTAATTACTCGGAAGCAGAATACATGCAAAACAGGCTTATAGCCGAAGAAAGGATATACGACACTAAGCAACTTACAGAAGAATGGACCAATAGAGTAAAAAAATTGAACACAGAGCAATTAGCTATTTACGACAGAGTGGTGCATGCTGTTTCGAAGGAAACAGGGGAGACGTTCTTCGTGTACGGTCATGGTAGGACCGGAAAGACATTTCTATATTCCACTATATCTGCAAGGCTACGGGCAGAGCGAAAAATAGTTTTGAATGTGGCATCATCAGGTACAACACTGCTCATTTAATTAATTTTAATTTGATTCCACGTCATTTTAGTCAAAACTACAAATACACATTATGAAACCTAACAAAATGCATCTTTTTTAACCGTGAATATGACCTTAGGTATCGCGGCACTGCTATTGCCCGGAGGAAGGACAGCCCACAGTCGATTTGAGATACCAATTGACCTACTAGACAACTCCACATGCAACGTGCGACGCAACACTCAGCTTGCAGAACTACTTCAGCATTCGTCATTGATTATATGGGATGAAGCCCCCATGGACCATAGGTTTGCATTCGAAGCACCTGACCGCACAATGAGGGATATATCTGGATACAATAACCCGGAAGCGGCATCTAAGTTGTTTGGAGGGAAGGTTGTTTTACTTGGAGGAGACTACCGGCAGGTACTACCCATCGTTCCAAAAGGAGGAAGACAAGATGTCGTGCAAGCTTCAATAAACAGGTCACACGTGTGGAATGAGTGCAAAGTATTCACTCTTAAGCAAAGCATGAGGGTACAGGAAGGGGATTATGGGACGGAGACTTACCGAAAAAACAAATGGTTCAATCAATGGCTCCTAGCTATGGGTGACGGCAGACTTGAAGCACAACGTGAGGACCACGAAGCCGAGGACACATGGATCAAAATACCGAATGAATATATAGCTGACGTGAAGGTGACAGATCTAGATAGGGTCGTGGAGACAACTTACCCAGATTTTGAACTAAGAAGAAGCGACGACAACTACTTAAGGGAGAGGGCAATACTCACTCCTTTAAATGAAACTGCGGACACAATAAACGAATACATGATGAGCCTTTTAACCGTGCCAGAACAAATTTACAAAAGCAGTGACGAAATATGCCTGTCTTCGAATGAAGGTGACCATCAATACACGGCATATCCAACAGAATATCTAAACACTCTTAATCTATCAGGTTTACCGCACCACGAGCTAAAGCTCAAAGAGGGAATGCCGGTCATGCTTCTCCGAAATATCAACCCGTCACAGGGGTTGTGCAATGGAACTCGCCTTATCATTACCCACCTCGGAAAATTTGTTATTGAAGGAAAGATCATAACGGGGTCGAAACAGGGAAATAAAATCCTAATTCCAAGAATTGTGATGACATCATCAGACATCAAACTACCCTTTATTTTGAAAAGAAGACAATACCCTTTAAAGCCTTGCTATGCCATGACGATAAACAAGAGCCAAGGACAGTCTCTCTCCTACGTAGGAGTTTACTTACCGAAACCCGTGTTTAGTCATGGACAGCTCTATGTGGCCGCATCGAGAACAACTTCCCCAGAGGGCCTAAAGTTCTTCATCATCGTATACAAGGAGGTGTTTTCAAATTTGCCTACCGTATTTTAGCATAATTTATAGGGCATTTTTTCACTGGTAGTTGGTGCTTTAGTCTATTAAATGTTTTTCGGTAAAATGACATTTTTTTATTACTTTACCCAAACACTAATGACGATATCCCAAACAAATTATAATTGACCTGCTTACTTCTAATAATTCCTTAAACTGTAATTTTTAGGGGTTGTCTTATGCTAGATGATGTCCCACTTAAGTCTTTACTACTATGACCAAAAATGAGGTTTGGGCACATGAGAAACACATCCTAAGCACATCATTATTCAAAAAACTTTGACTCAGAATATGGACAAATTACAAAAGCCATGAGAGAACTAATCTGCAAGTTCTTTAAAATTTTCCCTCCGATCTTACTCAAATTCAACAGACTCAAATTAGGCTCATGTTATTTCTTTCTCTTTACTCAAAATCGAGCTTCAAAACTGATTAAGGTGAGTTGTTAGGAATCATAGACAGAAAAAGGTGTTGTAGTATACAGCTTACAAGCGAACACCATATATTATCAATTGTAATTGTAATTAATATGACTCTTTACTCAAATTCAGCAGACTCAAATCAGGCTCATATTATCAATTTATCAGAGAACAACATATACAAAAAATGAAATGCTACACACAGATTACAAAGAATACAATTTACACTCAGATCAATTACCTGCATGCAATGGCAATAACACTTTCTCCATCTCTCTCTCCTTCGTCTTCCATTTTCAAAAGCTTTCCCTTCTGCGTTTTCTACATAGAAAGATCTTTTGATTCTTAATTTGTCAATTCCAATAAGGCAACTACCCATAACGCAATTAGTTGGAAAATTTCGACCCAGAAACATTCAGCTCTTGCAAAGGAGCAGCAAAGGATGATCAAAAAAAGGATGATACGCTTGATGTCTGATGGCTTGAATGTAAACTGCGTTATGTAGGCTTGATGATGAACTACCCATACGCTTGATAGTTTGATAACTTAATGGAGATGACTGCAATTAAGATGTTATTGAAGAAAAACTCAAATAAACATGTACTTGCGCCACTTCTATCATCTAAGCTGCTAATTGATCTCCAATGGTATTGAGGGAAAAGCTTAGTTCATATCTGATAGATGTGAACTAAACATCTATCAGATATAAATATACTACGATTTTCTATAAGTATACTACATTTTTTATATATATACTACAAGTTCAGTAAGTTCTAAATTCATTAAGAAAATATACTACTTTAAACTTTTGTTATATATACTACATTATTTATAAAATATACTACATATACCAACAAATATACTACGAATAAATTGATAGATGCCAAATTTCTTATCTATCTGATAGATATTGATATCTAATTTTTAATGAAAAAAAAGTATAGAGATAATTAAATCTTTTAAAGTTTATAATGGGTAAGGGTGATATGCTGGTAAGAATGGATTTTGTGTTTGGGCCAAAAAGTCAGAATGGGTTAGGTTTTGTTTTGGGTTGGGCATGAAATGAGTAAGAAAGAGACGGAAATTTTAGATTAATAATATGTATGTATTAGATTAGTTTATTAATAACATTCAATTTATCATACTTTCTCCGTATTAAATTAGATGCTATATTTTTTTTCCGGACTCCATTGCTTTTTTTTTATGTGAGAGAGATAGAGAGGAAAAGACTTGTGGTAGGAGAGACATAGAGAGAAGCAAAAGTCAAATAAAGAAATGTAGCATATAATAAGAAATCCTTATTTGAAAAGTGTAGCAAATAAAAAAAAACGGAGGAAGTATTACTTTTTCTTTTTCTTTTTCAATTATCATATTACTTTTATAAAGTCTTACTTACAAAATCTTATTAAACAACTTTATCAACCATAAAAGTTCATACACCACGTAATAACAAAGCATTATCTTACTTACAAAGTAATTAGTACATTTATATAGAAGGAAATTATCTATCTAATGGATGTCAACGGCATATACGGAATTCCAAATTCAATGTGTTAATTACTCCATATGTTATAAAATTGTCGATTTGTAGTTGCAAATCATAAGATAAACACAATATTTTTATTTTAAAGTAGTAGACCTAAAACGATAATATTTTAAAGTGTAATGTACACCATTTAGCTTAATATAGGACCCACCACTAATGATACATTCAATTACCAAACATATAATCCCCAATTTTGATTACAAAATTGAACTCATCTTAATCACCTTTTCTAACATTTTATACTAATTATTCGTATATTAAATTCATCTCTTTGTAAACAAACAGTGCATCGCACGGGCTTCAAATCTAGTAATAATAATAATAACGATAATAATAATAGTGATAATAATATTCAGAATAAATAATAATAACAATAATAATAATAAGGAAAAATTGTGAATAACCACCTGCACGATACACCTATTTCAAAATAACCACCCCATTTTTGTTTGTGTTTAAATAACCACCTCTCATTTCCTTAACTTTTTCAAATACCCACCTGTTAACGGAATTTTCTAACGCCGTTAAGTGTGATGCCCAAATTCTTACTAAATTATCCTAGATCCCTCCAAAATTTCACTAATTACCTTACTAATCTATAATTTGACTGGTCAAATCATGATTAACATTTTAAAAACTTTTTTTTTATTCAATTTTACAATTTTTTAAACTATATACTTTTGATATATGACACGGTAATGGACACAAATTTCAAGACAATATTTAATCGCGTTTATAATACCCAAGACGACGTTTTTTTCGAAAAACGGACACTACCGTATGCCCTTTATGGGCACGAATTTTGAGATTCCCTACGAAATGAGTACCTACAAGTCGGCTTTTCGGGCACGTACTTCGAGACGCCTTTTTCGGACGGAATACAAAGTTTTTTCGAAAAACGGACACCGGCTTGTAGCTACGGCGGTGTCCATTTTTCGAAAAAAGTGTTCCATCCAAAAAAATTGTCTCGAGTACGTGCCCGAAAACCGGCTTGTAGGTACTCGTTTCGTAGGGAATCTCAAAATTCGTGTCCATAAAGGAAATACGGTGGTGTCCGTTGTTCGAAAAAACTAGTCCTGAGTATTAAAAACGCGATTAAATATTGTCTCGAAATTTGTGTCCATTACCGTGTCATATATCAAAAATATATAGTTTTAAAAATTGTATAATTGAATAAAAAAATATTTTTAAAATGTTAATCATGATTCGGTGTCCGTTTTTCGAAAAAACTTTGTATTCCGTCCGAAAAAGGCGTCTCGAAGTACGTGCCCGAAAAGTCGGCTTGTAGGTACTCGTTTCCTAGGGAATCTCAATATTCGTGCCCATAAAGGGCATACGGTGGTGTCCGTTTTTCGAAAAAACGTCGTCTTGAGTATTATAAACGTGATTAAATATTGTCTCGAAATTTGTGTCCATTATCGTGTCATAAATCAAATATATATAGTTTAAAAAATTGTAAAATTGAATAAAAAAAGATTTTTAAAATGTTAATAATGATTTGACCAGTCAAATTATAGATTAGTAAGGTAATTTGTGAAATTTTGGAGGGAGTTAAAAAAGTTGAGCCCTAAAACTAACGGTGTTAAGATTTTCCGTTAAGAGGTGGGTATTTCAAAACGTAAACATAAGTAAAGGTGGGTATTTCAAAACGTAAACATAAGTAAAGGTGGCTATTTAAATGCAAAACAATTTGGGGTGGTTATTTTGAAATTGGTGTATCTGACAGGTGGTTATTCACAATTTATCCTAATAATAATAATAATAATAATAATAATAATAATAATAACAACATTAACAATTAATCTTTAAATAAACAAATGCCGAGGACAAAAGATTAAGTCATTATCGAGTTTAATTACGAAGTTAACGATGCTATAATAATCATTGTCATAGTCCATAGTCCATGTTCATGATCCATATCCATAATTTATAGTCATTAGTCATCTTACTAATCGTATTCATAATCCGCATTTAAGTCAATAGTTATAATCCATAATATTTCCATAATTATGATCCATATTTCAAATCACATAGTCCCGTAATTAAATTATTTTATACTACGGGATCTAAGTTTAGATGGACATCAAAAATTACCTCTTGAAGCGTGTCCGAAGTTAAGCCACGAGTTGATCGCACTCTTGATAATCTTCTTCTACTAGATCGGAATCTACAATTAAACGGGATCTAAAATTAATTTCCTAAATAACCCGTTTTATATGTATATATATATATATATACATATATAAAATAAAAAACTTAAATAATTCATATAACTTAAATAAAACCGATTAATTACTTCAAAAGAGTTTCATAAATCAAAGTTTATGGTTTTAAATTATTTATAAAAATTATTTTAAGTACTTAAAGATTACTTTAACTTTTAATTTTCCAATAACTTAAACAATTATTCTAAATATAGAAAACTAATTTATAAACATAAGAAATATGTTTAGGTCATTAAAGACTAAGTCAAACATCATTAAGCAACTAATTAATTTTAATAAGTAAAGAAATATTTTTTTTAAAAAAAATAAAAAATAAAAACGTGATATAGGGAAGGGGGGGAAAAACTGATTTCATTGAATCAGTTTAAGAAAAAAGGAAGAAGGGAGAACAGGGGGAAACAGAGGAGGAGAAGGGAAAGGGAGGAGCAGGGGAGGAGGAGGAAGAAGGGAGTGGCTCGCTGGTGGTTTATGGGTTGCGGCAGCAGGCGAAGTCCGTGGTGGTTAGGCGGTGGTTCCGGCGAGTCTAAGTTTTCATTTTTTTTTTATATGTATTTTTCAAAACAAAAATCAGAAATTGAAGAGGGAGAAATTGAAGCAACCTTAGAATGTAGTGGGTTGCTTGAGTAATTGAATGGGTGTAGCTCAGTATTTATAGAGGAATTGGGTCAGATTTTTGAGCTTGGAGTTAAGCTCCATTAATGGTGAAGATCTTTGAATTTGAAAATCTGATATTGTATTGACTACTTTGCTCAGATTTTCCTGATTTTTTGCTTGAGTGTTGATGAAATCTGACAAGAGTGATGGAGTGTTTGGATTTTTGCTCTTGGATGTGTTGTAGTAACATAAGGGAGGGAGGAAGGTTGAAGAAGGAGTGAATCAGACTTTTATTTTCTGATTTTGGTGTTTTTATTTTTCTTTTCTTTTTTTGTTTGGGCTAAGGTACTTTGACTTTGTTATTTGTTTGGGTTGGGCTCTCAATGGATTTGTGTCAATGTGGATGGACAATGGTTTGAATAAGAATGCCCACAACCAAGTAAATATATCAATAATAATTAAATTAATTAGAAATAATAAAATGAATAATTAGTTTGTAAAAAGAATATATTTAAATTAAAGCATTTAAATAGAATCACTAAATAATTCAAAACTAAATAAATCATTTTTAATAAAATCGTTAAATAATTCAAAAACTAAATGAAATCATTTTTAATAAACATTATTAATTCAAAAACTAAATGAAATCATTTATAATAAACATTATTATAAAATAAACTTGAATTATCGGTAAATAAATTTAAGTGGAAAATAATATTAAAGCTTAAGAAATAATTAAATAAACTTTAAAAATTTGGGGTATTACATCTACTCCTCCTTAAAAACAAAGTTCGTCCTCGAACTTTAAAGTTAGGTTTCGCGATATTAACGAAACACTAGTTCTAGACTCTGTTCATATTACATTCGGTCCCCCTTAAGGAGTTTCGTCCCCGAAACTCGATAATCGTACCTGAGAAAAGAGTTCAGGTTAACTCTTTTTCATGTCATCTTCTGTTTCCCAAGTTGCTTCCTCGGTTTGATGATTAGACCATAGAACTTTGACTAACTTTACTGCTTTGTTCCGGGTGTTTCTCGTTTTAGTATCAAGGATTCTACAGGGTGTTCTTCAAAGGTGAGGGTTTCATCAAGCTCTATAGTTTCAGGTTGAATGACATGAAAGGGGTCGGGGATGTATTTACAGAGTTGAGACACATGAAAGACATTGTGAACATTGGCTAATTCTGTGGGTAAGGCTAATCTATAAGCCACTTCCCCAATCCTTTCAAGTATCTTGTAAGGTCCGATATAACGAGGACTCAACTTGCCTTTTCTACCGAATCTCATTACTCCCTTGGTTGGCGAAACTTTTAGTAACACTTTTTCTCCAACTTCAAACTCCAAGTCTCGTCTCCTTTGATCGGCATACGATTTTTGTAGATCTTGAGCTGCTTTCATACGCTCTTGAATCAACTTCACCTTGCTGGTGGTCTCTTCGATCATTTCTGGTCCCAAATTCAACGACTCGTTCACATCGTTCCAACATATAGGACTCCTACATTTCCGTCCATACAATGCCTCATAAGGAGCCATTTCTATGCTCGTGTGATAGTTGTTGTTATACGAGAACTCTATGTACATTAAATGATCATCCCAAGAACCTCCGAAATCCATTACACATGCTCTCAACATATCCTCCAAGGTCTGAATTTTTCTCTCTGTTTGACCATATGTTGCTGGGTGAAAAGCAGTACTAAATTTCAACAATGTACCCACGGCTGTCTGAAGTTGTTTCCAAAACTTTGATAAGAATCTCGAATCCCTATCTAAAACAATGTCCTTCGGAACACCATGTAGTCTAACTACTTCATTAAAGTAAGCATCCGCCAACTGCTTCAACGACCAAGTATCCTTCATTGCCACAAATCTTGTCGTTTTAGTCAAACGGTCCACTATTACCCATATTTCGTTCTTCCCGGATCTTGTATTTGGTAATCCCGTGATGAAATCCATAGAGATAGATTCCCATTTCCATCTCGGTACTTCCAATGGTTGCAATTTTCCTCCTGGCTTCATATGCTGTATTTTTACCTTCTGGCATGTTAAACACTTTGCTACAAGGTCAGCTACTTCTTGCTTAATCCTAGGCCACCAAAAATGCTTCTTCAAGTCCTTGTAAAGCTTATCACTTTCCGGATGTATCGAATACGGCGAGCTATGGGCTTCCCTTAGAATTCTCGACTTGAGTTTGTCATCCTGTGGCACACACAATCTTCGTTTATACTTTGCAACACCATTGTCATCGATCTCAAACTCCGGTGCTTGACCACTTTCTTTCATCTCCCTTAACTTGCTTAACCACTTATCTACGACTTGTTTTACCCGAATCTCTTCAAATATGTCCCGTCCAACTCTTAGAGCATTCAATTGAGCTTTCATATATCCAAGCTTAAGTACTTCGAAACTCAACTTCTTAATCTCTTAACATAACTCATCTGCCAAAATAAATGCGTTCAATGAATGAGTGCTCTTTCTACTTAACGCATCCGCTACCTTATTCGCTTTCCCTTCTTGATACACTATCTTCAAGTCGTAGTCGCTTATAAGCTCTAGCCAACGTATTTGCCTCATATTCAACTCCTTTTGCGTATACAGATACTTCAAACTCTTGTGATCCGTATATACTTTACACTGCACACCATACAAATAATGTCTCCATATTTTCAGCGCAAACACGATGGCTCCTAACTCCAAGTCATGAGTAGGGTGATTTTGTTCATGTGGTTTGAGTTGTCTCGACGCCTAGGCTACTACTTTCGCATGTTGCATCAAGACGCATCCAAAACCTTTTCTTCGAGGCATCACTGTAAACTTCAAATCCTTCTACTCCAGAGAGCAATGTTAGTACTGGGGCTGTCGTAAGTCTCGTCTTCAGCTCTTGAAATGCTTCCTCACACTTGTCATCCCAATGAAATTTTGTTGTCTTCTTCATCAGGTTAGGGAAAGGTTGGGCCGTTCTCGAAAAATCCTTCACCAATCTCCTGTAATATCCGGCTAAACCCAAGAAACTCCTTACTTCAGTGACGTTCTTAGGTTGAGGCCAATCAGTCACTGCTTGAATCTTCGATGGATCTACGGAAACGCATTCCTTAGATATCACATGTCCCAAAAATGAGACCTTCTCCAACCAAAATTCACTCTTCGAGAACTTGGCGTACAATTGCTTTTCTCAAAGAATCTCCAAAACTTTCCTCAACTGAGCCTCATGCTCTTCTTTATCCTTCGAGTACATCAATATATCGTCAATGAACACTATCAAGAACTTGTCCAGGTATGGCTGGAAAGTCCTGTTCATGAGGTCCATGAAAGCTGTTAGCACATTAGTGAGTCCAAAAGGCATTACTGTGAACTCATAATGGGCATATCTCGTACGAAAGGCTGTCTTCGGGATGTCTTCTTCGGCAATTCGTAGTTGGTGATAACCCGATCGTAAATCGATCCTGGAAAACACTGTTGCACCCTGAAGTTGATCGAACAAATCCTCGATCCTCGGAAGCGGATATTTATTCTTCACTGTGGAATTATTTAACTCCCTATAATCGATACACAACCTCAAAGATCGGTCTTTTATCCTGATAAACAACACCGGGGCTCCCCAAGGTGAGACACTAGGTCGAATGTATCCTTTATCCAACAACTCCTCTATTTGCACCTTCAACTCTTGCATTTCCTCTGGTGCCATTCGATATGGATCCTTAGAGATAGGTCCAGTTCCTGGGACTAAGTCGATCTTAAAGCTCATTTCTCTTTCGGGCGGCATTCCTGGAAGCTCTTCGGGAAACACGTCTGAAAACTCATTTACTACAGGAATTCGGTCCAACTCCTCACTTTCCATGTGTACGTCCCTTACTTGGCATAGATAGACTGGGTAGCCTTTTCTAAGATAGGTTTGAAGGTTCAAGGCTGAGATTATTTTGACGTCGGGTTTGAAGGTTATGCCTTTATAAGATATCCTATTTCCTTTGGGTCCTCTAAGAGATATTTTCTGGTTATGACACTTTATTTTGGCTTTATACTTAGCTAATCAATCCATTCCCAAGATAACGTCAAAGTCTTTTAAGTCAAAGAGGATAAGGTAAGCCGGTAGTTCAGTAATAGCTATGACTACGGGGGTATCTTGGAAAAGAGATTTGCAAGAGACAGTTTCGCCGGTAGACATGACTATATTGGCTTGACAATATAGGGTTGACCTTAGGGGATACTTATTAACAAAAGTGCTATAAATAAAGGAATGAGACGCTCCAGAATCAAAGAGTACATAAGTAGGGTTCGAGTTTACGAGAAAAGTACCCGTCACAACATTAACATTGATATCCGCTTCAGTTCGGCTCATGATATTGATTCTTCAACTGGTGTAGTTTCCGTTTCCACCTCCAAAGGTGAGATTGTTGTTCTGGTTTCTATTTGTGCCACATTTCCTCCACGGTTGTAGTTCCCTTGACCACTGGTGTTGTTGGGACGATTGTTGAAATTCTGAACCCTGTTTCCGGTTCCATTGTTGCCATTGTTACCCCTTTGTCCGTTTTGAGCCTGGTAGTTGTTGTTTTGCCTCTTAGGACAGTTGTATGACTTGTGACCAAATTCGCCACATTCGAAGCACTTGATTCTTTCACCTTGACAAGTGAATCCTGGGTGGTTCTTGCCACACTTTCTGCATGCGTAGATTCTTTGGTTCCCATTTCTTTACTGGTTTTGTCGTCCCGTATTTTGATTGCTGCGATTGTTGTAGCGTGCACCATTGTTGTTGTTCATGAAATTGTTGTTGTTGGGCCTCTTGTCGTATCCTTGGTTGTTGTTGTTACCGGAAGGTTCCTTTCTTTTATTTCTGGATAACACTTCTCTTTCTCGTTGCAAGATTCTTTCCAAGTTCGAAGCTTTGGTATAGGCTTCCGCAAAAGTGGTGGAGGTACTTCCTCCCAATCGTGTCTGAAGATCAAACTTAAGTCCATCTTCAAACTTCTGAGCCTTGGTTCCCTTGTCTGGCACTACAGTTGGGCAAAATCAGGCATATTCATTGAACTTATGAGCGCACTCTTGCACATTCATGCTATAGGTCTGGTTGAACCTACTAAATTCGTTGTACTTCTGCCTACGAATGTGCTCGGGGAAGAATCGAGCTTTGATTGCGACCTTAAAAGCTTCCCAATTGAAGTTCTCTTGAACCCTAATGGTAGGTCCTACATTCTCTCACCAAGTATCGGCATCTTCATGCAAATAAAAGGTGGCTTGATCCACTTTTTGGGCCTCGGGCGTACCTGTGGCCGTGAAAATCTTTTCAAAGTCCCTTAACCAATTCTCGAGAAGTAGCGGGTCTTCTCTACCAACGAAGGTTGGTGGTTTCAAAGAAGAGATCTTCTTCGCCATGGCAGCTTGCGGGTCGTCCCCATGGCGGTTATTTCCGATCTGATTTTTAAGGACTAACCCGAGGTTTTGAGTTAATTGCTTGAGGGTCCTAAGTCGTGTTGTAACTTGTTCGGGAGTCTCGGCCATTTGATTTTCTTGTTGTCGTGCTCTAGATCGAGTATAAACGTATTGCATAAGCTATCTGTGTATTCACATTTGGTGTTTCCACCATTCACAAAAGAGCTAGTTCACATAAACGCATAATCATGTTTTACTCGATTCATTTATTACTTCACACATCATGTTCAAGTCAAATAACTCATCATTTCATTACCAAAGAGTAAAATACTCATTTCATTTCATAACATAAGATTAGTTTCAACTAGCATAGCTAAGAAATACAACATCACATAGAAATCAAGCTAACGCTAACATCAATAAGTCTACTTAGCTTCCTAATGGTTAAGGCTAGCTAGGGTAGAAGCTTTACTCCTCGTACTCGGATGGGTCTTCTTCCACATCTTCGACTCCATTTTCACCATTGTTCACCACGGGTGGGATATGGTTACTTTCTATTTCTTCATCATCAATGTCATTTGGCTCATCATCATCGGAGGAAAGGTTAAAATCATTGAGCCACTTGGCTCTAGCGTCACGCATTCTTTTCTCGAGATAGTTCAATGTGAGGTACCACTTTCCCTTAAAGGTGTACCTCTCGTAGTTTGGCTTCCCGTTCTTCAAAATATCAAAATATTCTCTTTTCATTTCCGCATAAGGTCCATCGTCTGGGAGTGTGTGGATTAAAACATCGGCTTGCTTAGGCGGTGTGAGGTAGTCCGAGTGTCCAAGGTATTCGTTGAGATGGTAACCCTTCATGGTGATGCGTAACCTATAAATGTATGCGGAAACCGACTCTCTGGCTCTCATTCTCAAAAGGTAAGGTCTTTCGTGTGGGTTCCTAGTGCACTTCCTTGCTGTCAAACGTGTTCTTGCCATCTAAAAAGAGAAATAGAAGTAAACAATTAATAAGTACAAAGTACTTTCACATATGTAAAAACAACTAATTTATACCCATGCCTACCCCTTTAATTCACATTTTAAACCTTAATTCATTTTATCCTAAAACATTTCCTTATTAACCTTAATTAATTCGTTCATCCTAATTTCTCTATGTTTTATTGTCTTAATCTTGCCATAATTAATCTAACTCCGCTCTGATTACCATTTTGTAACACCTCGCCCAAACCGAACCCTTTTAATATAAATAAAACTCGTTTGAGGGGAAATCAACGAGGGTTCGATTCGGATGGAGCGTTACCGTCGCACGCAACTCCTTGGAATTAAGTGCAAGGCTAAGTAACTAAAACCTATTCATTCAAAACTTAATTAATCCTTACAACCAAATTTAAATTGTTCGTTAAGTACTAAATACTAAGTGTTTCAGAGTTCTAGCGGAAGAAAAAAAATTAAAATAGGTGGATGACAACTTTTAGTCGATCTCTCATTTTTCCCCTCGATCACCCACCTGCAAATGAACATTGAAAAAGACAAGAGAGACAAGCTCCCAAAAATCAGATAAACTGAGTAATTCCAACTCCATCCCGTAAAGTACTTAAGTTAAAATAATTGAAAATAATATATAAGTCTAGTTGAAAAGCATTGCACATAAACATATACAGTTAAAAGGTCACATTAATATAATATTCAAATTCATTTACGAAAGGGAAGGAGAACGCTAGCAAGCCGGTCATACACCACGTAAATCCACTTGCTAATGTGAGCCGGTGATACACCACGTAAATCCACTCACATGTGGGCCGGTGATACACCACGTAAATCCACTCACATGTGGGCCGGTGATACACCACGTAAATCCACCCACAAAATCAAATTGGCCATAAAAAAGAGTCCCTAGTGTGCACACCCCTTCTAACTTGGAACACATCAAGATAGAAGGAAGACAAATAATAGAAAAATCAGCATAGTAACTAAAGAACATGTAGGTGGCCGCTGAACCTCCCATACAGGGCAACCTGTTCATCACTTCCTTTCGATATTCCACTTTAAGTGATTAATATATTTTATGAAAGTCATCACTTAAATCACATATACATCATCTCATTTAACCAAGCATGAGTATATTCATTCCAATATTCATACTCAATTTATTCACGGCTTATCTAGAAAGCCCATTTTCATTCATATACAAAACCATCACTAGTAAATTTAATAATCCATTATTTTATAATTCATAACGAATCCATTTTCAATTTTCATTTTCAACTTTAGTAACAATAATAGCATAGTAATAATGATAATGGTAATAATAATAATAATAACGATAATAATAATAGTGATAATAATATTCATAATAAATAATAATAATAATAATAATAATAATAATAATAATAATAATAATAATAATAATAACATTAACAATTAATCTTTAATTAAATAAATATCGAGGACAAAAGATTAAGTCGTTATCGAGTTTAATTACGAAGTTAACGATGGTATAATAATCATTGTAATAGTCCATAGTCCATGTTCATGATCCATATCCATAATTCATAGTCATTAGTCATCTTACTAATCGTATTCATAATCCGCATTTAAGTCAATAGTTATAATCCATAATAATTTCATAATTATAATCCATATTTTAAATCACATAGTCACGTAATTAAATTATTTTATACTACGGGATCTAAGTTTAGATGGACATCGAAAATTACCTCTTGAAGCGTGTCCGAAGTTAAGCCACGAGTTGATCGCACTCTTGATAATCTTCTTCTACTTGATCGGAATCTACAATTAAACGGGATCTAAAATTAGTTTCCTAAATAACCCGTTTTATATGTATATATATATATATATATATATATATATATATATATATACATATATATAATAAACAACTTAAATAATTCATATAACTTAAATAAAACCGATTAATTACTTCAAAAGAGTTTCATAAATCAAAGTTTATGGTTTTAAACTATTTATAAAAATTATTTTAAGTACTTAAAGAATACTTTAACTTTTAATTTTCCAATAACTTAAACAATTATTCTAAATATAGAAAAATAATTTATAAACATAAGAAATATGTTTAGGTCATTAAAGACTAAGTCAAACATCATTAAGCAACCAATTAATTTTAATAAGTAAAGAAATCTTTTTTTTAAAAATAAAAAATAAAAACGTGATATAGGGACGGGGGGGGGGAAACTGATTTCATTGAATCAGTTTAAGGAAAAAAGGAAGGGAGAACAGGGGAAAACAGAGGTGGAGAAGGGAGAGGGAGGAGCAGGGGAGGAGGAGGAAGAAGGGAGGTGGCTGATATCACGTATTTATATAGAGTTTTCTCCCTTATTTATGAGCTAAATATTGCGTCATTTGAGCTCTTGGGAGCTATTTTATGCTAACTATCGTTTATAGTTGTGGTTTTGCGTTTTACTATTGAATTGCAGGTTTTAGAGAGTTTTCTCCTTATCTCCGAGTTATTTGGAAGCAACCACGACTTTACGAGATGTTACGAGGCACATAGGATGGCTCACGAGCTTTATGGGTAGTTTAGGAGGTCCCAAGACCTCTAAACGTGAAGAATTGAGAGCCAAAGAGTCAAAAAGGGGCCTCCTGTACACTGATCGGGCAAAAAATGGCCCGATCGGACGAAGAATTAATGATCGGGTGTTAAAGTTGCGGACCCGATCGGGCAGACGTTGCCCGATCCGATCGGGTGAAGAAACTTAAGGTGAGCCCGATCTGGCAACCCCTGCCCGACCCGATCGGGTGGCTGGCCCAATTTCAAGAATTTTATGCTGCTGCGTTGTGTAGGCGAAGGAAACAGATTTGGGCTTTATTCCCCAGACCCGATCGGGCACAGTTGCCGAAGCCCATCGGGTGAGATTCAAGACCGCCAAAACCTGCTGCTGATTTATGATGATGCTTGATAACAAGCTGGGCCCACTTAATTTATGCGCAAATGTTGTTGTTGGTGTATGATAAAGGGGACAAGGTTTATTAGGCCCACCAATCAACTAGATGCTGCTGCATGATGAGGAGACAAAGATTGGGAGGCCCATCATATGGTTGCTGCTTCTCACGTATTGGCCCGATCCACTACCCGATCGGGCCAGTGATCAGGTGGCCCAAAATTTGCTAAAACCTGCTGTGCTGTGCGTGAAACAAGGGAACAAAGTTGGTGAATATTTTTAGTGTGGGCCCGATCGGGTGGCTAATTGCCCGATCCGGTCCCGTGCTCGTATTCGCGAAAATTATATCTTTAATTCCATTTTTAATTAGACTTTTGGGGTATTATAAATACATTTTCCTCATATTTTTAGAGGCACTTTTTCTCTAGTTTTATTTCATAGTTCTCAGCTTAGTTTTATTTTAGTTTAAACACTTTAGATTAGATTAAAGGTGATTGAACCTTGGATTCAATTTTAATAAAAAGTTCTTGCTTTCCGTCAATTGGTATTTTTCTCTACTCTAATCTCTTTTATTATTTTTAATTGCTTAGCTTAATTATTTATTCATTCATGATGCAATTATTAGGGTTTCATATTAGATTGTTTATTGTTGATTTAATTATGAGTGATTAATTTAATTTCTAGGGATTTAGAGAGGGAATCCATGTTCATACCATGATTATTTGAATTGCTATTAGTTTCTAGGGTTTGATGAGATAGGTTATGGTGTGATTTGTTCTTATTGAGTAATTAATGTTATTGCGCAGTTTCTTTGATTACTTGAGGTTAATAATTGTTTGCACAGATTCGTCTTACTTTTAGAGGCCTAGTACACACCAGTAATTCTGATTATGTTTGTGAACGTGCTGCATATGTTGAATTATGGACATTGAGACTTAACCATAGCTTGACACTGTTCTAATCTATCGATTCTCGACCTAGGTTCTGATAGTAGTTTGATTCTTTGATTGGTATAAGCATGGTGGACCGAACTAATTCCCTAGACCTTTATTTCATAGAGTAAAAATCCATTTTATATTGTTTTCTAGTAGTTAATTATTAGTTCAGCTGTTTCTATCTGATCTTGTCTGAAGTAGCTTTTTAGCTGAATATTAACTTAGAACTCCGTCTCTCTGTAGATTCGACCCTACTTTCATTTACTAGCATTGTTAGAGGACTGTAGGAATGATCTTTGAATAGGTGATACGACTTTAGCCTATCAGTGGCTCGCTGGTGGTTTGCGGGTTGCAGCAGCAGGCGAAGTCCGTGGTGGTGGTTAGGCGGTGATTCCGGCGAGTCTATGGTGGTTTGAAGTTTTCATTTTTTTTATATATATTTTTCAAAACAAAAATCAGAAATTAAAGGAGAAGAGGGAGAAATTGAAGGAACCTTAGAATGTAGTGGGTTGCTTGAGTAATTGAATGGGTGTAGCTCAGTATTTATAGAGGAATTGAGTCAGATTTTTGAGCTTGGAGTCAAGCTCCATTAATGGTGAAGATCTTTGAATTTGAAAATCTGATATTGTTTTGACTACTTTGCTCAGATTTTCCTGAGTTTTTGCTTGAGTGTTGATGAAATCTGACAAGAGTGATGGAGTGTTTGGATTTTTGCTCTTGGATGTGTTGTAGTCACATGAGGGAGGGAGGAAGGTTGAAGATGGAGTGAATCAGACTTTTAGTTTCTGATTTTGGTGTTTTTTTTTTTTTTTTTTTTTGTTTGGGCTAAGGTACTTGGACTTTGGTATTTGTTTGGTTTGGGCTCTCAATGGGTTTTTGTCAATGTGGATGGCAATGGTTTGAATAGGAATGCCCACAACCAAGTAAATATTTCAATAATAATTAAATTAATTAGAATAATAAAAGGGATAATTAGTTTGTAAAAAGTATATATTTAAATTAAATCATTTAAATAGAATCACTAAATAATTCAAAACTAAATAAATCATTTTTAATAAAATCGTTAAATAATTCAAAAAACTAAATGAAATCATTTTTAATAAACATTATTAATTCAAAAACTAAATGAAATCATTTATAATAAACATTATTATAAAATAAACTTGAATTATCGGTAAATAAATTTAAGTGGAAAATAATATTAAAGCTTAAGAAATAATAAAATAATCTTTGAAAATTCGGGGTATTACACGAATTTCAACAATCCCTACGAAATGAGTACCTACAAGCTAGGTTTTCGGGCACGTAATTCGACACAAATTTTCTGGACGGAACACGGCGTTTTTTTTTGAAAGACCGATACCGCCATAAGCCCTTTATGGGCATGAATTTGGAGAGTCCCTACGAAACGAGTACCTACAAGCCGGGTTTCAAGCATGTACTTCGAGACGAATTTTTCGGACGAACACGTCGTTTTTTTAGTAAACAAACACTGCCGTAAGCCCTTAATGGGAACGAATTAGAATCCCTACGAAACGTCCCGGTGCTCCTTTTTCGAAAAAACGTCTTGTTCTGTTCGAAAAAGCCTTCTTGAAGTACATGCTCGATAACCCAGATTGTAGGTACTCGTTTCGTAGGTATTCTCGACATTCGTGTCCAGAAAAGGCATAAGGTGGTGTCCATTTTTTAAAAAAACGGCGGTTGCGAACTACGTGCCCGAAAACTTGGCTTGTAGGTACTCGTTTCATAGGGATTCTCGAAATTCGTGACCATCAAGGGCGTAAGACGATGTCCCTTTTTTCTAGAAAAAACGTCGTCTTTAGTATTGAAAACGCGATTAAATAATGTCTCGAAATTTGTGTCCATTACCATGTCATATATCAAAAATATATAGTTTTAAAAAATTGTAAAATTGAAGAAAAAAATAAATTCAAAATATTAATCATGATTGGACCGGTCAAACTATAGATTATTAAGGTACTGAGTGAAAAATTTGGAGGGAGTTAGGGTAAATTAGTTATAAATTAGGCCTCATACTTAACGTCGTTAGAAGATTCCGTTAACAGGTGGATATTTGAAAAAGTTAAGGAAATGAGAGGTGGTTATATATTTAAACACAAATGAAAATGGGGTGGTTATTTTGAAATAGATGTATCTTGCAGGTCGTTATTCACAATTTTTCCTTAGGATTATAAGTGCATTGGCTAAAGATATGTATGGTCATGTGCGATAAATGATGCCTATATCATTTTAAGAATGTTATTTTTAGGTGTAGGTGTAACATTTAAGAACGACCATTGATGCAAAAATTAAGTAAATTAATTATGAAGTTAATATTTGAGGATATGTTTATGTATTTTGTCGAGTAACTAAATGAATTATGTATGTGTTGCACCCAAGTGGACCATGGGCGTGTAATCCGAGGAGGAAATAAACTTTTATATAAGATATATAAGGTCAAAATGTGCATTAATTGAGACTTTAAGACGACAATAATTTACATAGGAAAGGAGTATCCTAAGTTATATTTTATGATTGTGCTTACAAGTTAAGAGATAATTAGAACAATTATTTATTTGTGACCGGTTTATGATTATGAGATTAGTAGTAGGTAACAATATTGTTCGGAGAATTGGAGTTTGGACTTAATTTATAAAATGGAAGGATCAATGATGAACATCAGACCTTTGTACAAAGTTGAGATAAGGGTTACGAACCTGATCATATTAAATTGGTGATAAATTGGCATAATTGTGAGATTCCATACTTTATGGAGTTTTATAAGGACTTTCGTATGCTATATGATTTTAAAATTTTAAATCAATGAATGGTGTTAGCCATGAGCATAGGAGCAAGTTACATTACAATATATATATATATATATATATATATATATATATATATATATATATATATATATATATATATATATAGGGATCCAGTGAGAATGATCTTAAAATGAGAAGGTGAAAAAAAGATTTGCATACTTTTTGAACTGCATATGCATATTACATTTTTCAACCTATACGTATATGCTCCTAAACGGTAAAATGCACATTCAGTTCAAAAAAAATGCACATCATAAAAAAGTTGCACATTTAATTTAAAAATTAAACACATTTAGTTCAAAAAATATGCACCTAAAATCATTCTCACTCTTCTCATTTCAAGAATCTTTTTATTTGATATATATATATATATATATATATATATATATATAGGGGTAGGCTCTTGTGAGAATACCCCTATTATATGAGAACACATACTTATGCGAGAACAAATCTGAACCTTTAGATATTTTAGATCCAAGGGTTAGGATTTCACCCCAAAATATCAAAATTGAAATCTCTCTCACGTCATTTTCATTCTCCCTCCTCAATTTATGCAGCGTTAATCGGTGTTACAATGATCTTTTATGCAGTCGAATGTCTTATTCATTCATGTTTTTCTTCTAAGAAATCAGCAATTAAATGTTAGTAGTAGTATAGACTCGTTATTTGAGCCCTGTTCATATGTTTAGATGGAAGATAAGCTCTTGATTATCTTCAATCATTCTGTAACGAAGGCATTTTAGTCGTCATCTTGTTAATGTTAACAATTGATGATTTGATTGTTGAATCTCCTACATTTTTATTTAAATCCATTTGAAGCTCAACATCTTGGGGTTCGTATTTACTCTTTTTCTTCTCCCCTTTTATTTACTTGCTTGGGAACCATTTCCATTTCTGGCTTTAATCCACTCATTAGATTTAGAGAGGCATTGGGTTGTTTTCCATTTTAATTAGATGTCGTAATTTTTTCTTTCTGATCTTTAATCTTTTTCACTCATATTATTAAGTATCTTGTTTGCTTATGTTCTAAATTTTAAAGTGTTTTCGTATAATTAGGTATTCTCGCTTAAAAGGGGTATACTCAGGTTCTGCTAAAAACCTATACTTTGGTGAAAACTGAAAACTAACAGTCCTGATTGGAAAAAAGGGTACATATATGATTTAGAAGGGTACATATTATGATTTAAGGGTATGCATGCTTTTAACATCAAAGTTGTGCTGCTAACATCAAAGATGTTAGTATTTACAAAAATGTTATTAATGAATGCACGCGGTACTCCATCTATGTTAACATGTACCCCTTTACTTGGTTTTCACGGTGAAAACAGTTTTCACTACATATGCATACTTATGAATGCCCTAACAATTTGATTTTTTTTCTAGATCGTGACCTTGGGACGATTACATATAAAGAGTATAAATTAAGGGGTCGTTGTTACTATTGTTATTTCTTATAAGTTATTTGAAGAAACTAGATTTCTATGATTTGATATTGGGGTATGATTATTTATCAGTATTTTGATTTGCAAGAGTTTCAACGTGGAAATAAACTATGCTTGGGCCTTTGAGAAAGAGTAAATTATGGTGTAATAGTAAAGTATGGGGTGTGCAACTAAAATAACGGTGTAAGTTGAAGAGAAGTCTATGTATATAAGTACAATCCACGGTATTGGAAGCGTAGTTGGTAGGTAAATAAGAATGGAATGTCAAATGAATAAGCTAACATACTAGGTACATATTGCAAAGATGATGTTCTGTGGAAATAAAGTCAGTTTATATGTCATTGAAGGTATGAGTTAATATGTTGATTGGAATGTGTTTCGGGTCACAAGAAACACAGTAAATTTGTAATTCGGGGAAGTCCAATTCCAGCTAGGGTAGTAACCAAATAAGTCCAAGGTCTTCGAATTCTGGCACCTGCAAAACCGAGCACCGTGAACTACCCCGGGGATGTTCCCGGGATCGGTTCTCCGATGCTTAAGTCAAATCTGATCTCAGAAGTCAGAGAGAATAGTACAAGTGAATGCTCTGCAATATATGGGAAAACGTACCTGAATGATCAGATGAGAGTACTATTTATAGGTAGTGATGAAGTGACGTCATCTGGTGAAGATGGTTACGTCATAAAAGCCTTTTTGTCAGTGGGCCTGACTGAAGGCCTGTACTTTCTGGCCGGAAGTATCCTTAGGGGTAAAATGGTAAGTTTATCCCCTAAGGGTATTTTAGTCATTTCACCGGTTAGGTGGGCCATGACTGAAAGAGGTCTAAACATTAGCCCCACGCTCTATGTCGTAGTGTCAGATCGTGATGAGAATGTGATGTGGAGTGGAATTGTCTGCTATGGTTGCTAAAAAACTCGACGTACCCCACAATAGGGTTGACCTTGTAAAAATTCGAGCACCCTCACCCAAAAAGGGTCCTGAAAAATTCGAACGCCCTCCCATGGGAGGGGTTCTGAGAATTCGAAAGCCCTCTCATGGGAGGAGTTCTGAAAATTCGAACGCCCTCTCATGGGAGGAGTTCTGAGAATTCGAACACCCTCTCATGGGAGGGGTTCGGAAATTTCGAACGCCCTATTAAGAGAGGGGTTCATAAAATTCGAACACCCTCCTATGAGAGGGTTCACAAAAATTCGAACACCCTCCTATGAGAGGGTTCACAAAAATTCGAACACCCTCCTATGAGAGGGATCACAAAAATTCGAACACCCTCCTATGAGAGGGTTCACAAAAATTCGAACACCCTCCTATGAGAGGGTTCACAAAAATTCGAACACCCTCCTATGAGAGCGGTTCACAAAATTCGAACACCCTCCTAAGAGAGGGGTTCACAAAATTCGAACGCCCTCATAGGAGAGGTTCATAAAACTCGACCGCCTTCATAGGAGAGGTTCTAAAAGACTTAGACACCTACCATTTAGTGGCTTAATAATTCGAATGCCCTCCTATTAGAGAGGTTCATAACATTCGAACGCCCTCACTAGGGAAGTCACGGAATTCGAGCACCCTCCTAGGAGGATAGCTCATAGAATTCGAACATCCTCCCTACTGGGGTTTAATGAGAATTCGAACGCTCTCCTAGGAGAAATAGCTCATGGAATTCGAGCACCCTCCAAGGAGAGGTTCTAAAAAGACTTAGACACATTTACCATTTAGTATTTTCTGAAAATTCGAACGCCCTTCTATTGAGAGGCTGATTGAGTCCAATATTCGAACGCCTTCAAGTAGAGAAGTTCGATGTAGAACTCGAGCGCTCTCTTCAGGGTGTTCGACATAAAATGAAGAACACTCATCATAGGTTGGTTTGTAACAAAATTCGAACGCCCTCCTTGGAGGGTTCCATGAAAGGAAAAATTCGAACGCCCTCTATGAGGTGTTCGATTTAAACTTGTAAACATCAACCATTGAGTTGTTAATTTTCTTCGAGGCGCCTGGTAAGGGCTAATTGAGTCCAGTACTCAATTTGAGAATTCGTCGTGGCCTGGTAAGGGCACTGGTCTGAAAATTCGAGGTGGCCTGGTAAGGGCTAATTAAGCTCAAAACTCGGTTGCTCGAATGAGGGTGCCTTATGAAGGGCTTTATGTACTTGGAAAAATTTCTAAGTATGGATTCAAAGAACATCCTTGAATTTGCTCGAAGTAGCTCAGTCAAAGGGTTGTTCCTTTTGAAGAGTTCGAGGAAGCCCCGGTGAAGGAAGAGTGGTACAGCTGAATTTCTTCGAGGTAGGCCCGATGAGGGTCAACGCTTTTAGAGTCAAATGCTTTTAAAGTCAACTTTTTAAGTCAGCTTTTTGGGGTGGTCAACCGTATTTGACCGTTTTTTATACGTTTCAACCGTATAAATACCGTATCGAAACAAACCTCCTTCTACTCCTTGGCACGAACTCCCATGTTGGGTGACTGTTCACATTAGAGAGGTTACTGTTCAGAGTAGGTAAGATATAAATATTCACTTCTTTCCTCATTTACTCACTTTACAATTTCTCTCTCTACTTTCTCTCTCTAATTTTCTCTCCCTTTTAAGAAGCCTTTTGCTTCCTTTGTGTGCTGCTCAGAGTGCGTCAAGAGTGCGAGGAATCTCCTTCGTGTAATTCGACCAAGGTATGATTTCTCATTCTTGACTCTTTTCCTTTCTTTTAATAAATTCGATAGGGGTTACTGTATTATAAATAATGAACCCTGTTTTCGAACTGAGCGCCCCATATGCCTTGCCCCTTCCTTATATGCCCTGGGTAGAAACATGGGTAGATGGGGCTCCTGTTGTATCAATAGCTTATTGTGCCCCGAACTCTGATATTTTGCTCGACGCCATTCCTATTAAGGAAGAGGAGTGTGAGGAGGATTTCGAGGGAACTGAGGAGTTTTTAGATCACCCTAATAAAGTAACGATAGCCTTCCCTCCTTCTAAGAGGAGTTACTTAGATTATTTCCTTTCACTTGGTGTAGTGCAAATAATGGAGGCGACGGATGAAGGGACTTCGACATCCGACTATATCGAGCCCTGCCCTTCCCCCAACATGAGATTGGGAATAAGTGTCCACTGGTCAACGGGGAAGTGGCGAAAGGATCTCCAAGGCGGGCTGTCGTTTTTGTCGACCTTATATCACATAAAACTGCCCTATGTTATGTATCCCCCACAAGTCACGGACTTGGTGGAGTCACCACCTCCTGGGTGAATTGGTGTATATAAGTCATACTTTGAGCTGGGTTTGCGTTTTCCTTTGCACCCGTTTTTTAAGGAGATTTTAGAGGCGTATAACATAGCCTTATGTCAGCTTATGCCCAATTCTGTTGGGACAATTGTTGTCTTTTTATGTATTTGTCGCATGCTTGGAGTGCGACCGTCCTTGCGCCTTTGGCGCAATATGTTTCGAATAAATGAAGTGTCCGAGCTTCGCCAGGGGCCTGGTTGGTACTCTTTTCAAGCCAGGCACCTTATAATGATCAAGGATGGCTTAAGAGATGAGAAATCATATAAGGTCACAACAGAGAGGCCAACCAACCACACTCTTTTTTGAGGGGAGTTCCTCTTCATCTTTCGAGGGGATCAGCCGTGGGATGTACCTGTTACTTTATCTGATAGCCCTCCTAACTTCGGCATGAATCTTAATGTGCCCGAAATGGACGCCGAGGAGGCTATGGTGGCCATTCATTGCCAGGCCACGTCGTTTCACATTGACGGGAAGCCGAAATACAAAACTGATCATTGGCTTCCCAATGATAAGGACCTGGGCAACGAGGACTTCCTGTCGGCTTTCGGCGTGTCCCCGGCTTATGACCAACGTAGGGGTCTATCACTTAGTCTGATTTTTCTGTTTGTGATATAAACTTGTTTTTGACTCATTTTGTCCTTGTAGTACTTGCTTATAACAATCTCGACGAGGAGATGAAGAAAAATACTGCTAAGAGTGGTATGGCGGCTATGGCCAGGCTGTCGATGCAAATGGGGGAACTTAAAGTTCCCAAGCCTCATGTTGTAAGTTCGAACACTCTCTTGTTTGGTTCTAGTTCTTTGTTTTCTTTTAACTTAGTTTTTTCTTTGTGCAGAATCCAAAACACAAGCCAAAGGCAAAATCGGTTACGCCGAAGCCTTTGCCTTCCCTTCCTGCTACTCTGCCCGACCCCCCTCTATCAGCGGTCGAGGTTCCTGAGAGTGCAGGATCAAAAAGGAAGGCCCGCACCTCCCCTTCAATTGATCTGTTAATACCGGACCTGAGTTTCCATCTAGGTGCGGGTTCGAGTCCTCTAGGCGAGGACGAAGTTGAGGAGCCCCTGGTCAAGAAGACAAAATCTTCTTGGTTAGACGACGTCGACGGTCAGTCCGGCGCTGTCAGCATCGAGAATGCCAGCCGAAAGGCTATGCGAGCTCGTTAACAGCGAGTTCGAGAGGCATTGTTGGTGCCTGAGCGAAGGAGATCGAGGCACTCAACGAGTGCTGGTTACAAGTGAGTCTTCTTTGTTTATCTCTCTTGTCCTTATCCCACTTCTTTAACTTAACATTTTATCTTTGCTTATTGTCGCAGATGTCTATCCGAATGGCTTTCCTTACTGAAAAGGAAGGTCGTGACTCGGGTAAGCTGGCTGAGGAGCTCGACAAGTGTAAACAGGAGCTGCTGGAGGCTTCTCGAAAGGTCCGTTCTCTCGAGGCTGAGCTCGAAAAGGCCAAGAAGTTGAATGCTGATAACCTCGAGGCTTTTAACAGTGAGAGGACGAGCCTAATGACCAACAGAGAGGAGTTATCCAACCAGCTCAAGGCACCCGAAAAGAAGCTCGAGGCCTCGCGCAAAGAGGTTGCTGATCTCGAGGGCCAGCTGAGGGGCCAAAAGGAGCTTTTCGATCGTGCCCAGGCTCAGCGGGATGACTTTCAAGAAAAATACGACAAGTCCGTCAAGGATTTGAAACAGAAGAGGAACAAGTACATCCGTCGGTGGAAGCGATCACAGGAGGGCAAGAACTTCGCTGACCAAAAGATGGTTGAGGGTTTCCAATCTGCTCGAGGTGAAGTCCAGAGCTTCTTCG
This sequence comes from Patellifolia procumbens, assembly GCA_947645195.1. NCBI lineage: Eukaryota > Viridiplantae > Streptophyta > Magnoliopsida > Caryophyllales > Amaranthaceae > Patellifolia > Patellifolia procumbens. The sequence continues at coordinate 719,134 of CANSGD010000370.1, forward strand.
AGAAGACTTTGAAGGACCTGGCTCCTGATCTGGATTTTCAACGAGTTTTTGCCAAGTATGATGAGTATGAGCAGAAGGCCCTTAATGAATATATGGAGAAGGAAGAGGGTAAGCGGGGGCTGGTGACGCTTCGACCTCTGTCCCTGAGGAGGTTGCAGAGGCCACAGAGGATCACGCCCCTGCCGACCTTTCGCCTGCCAAGGAAAGCGAAGTTCAGGCTGCTGAGGTTGTTTTGGAAGCTGTTGAAGGTGAGCCTGAGGTGGGTGAAGCTGATGATGCGAGCTCTTCATCCGAGTCTTCGTCTGAGGAGGAGGATATCGACATAGAGGCCCCTTGACATTGTAACTCAGCATTATGTATTTAGCTTTTTGTAACCAAGTTCTTTCTATTTTGTTTCTCTAAGCTTGTAATCTTTACTTCGAATGGAATGAAAAGAACTTTTGCTCATATTGTTTCATGCTTTTTGCGTTTATTTTCGACCTGCCAGGTCTCTTGTTTTCCTTTTGTATGAGGTCACAAAATTCGAGCGTCTTCCAAAGAAGATCCATTAAAAATTTCGAAGGCCATCCTTGAAGGAGTTGCATAACTCTTAACAGATTTATGATTTGGTGAAAATAAGTTCGAAAGACCGGTGAGGTCATCAATTCGTTTGAACCTGTTAGGTGTTTAAAGAAAATTCGAATACGATACATAAATAAAGTGCATGACAAGTTCGAAAGACCGGTGAGGTCGTATTTTATTCATAATTCTCAAGTCTGTTTGGACCGGCAAGGTCTATAAGTATTACGAACATTACAAATACCTAGACGTATATCACAGCAACTTAATCCTCATCTAGACCGGCTAGGTCAAAGTAGTATAAAGAATAATCTAGTTTGCTGTCATATTAGCCCCTTAAGTTGTTGTGGTTGGACTTAAACGTAGAACTTCCTCAAGTTGTCGATATTCCATGGACGAAACAAAGGATCACCGTCCATGTTCTCGAGTCTGCATGTTCCAGGGTGAATAACCTCAGTTACTCGATATGGTCCTTCCCAATTTGGACTTAGCTTGCCAAGATCCATATTTTTTCCTATTGCTTTAATTTTTCGAAGGACTAGGTCCCATACTTCTAACTTTCTTTCCTTGACTCCTCGATTGTACAGTCTGGTCATTCTGGCCTTCTGAGCAATTGACTTGAGCAGTGCGTTCCCTCTGGTCTCTGGCAAGAGGTCGAGGTTGACGCTTTTCTCTTCTTCGTTTTGCCCGTAATCAAAGAATGTTATCCTCGGTGAGGGGATATCCACTTCAACTGGCAGCACAGCTTCACTTATGTAGACTAAGTTGAAAGGCGTATGACCAGTTGCTTCTTTTATCGTAGTTCGAGCTGACCATAGTATTCCTGGTAGGTCTTCAACCCATGACCCTTTTGCTCCATCTAGCATTTTCTTCAGCCCTTTGAGGACGACTTTGTTGGCTGTCTCGGCCTGCCCGTTGGTCTGTGGTCGACTGACAGCAGAACATCTTGTTTGTAAGTCAAATCGAGCACAGTAAGCTTTTGTAGGACCACTGTTGAATTGTCGACCGTTGTCTGATATGAGTGCTCGAGGTATGCCAAAACGAGTGATTATATTTTTCCAGATGAAGTCTTGCACTTTGTTATCTGTGATGGTGGCTAAGGGTTCAGCCTCGATCCATTTGGTGAAGTAGTCGACAGCTACCAATAAGAATTTTCTTCCACCAGATGCAACTGGGAAGGGCCCGAGGATGTCCATCCCCCACTTGTCGAATGGTAGTACAACTTGCATTGTAGTGAGAAGGGGTGGCTAATTGTCGATGTACATGGGCATACACTTGACAGTTGTGGGATTTTTTGACCATGTCTTTGGCATCTTTCATCACTGTTGGCCAATAATACCCTGCTCGAAAGGCTTTTCCAGCTATGGTTCGAGCCCCCTGATGACTACCACAGGTGCCCTCATGTATCTCTCGAAGTATTTGCTGGCCTTCTTCGAGTGTCACACATCTTAGAAGGGGATGTGTGAAGGACTTCTTGTATAGCAGGTGATCATGCAACAGAAACCAACTTGCACGGCGTCGTACTCTTTTCGCTTTTTTTCATCTTCTGGTAGTTTTCCTTCTTCGAAGTATAGACGGATGCTTTTCATCCAATTGTTCGAACGGTCTATGCTGCAAATGAGGAGTTGGCTGTTGATACTTGGTTTGTACAACACTTCCCAGGAAATGGTTCGAGGTTCCAGTCCGGATGCCGAGCTGGCCATTCGAGATAGAGCATTCGCCTGTTGGTTTTCGGACAGTGGGATATGTTGTATAGAGAACTCGGTGAATTTCTGCTGCTGTTCCTTTACCTTGCCTAGGTACATCCTCATACTGTCTTCCTTTGCTTCGAATTCTCCTTTGACATGACCCACGACCAGCTGTGAATCTGTCTTGACGGTTATTTCATTAGCCCCATTCGAAAGGCATAGTTTTATTCCGAGCAGAAGGGCTTCATACTCAGCTTCGTTGTTTGAAGCAGCAAAGTCAAATTTTATTGCATATTCCATTTTATTTTCGAGAGGGTCTATTATCAGTAGCCCTGCTCGGCAACCTGCCTTTGATGAAGAGCCATCAACATAAAGTTGCCATGTCCCGGTTAGGGTGGCAGTCTCGACTTCTGTTGGGCACTCAGCAATAAAATCGGCTAAGGCATGTGGTTTTATTGCTCTTCTGGGCTCGAACTCTAGACCGAAGTCTGACAATTGATTAGCCCATTCGATAACTCGACTAGAGCCATTTCTACTTTCAATGAGCTTTCTGAGTGGCTGACTAGTGAGTACTTTGATTGGATGTGCTTGAAAATAAAGTTTCAATTTTCGACTGACCATTACCAAGGCATATATCATTTTCTCCGATGGGGGGTATCTACTTTCAGCCCCTCGGAAGGCATGACTAACAAAATATACCGGGTGTTGTTGTTTGTCTCTTTCGGCAACGAGCACGACACTTAGAGCGGTTTCAGATACCGCGAGATAAACGAATAGTGTTTCTCCCGGCAAGGGTGAAACAAGCTTTGGTAATGAAGCTAAGTGGGTTTTCAATTGTTGGAAGGCATTTTCTGCTTCACAGTCCCATTCGAAGCATGACTTCTTCAATGTATTGAAGAAGTGTAAGCTCTTGTCAGCTGATCTTGATAGGAATCTTCCTAAGGCAGCCATACACCCTGTGAGTCTTTGAACCTCCTTCACAGTTCGAGGAGATTTCATGTTGATGATGGCTTGTATTTTGTCAGGGTTAGCTTCGATGCCCCTCTCGTCCACTAAGAATCCTAAGCATTTTCCTCCTCGAACGCCAAAGACACACTTCTTAGGATTCAATTTCATGCTATAAGAGCGGAGGGTGGACAAAGTCTCCCGCAGATCTTGGACATGATCCTCGACCAGCTTGCTCTTAACTATCATGTCGTCAACATAGACTTCGACGTTGCGCCCTAACTGTTTCTCGAACATTTTATTCACAAGCCTTTGATATGTAGCCCCTGCGTTCTTAAGTCCGAACGGCATGACCACGAAGCAATAAATCTCGGAACTTGTAATGAATGCGGTATGCACCTGATCTTCCTCGGCGAGGGGAATTTGGTGGTAACCAGCATTCGCATCCATGAAGCTAAAAAGTGCGTGACCTGCTGTGGAATCGACCAACTTGTCGATTCTGGGGGAGGAAGTCATCTTTGGGACACTCTTTATTGAGATCAGTGAAATCGACGCACATGCGCCATGATCCGTTGGGCTTTCGAACAAGTACTACGTTCGACAGCCATTCTGTGTATTGACATTCCTTTATCATTCCTGCACTTAGCAGCTTTTTCACCTCTTCAGCTGCTGCTTTGTTCCTTTCACCGCCCTGGTTTCTCAACTTCTGTTTGATGGGCCTGAATTCTGACTTGATGTTTAGCTGATGTTTAGTGACCAAGGGGTCTATCCCTGGCATCTCATCAGCTGAAAATGCGAACACCTCTTGATACTCTTGGAGGAGGTCCACTATTTCTTTTCGAACGACCTGGTTAAGGTCCTTTCCAATTCGAACTGTCCAGTTAGGATCAGGTCCGAGTTGTATCTCTTCATCTTCATCGACTGGTTGAGGTCGATTGTAGTTGATTGGGTTCTCGTTGTAGAACAAACCCAATGGTGGAAGTGAAATTTTGTCAGTTTCTTTTTCTTCTCTTTTCCTTTTCCCTGAGCTTGGTTAGACTAGCTTACTCCTTCTCAAGATATTGACATAACACTCTCGAGCAGACTTTTGGTCCCTATGTAACCTTCCAACTGTCCCATCATCTGCTTCGAACTGCAACAGGAGCTGGTAGGTCGAGATTGCAGCTTTTATTCTGTTCAGTGTGGGCCTTCCTATGATGATGTTATAGGGAAGGTCAATGTCAACAACTAAGAAGTTGATTGGAAGGCATCGTCCTTTTCCCTTGTCACCAAACCGGCTAGGTAAATTGATGACTCCAAGGGGGTGAACAGATTGCCTCCGAATCCAACCAAAGGTTGGTCGATGGTTTTGATGTCCTTCTTCTCGTATTTGAGCTTTTGCAGACATTCCCAAGTAATGATGTCTGCCGAGCTTTCACTGTCGATCAACACTCGACCAACCCTGTGATTGGCTACTTTCAGTTCGATGACCAGGGGGTCATCATGGGGGGTCTGTATTTCCTTCGAACTCTCTCCAAACACCATGGTGGGGGTGTCCGGTTTGTTCATTCTCTCACCATCTTTTAGATGGTATAGGTGATTCTTCCTTGCATTGCCGGTTAGGCCTCCTGAAGCGAAGCCCCCAGCTATGACACCTACATAGCCTTCGGTTTCGTCGCTCTTGGCTTGTTTCTCCTTTCCCTTATCTCTTCTTCGATCACCCTGGGGTTCTTTGAGATATATGTTCAATTTCCCTTCGTCAGCCAGCTTGTCGAGCGCTTTCTTCAATTCTCTACAGTCCTTGGTCGTGTGGCCACAGTCTTTATGGTATTCGCACCATAGCTTCTTGTCTCTGCGGTAACTTGATGTTTTGATGGGGTTTGGTCGAGGCAACACAGATTTCTCCTTTATGTCTAAGTATATTTCTCTCCGGTTAACATTGAAACGAGGGTCATGACCTCCATCGGATGGTCGATGTCTCTTTAGCCTGTCTGCCATGTCTTTCTGATTCGAGGGCTCACTTCTCCTTTTATTGCCTCCCTCTTCATGAACATTCTTACAGAAGTTCGACGCCTGGATATACTTCTGTGCCTGCCTCATGGCATCGGCCAAAGTGAGGGTCTCCCTCATGGCGAGCTCGAACTTAAAGCGTCCAGGATGAAGGCCGTTCATCAAGGCCGTAACAGCAACTCCATCTTGGAGGTCGGAAACCTTGAGGGATTCTTCGTTGAATCGCTTGATGTAGCAGCTCAGACTTTCCCCTTTTTGCTGGGAAACTGACATCAAGTGTACACTAGTCTTTTTATGGCGTTTTGCCGCTAAGAAGTGCTGGGAAAAGAGAGCTTCGAGAGCCGAGAAGCTGGTTATGATGCCGCTTGGTAGACTGGTGAACCATTTAAAAGCCAAGCCTTTGAGGGTGGTCGGGAAATACCTGCACCAGGTTGCCTCGCAAAACGTCTGCACGCTCATTTGAGCTTTGTATGCTGCAAGATGGTCAGCAGTATCAGTAACACCTGAGTAAGGTTCTATCGAAGGGATTTTGACTTTACCCGGGTTAGGGGTTTCCATGATATGTTGGCTGAATGGTGATTTGTGTGCCACTGCTGAACCCACTCGAAAGCCTGATTCGGCTACCTCCTCGGGCTCCACGATCTGTGGGTTCACTATCCTCAGAGTGTGATGGCTAGTCACGGGATGAGATTGTGCTGTAGTTCTTGTGGTCACTGTATGCTTCGAATTCCCTCCCTGGGATTATTCTCTTATCTTTTCGATGATCTCCCGGGCGTCGAAGTTCTTACCTCTCTTCTGTCTCTGTTGTATGATATATCGAGCATCATCTTGGCTTGGTGACATGATAGATTTTCCTTTCGAAGTAGCAGGTATCCTCTTCGAGGGGCCGCCAACATCATGCTCGGTTAGGGCACGTTTTGGCTGAGATGCCCTTCGATGAGCCTGCGGCTGATCCAGGACTGTCCCTCGGTCAGGATGAGTAGTCTGTTGAGTCTTCATTACTGAAACGAGCTGTTGCATGACAGTAGTCATATGTCTTTCCATTTGGAGTTCGAGTTGTCGAAGATCCGAGTAAGTCACTGCTGATGGTGGTGCTTCGATAGCCATGTCAGCTTGGCTTCCAGTTTCTGGAACATCGGTTTCGTCCTCCACGATAACACCTCCTTGGTTAAGCAGAGTAGTCTGAGCATTCTCAGAAGCAGTCCTTCGAGCAGTAGTACCGCGGGTACCTTGTCCTCATGTCATGGTGTTCGAAAATGTAGCTGTTATGTTAAGGTCCCCACAGACGGCGCCAACTGTTTCGGGTCACAAGAAACACAGTAAATTTGCTATTCGGGGAAGTCCAATTCCAGCTAGGGTAGTAACCAAATAAGTCCAAGGTCTTCGAATTCTGGCACCTGCAAAACCGAGCACCGTGAACTACCCCGGGGATGTTCCCAGGATCGGCTCTCCGATGCTTAAGTCAGATCTGATCTCAGAAGTCAGTGAGAATAATACAAGTGAATGCTCTGCAAAATATGGAAAAACGTACCTGAATGATCAGATGAGAGTACTATTTATAGGTAGTGCTAAAGTGACGTCATTTGGTGAAGATGGTGACGTCATAAAAGCCTTTTTGTCAGTGGGCCTGACTGAAGGCCTGTACTTTCTGGCCTGAAGTATCCTTAGGGGTAAAATGGTAATTTATCCCCTAAGAGTATTTTAGTCATTTCACCGGTTAGGTGGGCCATGACTGAAAGAGGTCCAAACAGAATGAAATTTGGGATATCAAGGAAGGTGGAGGAAATGAGAAAAGGGAAAAGATGTAAATGTTGTTTAAGTACGTTCGAATAAACTTTATATGGGGCACTCCACTGGTGTTGGTTTATTCAATTTCAGTTAAAAGTTTCTATATATGGCTATGAATTAGGCTATCAGGACAAAAGTCTGAGGAATAAGTAAAATTCTATCTATTTATGGAAATTGGAGTTTGTGATTACAGTAAGAATTTCATATGAATTGTAGATGATCGTAGAACGAATAATTCGGATATTGTGAAACTTGTACACATGAGTTATGTTCCTAAAGTGGGTAAACAAATAAGTAAACCCTAATTAGATTATGAATATTTTCGATTCATGTTACGTATTTAGAAATATATGCCACATTGGTTATCAGATTGTCATAAGTCTTAAATGGAATCAAAATGATTAAGAGAGTTTTAGAAGCACATATAACAAAATTGTAAGCTGGGGTAAAGATTCTGACAAGAGCAGGAGAATACAATTAATGATTTTGTGATTCGAAAAGTAGTTTATATGAGAAGGGTACTACCATGTAAATTGGATAGGATTTGTGTGACAAATTTCGTTAACACGATTATACAAGCTAATGTTTTGTATGGAAGTTGTATTGAATTAGAGCAAGAATCAGTTCTATCTATGTTTCAAAAAGATTAAGAACGTAATAAATCATACAAATCAATAAGTAGCAATGGCGATGGATTATTATATTATTTTGAAGATATATATGGTTTGATATACTATTTTGTTAATTTAGTACCGGATATGAACCCTATGTTGGAGTTCAGATTCATAAAGGCCAAGATCATATGAAAGTTATAAGTATGTCAAGAGTTTACGGCTAATGCATGATTTGCGAGAATTAAGTGTATTTTATAATAAGTCCTATGATCCTTTTCAGAGATGTTTTAATCATGTACTATATTAAGGTTGATTATAAGGAAAATAGTTATTATTACCTATACTATAGCATTAGAATATGTATGTTACATATTCTACACTTATGTGTATATGAGAATAGTAAGGCTATGTACGCTGCAGTAGTAGGTTTAAACTTTGAGATGTAATAAGATATTTACGTTTTGTCTATACGTTATGTAAATTCGAGGCAAATTTTAAAAGGTTTATGTAAAAGAGCGTGTGTGAATTCTGTTTGGGGTACCCTGAACCAATATGATTTGTTTACGAGCAAGTAAGTCATTTTTGTACCTTCAGTACAACAGGAAATGTTATGCTCTGTGGATGGACCGAGATGGTAGAATGTTAACGAAAGATAATGAAAGTTATGTTATAAACTGTCCAAAGTCTATACCTGCCAATGATCAGGGCTCATGTGAATGGTGCTTACCAATAAATTCTTCACATTTGAAGTAACAAATTCTAAAAAGTATTTCAAACAATTTCTAGAGTGATGTGATATGTGCCTGTGTGAAAGTTATTTTCGAACTAAAACTGTTTGTACGGGCTGGAGTAGAGTAATGAGTTTGCCACTCATTTTGGAATTTTTCTTTGTCTTCCTTGTCCCTATGTCTTTTTGAAAATAATCATGTTTATGGAGATAGCTCAGGTCAAAGTAAGGGAATGATGCTCTCATGATGGATTACGTGGTATGGATTTTAGACTTATAGGATAATAATTATTTAGTTTGTGGCCCCATAACCCACAAGTTTAGTGTCAATTTTCGTTGTGTATCCGTGCTAATTATGATTAATTAAGGTCCCATAATGTTCATTTGGAAACAAAATGATTATGCAGATATGTGTGTATGTGTGTATATATTTGATTGTACCTATGTATATGGGTGTGTATTAAGTAATAAGTGTTGTGTAAGTGTATTATCGTTGGTGATGTGAAGATTCATATTGACGGAGTAAGCCTGAATGGCTGCATGAGGAAACGGAATCATCATGAAATCTAATTCTCCACTATAGGATTAAAATATTTGAGAGATATAAGGAATGTGCAAAGTATTAGTATGATATGTAAATAATCGTACGAGACTCTGAGGTAAATTGAAGGAATTAAAGTATTTTGTGATGAACCCAAAGATAGTAAAATAAAAACATGAATATTTAACAAATTGTTGGAATGAATGGAATGGAGAACATGAAGTACATGGTATTTACCTAGGTATCAAGGGAATTGGTTAAACTAATTGCTTGATCTGTTTGAAAGGATCATTGTAGTCCATGAGAACAATACCATAATCTATTGAATCATAGCTAAGGACTAGTAACACCATTAAATCTTATTTAGAAAAGTTAAGTCGTGTGGACCCATTGAGAAGGTATGGATATTATCTTCGTGTATGTTTTACGCTAAATAGAAGGATCATATTGTATAAGCAAATGAACAATAGTCATCTTATGGGTTGAATAATCCCGCATTTTCCATCTATATAGATAAAATTTTAAGCCATAATTCATACATGCACAAGAGAAGTAGATAACCCTAATGAGATTGGAGTGGAACTAAAAGTATTAAAGCTAACTATTAAGTTGGAAAAGCTATAGAGGGAAGAAATTTCATGAACATTTTATGTGGAACTGATGCCAACGAAACTATTTGCAGTACTTTGTTGAGTTTTGGGACGAAACTCATTCAAGGGTGGTATAATGTAATAGCCCGACTTTTTATTAATCTTCAAGCCGTGATTATTATGTGATAATATGATAAGTTAAGTAATGTGTGTGTGATTTGATATTACAAGATACGTAAGTATGTGTTATGAGTTAATTATGTTTGTAACTTAAAAGTTACTAAGTATGAAGATATATGAAGTTATAAACAAGATATAAGTAAGCATATGATTATGTGGTTATGTATATGTATACGTATATGAATATAAATTATGTGCGTGTAAGTATATTGATTAAATTATATATGTGATTAAGTATTCTCCTTCGTTCTTAGAATCGAGATTAAAAGTCTTATACTCAATTATATAAGTTTTCCATATTTAGAGAAGTATAAGGAAATTGGGGAACTTATATTTTTGGGACAAAATAGTCAATAATTAAACCTTGAAATGTCCCCAACACTAATCGGGTTGAGTTGGGTCAATAGGTAGCCCGTGAATGGGAAAAAGGAGACCTATAACTAAGATGGTACATACCTAGAAATTGACCGACCAACCCAACTTTGGCAATGAGTAGTTCACCCTTACTTAGGGGGGGGGGGTTGATAAGGTAAATTCAAGGACACCCCATATAAGTAGCATGTAAAGAAAGACCTCACCCAAATTTCACACTGAAAGCTTGAAGAAAACTAGCTGCCCAGAACACCCTAAAACCCCCCTCTCTCACTCACCTATCCCAACATCATCACCAAGGTGGGTTTCTCTCCCTTTTTCTCATTAATTCTAACATGAAATGTCATATTTGGATTCCTTGGGTCCTAATGCATACTAGGGAAGCCTTGGATTATGAAGAAATCCCATCAAATTAAAGAAAGTTAAACTCACCCACAAAAAAATCAGCCAAGGTAATGAGTAAGGACAACTTTGATTTTAGCTTTATCTCTAAGTTGTAAACTACTATCTTACCCAAATTTTGGTGTCTAGACTTTAAAGATCATTAAGGGACATTAAAAGAGTTTATTTACAACTTGAAGAATATAATTAAGGAGCCTTTTCGATTACTCATCCAAGGTACACAAGAAGATACCATTTTTAGTGAAAGGAATTTGAAGAACTTGAAAAATTAGGAACTTGTTTCCTAATCTTTTGATTGGAGGATTTTCATGTGGGTTATTTTGGATTATAATATGATTTTTAAGTGTATAAAGAGTTAGTATTCCTTGCATACAATGGGATCTTGAGTAAGAAGTGTTTAGACATGACTAGTAGTGTGTCTATCTTACTTTGAACCATCATGTTTTGAACTTGTGAATAGTTTGAGAAGTTTATCTACTTAATCTATCTTTGTGATGATAATATAAAATCTGAAAATTTGAGTATTTACGTATATTAAACCTTAGTAAGTTTGGACATAAACATGTATTTGTTCAGTTATAATGTTTTCCATGTTTATGGGATATTGCTGATTTATAATGTTAATTATTTTTGAATTATTTAAAATTTTGATAAAATCTTATAAATATTATTGAGCATCATAAAGGCAGTAGTAATGAGAATATAATTTTTACAAATTTTTAGAATTTCATTTTATAAGTAAATAAATTATTTACTTGTGAGTTGACGAAATGGTTATTTGAGTACTAATAATGAGTTTCTTGAGATCTTTGAAATGTAAAAATCAAACTTATGAATAATAAAATTTCGTATAATCTTAAGGACAGTAGGTATGTCCATAAAGGGATTTTAGTTTTGAAGTATTCGATTATTTAAAAACTATATTACTTCAATTACAATCTATTTACAGTTTGTGACTACCAAGGGTTTCTTTTCATATGCTTATTAAGCTTAACTTGAAATCATGATCTTAAGAGATTTATATAAGTAGATATCTATGTCTCAAAGTATCTCCTTAGCATTATTCTTTTTACATTTATTTCTCAATTGAAGATCGTATACTCTTACTTTAAGTTACACTACTAGTATGGTACTTGTAACTACAACTTATGGAATTATGATGAGTTGATTTAATCATTTGTGAAAGTTTAATTGCTAAAAACCTTAAGGATATATTCTTGAATTTCTTATAAGTTATCTCTATAAGGATCGTTTGGACTTATGATTTGGTTTATGATATGATATTAGACGATTATAAAAAAAAACTATCGATTTAAGACGGAAATGTCAATTTTTGAAATGTGTTTTTGAAGAAAGGTGGAGATTGTCGCACTGGTGACTTGTCACCTTGCAATGTGTAATTGTAATGTGTGGGGACATAACCTAAAAGTCTTGCAAGCGGAAATGTGGGAGTTAGTGGTAACACTACTATAATGCGTATTGTCCCCCGACTTTTTGTGAACTTGAGAAAGTTATTTTGGATTATTATGGAATATCTTAATCATATTTCTTATATAATTTTTATAAGATTATGTGATCGATGAGACCTTTATGTAAACGCGTATAATGTCGTATTTTTAAAAGTGAATACAAGTTTGTAGTACGATATATGAGTTTATGACACAGTTGTGAAACTTCAAACATTTAAAGAACTATGTCGTGTTATACATATGTATTCATATATGAGTTGGAAAATTCTTAAGTTGAATGTAATATTCTTTAATAAACTACTTTCAGCAACCATAAGTATTTTCGCTTCTGCGTATGAACTTGTGTACCAGTGTTGCTGATTTTGTTCTTTGAACCTGTCTTAGTGGGGTAGATTCCAATATTTTGCTGGATTAGAAGGTGGAAACTGTCGTATGATATGTGAAGCTATCTAAAGATGCTTATTAGATATATGTGACTGCGAGGACGAATTTTGTTACGTTATCGTATGTTAAACTTATACCTGAACTTTGGTTTTCTAATAACTTTTGCTTAAAGACTTAGCTCCATGCAATTATCTAAGTACGTTGACTTTCATTGGAAAGAAGTCAACGCGCTTAGCAACAATCGATTATTTGTTTTGACTTTGTTAATCAGATGTTTATTATGGCTTAGATGAGCTACTAATGGCCGGGCTGTTATAGAGTTGGATTGCGCAACTCTACCAATTTGACTAACTTTCCATGAGCAGTTTCTTCTGACAGCATAATTGCATCAGAACCTTCTCTAAGAGCAAAGTTATATCAGAAACCTCTGCCTATGTAGTTATCAAATGATCAATCATGCTCTCAAGCATATTAGTTGCCAAAATAACTGGTTTCTGAATGTTGTGACACCTCTTAATAATTTCCTCCTGCAAGTGAGAACATGCTTATAGTATCTGTTTCTGTCCAAAAGTGTCATACCTCTTTCCGGCGGAGATGAGCGGTCCGAGTCCGAGCTCCGGCCAAGAACCTGCACATGAACCCCAAACCCCCGGGGGTGTCCCGAGGACGGGCTCTCCGACGCTCAAGTCAGTACTCATTTTAGATAGAGAGAGTGTGGTGTAGGGAGAGAGAATGGATTGTGGATCCTTTTACCTTAGCCCTATGAGGGGCTTATATAGACAAGTGAGCGTGGGCCTTGTGTCGTTTGGGCCTTGGGCCGTATATTCGGGAGAGGGTATTTATCCCATACAATTTGCCCCCCTAGTTCGAGTGATAATCGTTGATTGAACTTGAACTATATTGGGCTTATTCACTTGGTTCCTCATGATATTGGACATGTATGTCTTCATGATGACCTTTATGCGTGATCGAGTCTCTGCTGTGAAGATATAGCCTCTTCAGTCAGAGAGCTTGCTTCAATGAGCTAAGGTGTATCATCCTCTGAGTGAGGATCTTCTCATGTAATAAGAGATGCAGTTTCCTTTGCTTAGGAGTCTGCTCTGATAATCTGTCGTGTAGCATCCTCTAATGAAGGTCTGCTCACGTAGTCTGTAATGTTGCTTCACCAATCTGAGAGTCTATTCTGATGAGCAAGAATGTGGCCTCATCTAGAGCCTCTGCTAGTTTTGTATTTGTTTGCGTTCTTTTGAGTAGTTTTTGAAAGAAAATATCCTATTTCTTTGCTACCTTCTTCCTCCTACCATACGTATCCTTGCCCCCTAGTCTGTCTGCTTTGCTTGCGGCGAAGGAGGCAGACTGAGATTAGAATGCTACAGACAAGTCCGCAATAACGATGATATGTGGTCATGCAATGATGATGAGCATGATCCTTCGTCTGAAGCGAGGATCTCCTAATGAAAATAATGACAGAACCGTCTGTCTGAGACGGGGTCTGCTAATGATAAGGAGCATGATCCACTGTCTGAAGCGAGGATCTGCTAATGATAGTAATGGCAGGACCCTCTGTTTGAGACGGGTCTGCTATAATAACAAGGAGCATGATCCTCTGTCTGAAGCGAAGATCTGCTATAATAAGGAGCAGGATCCTCTGTCTGAAGTGAGGATCTGCTAATGATAATCATGACAGAGCCCTCTGTCTGAGACGGGGTTTGCGGTAATAATAAGGAGCATGATCCTCTGTCTGAAGCGAGGATCTGCTGATGAAAATAATGGCAGAACCCTTTGTCTGAGACGGGGTCTGCAATAATAATAAGAGCATGATCCTCTGTTGGAAGCGAGGATCTGCTATAATAAGGAGCATGATCCTCTGTCTGAAACGAGGATCTGCTATTACAAGGAGCATGATCCTCTTTCTGAAGCGAGGATCTGCTAATGATAAGGAGCATGATCCTCTGTCTGAAGCGAGGATCTGCTAATGATAAGGAGCGTGATCCTCTGTCTGAAGCGAGGATCTCCTAATGAAAATATTGTCAGAGCCCTCTGTGTGAGATGAGGTCTGCAATAATAATAAGGAGCAGGATCCTCTGTCTGAAGCGAGGATCTGCTGATGATAATAATGGCAGAGCCCTCTGTCTGAGATGGGGCCTGCAATAATGATAATGAGAAGGATCCTCTGTCTGAAGCAAGGATCTGTTATGGCAATAATGGCAGAGCCCTCTGTCTGAGTGGGGTCTACGATAATAAGGAGCATGATCCTCTGTCTGAAGCGAGGATCTGCCAATGATAATATTGCCAGAGCCCTCTGCGTGAGATGGGGTCAGCAATAATAATAAGGAGCAGGATCCTATGTGTGAAGCGAGGATCTACTGATGATAATAATGGCAGAGCCCTCTGTCTGAGATGGGGCCTGCAATAATGATAATGAGCAGGATCCTCTGTCTGAAGCAAGGATCTGCTATGACAATAATGGCAGAGCCCTCTGTCTGAGTGGGGTCTGCGATAATAAGGAGCATGATCCTCTGTCTGAAACGAGGATCTGCTGTAATAATAAGGAGCATGATCCTCTGTCTGAAACGAGGATCTGCCAATGATAATATTGCCAGAGCCCTCTGTGTGAGATGGAGTCTGCAATAATAATAAGGAGCAGTCCTCTGTCTGAAGCAAGGATCTGCTATGACAATAATGCATGAGCCCTCTGTCTGAGTGGGGTCTGCGATAATAAGGAGCATGATCTTCTGTCTGAAGCGAGGATCTGCTGTAATAATAAGGAGCATGATCCTCTGTCTGAAACGAGGATCTGCCAATGATAATATTGCCAGAGCCCTCTGTGTGAGATGGGGTCTGCAATAATAATAAGGAGCAGTCCTCTGTCTGAAGCAAGGATCTGCTATGACAATAATGGCAGAGCCCTCTGTCTGAGTGGGGTCTGCGATAATAAGGAGCATGATCCTCTGTCTGAAGCGAGGATCTGCTGTAATAATAGGGAGCATGATCCCCTGTTTGAAGCGAGGATCTGCTATGATAATAATCGCAGAGCCCTCTGTCTGAAGCGAGGATCTTCCAATGATAATATTGCCAGAGCCCTCTGTGTGAGATGGGGTCTGCAATAATAATAAGGAGCAGGATCCTCTGTCTGAAGCGAGGATCTGCTGATGATAATAATGGCAGAGCCCTCTGTCTGAGATGGGGCCTGCAATAATGATAATGAGCAGGATCCTCTGTCTGAAGCAAGGATCTGCTATGACAATAATGGCAGAGCCCTCTGTCTGAGTGGGGTCTGCGATAATAAGGAGCATGATCCTCTGTCTGAAGCGAGGATCTGCTGTAATAATAAGGAGCATGATCCTCTGTCTGGAGCGAGGATCTGCCAATGATAATATTGCCAGAGCCCTCTGTGTGAGATGGGGTCTGCAATAATAATAAGGAGCAGGATCCTCTGTCTGAAGCGAGGATCAGCTGATGATAATAATGGCAGAGCCTTCTGTGTGAGATGGGGTCTGCAATAATAATAAGGAGTATGATCCTCTGTCTGAAGCAAGGATCTGCTATGACAATAATGGCAGAGCCCTCTGTCTGAGTGGGGTCTGCGATAATAAGGAGCATGATCCTCTGTCTGAAGCGAGGATCTGCCAATGATAATATTGCCAGAGCCCTCGGTGTGAGATGGGGTCTGCAATAATAATAAGGAGCAGGATCCTCTGTGTGAAGCGAGGATCTGCCAATGATAATATTGCCAGAGCCCTCTGTGTGAGATGGGGTCTGCAATAATAATAAGGAGCAGGATCCTCTGTCTGAAGCAAGGATCTGCTATGACAATAATGGCAGAGCCCTCTGTCTGAGTGGGGTCTGCGATAATAAGGAGCATGATCCTCTGTCTGAAGCGAGGATCTGCTGATGATAATAATGGTAGAGCCCTCTGTCTGAGATGGGGCCTGCAATAATAATAACGAGCAAGATCCTCTGTCTGAAGCGAGGATCTGCCAATGATAATATTGCCAGAGCCCTCTGTGTGAGATGGGGTCTGCAATAATAATAAGGAACATGATCCTCTGTGTGAAGCAAGGATCTACTGATGATAATAATGGCAGATCAGTAATAGTGGTAGGGAATATCCGTGGGATTTGCGTATGAATAAATGTAACCTTGGGGCCCTTTAATCGTCGGACTGGCCTGCTGACTCTAGGGCTACAGCGAGGTCAGCCGAGCGAATTATTTTGACGTCCAAGTCGCGTCAGTGCAAGGCTTATAAGGTCAGCCCTCTTCGGGTCTGATCACATGTAGCCATGGAAATGGTGGGTTTCCATGGGCGCTTTTTCTCTCCCCCTCCTTCTAGCGCCAAATTGTTTCTGTCCAAAAGTGTCGTACCTCTTTCCGGCGGAGATGAGCGGTCCGAGTCCGAGCTCCGGCCAAGAACCTGCACATGAACCCCAAACCCCCGGGGTGTCCCGAGGACGGGCTCTCCGACGCTCAAGTCAGTACTCATTTTAGATAGAGAGAGTGTGGTGTAGGGAGAGAGAATGGATTGTGGATCCTTTTACCTTAGCCCTATGAGGGGCTTATATAGACAAGTGAGCGTGGACCTTGTGTCGTTTGGACCTTGGGCCGTATATTCGGGAGAGGTATTTATCCCATACAGTATCAACCACATATATTCAAAGCTACATAGATAACAGAAGTGCTTCAGGCGAGGAGTAGTTTGTCACCAAAAGGTAACAGGTCCACGAAAGAAAATGTTAAAAATTAACGACTCCACTAATTAGAGATAGCAAAATTTCATTTCGCACTTTGTTAAGGAAAAGTATCAATCCAACTAAGGGAGAAGAAGAGAATGAAGAGAGAGATAGAGAAAAGCTTTTGTTCTGTTATTAAAGTTGAGAAATGAGGTATTACATCATTGGAATATATATACAAGAGGAAAGGAGAAAAAGAGCTAATCAAATAACTTCGAGCTAACTAACTATCGAGCTAACTAACTAGCTTTTATACATATAAGTTGTTAGAAGACACTTTCTACAATCAAAGACATTACAACCATTAGTCTCACAGCCACGTGATGCATGCGAAATAGTAATATATTAAAGGATTACGGAGAAACTATATTGTAATTTCTCCAGTGAAGTTTATATATTTCTTTCTTATTTTTTCTAAAATACTCGTTAAATTTTACTTAGTTTTATTTTTTTTAGAGGTGGAATGTAATCTAATTTCTTTTTAATGAGTGAGACAATCTAAAAATTCATTAAAAAAATAAGTTATAAATATTACATAGTAGATTAGCAATAATGATCCGGAAACAAAATGCCAATAAAGACAAATAAATCTTACCAAAGATTAATGAAAGATGTCATTTAGAACTAGAAAGCGAGAGGACCAGGAATAGAGAGAGAGAAAATGAAACAATTGTAACAGGAACGTTTGATGCTTTATTATATTACCTAAAAGAAATTAGTTTAATTAAAGGAAAAATTGACATGAATAATCCTAACTATGACCTTTCCGCTCAACAAATCCGCAATATGAGTTTTAATAACCCAAACTATTAGGGGTGCCTTCCCAAAATAATCCAAACTTTATTTTCTTGCCTTTAATGATCCATTTTGAAACTACTATACATAGTACAATTAAGAGTTTGGATTATTTTGAGAACGTGCCCTTAATAATTTGGATTATTCTAGAATAACCCATAGTTGAGATTATTTTGAGCAGAAAGGTCAGAGTTGGGATTATTACAGTCAATGTTTCCTAAATTAAATGGCTAAAATGGAAATTAAAAATTTGTAAAAAAATTACTAATTACATGATCATAACTTCTTTGATTAATTTTATTTTTATTTTTTTGGAGTCCATCTCCCCTTTTCCCTCATAGTTTAGAGACATGTTCTTTGAGTGACTTAATTATGACGCATGTGTTCTTATCAAGAAAATAGTACTACCTCCTTTTTTTAGTTGCAAACACTTTTCTAATAGGGAATTTTCCCAAAGGTTGCAACACTTTTTTACTCCTTATATACTTAAAAAAGACCCTATAAAATGACAACAATACCCTTACATAACATAATTAAAATACTTTTGTTATGGTCCCCCACACACTCTCTCATATTTTTTTCACAATTAAAATGCTCAATGGTCCTCATTCCCCTTAATTATATACCCATATTTCACCTAATACCTCATTAAAAAAATTTCCTAAGCATCTATGTTTTTCAAAAGTGTTGCAACTAAAAAACGGAGGTAGTATATGTTATTGGTTAGTTCCAAGACCTCGATTATGTAGAGGACCTATATCTCTACTCTTTTAAAAATGAGAACTTGCTATCACTGTAGCTTATGAATAGTGAAGTGACTGTTTTGCCCTTCCACGCAGATTGCCTATTTTGCCCTTCCACAGCTACAGCCTACATGTTCATTGTTCAGCTGGTTCTTCTATATTACTTTCTCTCTCAGTCTCTCTCCTCCTCCTCTGCTCTCTCCAGTCTCCACTAAAGCTTGCAAAAGCTCCTTCTCCCACCGTCCTTCCTTTTCCTAATTTCATAATTCCTTCATAATTCATTGTAGTGCACTATGATACTCTCCAATTGTTGACTTGGTAGTAGCTGTTGGAAGAAATCCCAGGAAGACTAGCTTGTCGTTTTGGCTGTCCTTTTTCCTCCTGAATTTGACGAAGAAGACACCAACCTTCTTCCTTTTCTGCTCCTCTTCCTCCTAGGTCTATCTCATTTCCTCCTATTATCCCCAATTATTCTATGTGCTCTTTCATATTTTCGATGTTTACTGGTTGTTTTATTCATAACCTAATTGCTGAGATTAGTTTAATAGTGTCAATAATAGGGCTGTGACTCATTTGCTTACTTTTAATTAAGGAGCTCAAACAACATTAATCAATCTTTTTGGGCCAATTCCTATACTTTTGTGGTGCAACTAGGTGTTGCTTGCCAAGTTGCTTAGTTTTGTTGATTGAGATTGGATGTTGAGATTTTGAGAGATACTTACCTGATACTTATATCTTATATTTTGGAATAACTTAATATCATGTTAGTGACTCATAGTATGAGTTGGTAGAGATAATGCCTAAGCATGTATAAAAATTGAGGTCTCTATAAGTATGGTTCTTTTTGGCTTGTTTGATTTGTTGCTATCTTGTCCTTGAAGGCTTCACTCGATCCTTCAATTTGCTTGTTTGATGTGTTATTATTTTACTGCACTTGAATATAGTCAGATACTTGTAGAATTTGGGTGGACCACATATTTGAGAGGTAATTTAGATGTTTTTAGGTTAGCAACCAATGAGAGCTTTCAGGAAAAGTCATATTTGTTAGTTAAAGAAAGCACTGATCTTGTAGAGGGCGAAGGTAAAAGGCTTAACTAAATGGGAAAATGTTGTGCTTCCTCTCTCTCAAACGGTCACCTTATGCCAGTTATCATCAACGGTGGTGCAGATACACGAGTACTATGTTTGAACACGGATGTTTTTGAAAATGTCAAGAAGAAGCTACATTTGAATGGCTATTTCTTCGTATCTTTTGATTCAATGGTTACGTTTGAACACAGCCCTCAAAACCATTGAACTCGAACCCACTTCTCTCAGAAGATCCCCACGTCTTCTTCACTTCAAACACTCTCCAAAAACCCCAATACCCAAATCCAGAAATCCCAATTTTCTCTCGACTCTTAGCATCCCGTGCACCCCTAAGAATGGTGCATTAAGTTATGGGAAGCTTTTCGTAGATAGAAAAATCTGATAAATGGTGGAATTTTTTGAGAAATCAGCAAATGGGTCGAGGAGAACAAGATTAGACAATAAAAATGAAGAGATTGAAGAACGTTGCCGATTGCTTAGGTTTTGTGATGAGGTAAGTTATTTTGTTAATATAATATTCATATACCTTTTAATGGAAACTTCGATGGGTTTTTCATTTGTGATGCTAAGAGTAATAGAGTGTCAAAGAAAGAACTAATCTTGGTGAGGAAAAATAATGTTGCAATGCTTGATTTTGTGGAGCAGGGAGTAGGGTTGCAAGGAACAATTCAAGGTTGGACGAAATAGCGGGAAGTAACATTGCATAGAGCTTATTTGACTGCAAAACCAAGTCCTCAATTTTGGAAGAAAGTTGCTAAACTGGTAATTTTTCTTATTTCCTAATGTTGAAGTTTCTGCATCCTTTTTTCTCTGTATTTGAGCATGTCACTCTGAATTATGTTGTTTTAATGTTTTGATTGAGGTAATGAAAAACAAAGTTTATCTCCTGTGTATTAAGTGGGTAATCTCTAGATGCTACTACTTCCATATTTTGCTCGATGAAATCATGAATGTATATAGAATGCTTGAATCTGACAACTAAGATGTTTATTGGAGTACCCCATTGCTTGCACTTTTACACCTCCAAAGTTTTGACTCTTGAGGCTAGGAAAATAAAAAGAATACTATAATAGTGTGAGTGAACAAAAGCAAATCAGTAGATGTGATATACATAGTTTAGATTGGCATAACTCCTTTCCCATGATCTTATCAAACTACACAGATGCACTTGTCAAAGCATATGCCAAAGTTATGTTACTGCTTCTGTAACGCAAAATACATGCTAATAAACCAGATTCCTAGCTTTTTTGATAATTGATACTACTTCCCTTTTTTGCTCTGTGAGTGTATGAATGTATATAGAATGATTGAATTCTAAACTGTTTATTGGAGTTGGAGCACCCAATTGCTTGTAGCTTTTACTAATGTCCGTTGTTTGAGAAATGAGTCTTTACAGTGTTGATAGGATTCATTGAATACAACAGCTTAATTGATCGTGCTTTTCAGATTATTTTCAGTCCTTATCATTAAAAATAAGTTCAGATAAGGTCTTAAAAAGTCGAATAAGGTCGATTGAGGTCGAATGTGGTTGAATAAGGTTTAATAAGGTCGAATACGGCCTAATAAGGTCACTTAAGGTTTAATAAGAAAAAATAAGTTAGAGATAAGTTAACAAACGTTAAGATAAGTTCAGATAAGCTAAGATAACCTCAAATGAATTCAGATAAACAAAAATAAGCGGAAAAGAACAAAGCCTAAATTTATTATATTCATAGATGATAGATTATATGTGCTTTAGTTGGCTACAAAATCGTGGTTAGCTTCAGATAGAAACAATGAATGAGCCTTGACTCAAAGTACATTAATATATATACCCATATTAAGGAACACTGATTGATGAAGAGAATAACACGTTGATAAATAATAACATAAAACAATACATCAAAATATTCCACTTTGGATATTGTTGATATTTTACCATAGGCTTAGATGAAACTATTGGAGACTTTTTTAGTACAAAGTTAGTTTCGGAGGGTAAAGAAATTCTTACTATGGATGTAGGTTATACATGGCTAGATATATTAGGATAATGGATTATTATTTTCCAGCTACTACATAATGGGTTGTTAAGTTCTAATTCCATGTCTTTCGCCTTCCCATGCATTATGTAGAGGCTGGTTTACTAGGACAAAGCCTGGGGATATTAGGATTAGGACAAATCTTCGCAAAGTATTTTAGATTTAATGATATTATAGACAAAGAGGGTTATAAATGTTAACTTGTAGACTACCATTTCGGTAAGCCATCCATTGGGGAAAATAGGACCTATGACGAGATTTACCGTTTAAACTAAGACATCACACTCTTTGGTTTGACTGTTGGCCCAATTGCATTATTCTCTTCACTGCCTTATTCTCTTTAATATTTCGCTAGCTAACTACCTTGAATTGATTCATTTGCAGTAGTGACATCTTTCTAAAATGCTACAAGCAGACCTTCTCAAGCTTAGTCATCTTGCAAGAATAAAAAGGCAGCAAGGCTAGAAGGGATTCCTTGGAGGCAAGAAAGAAGTATTATTGCATGACAAAACATTGCTAATAATATGTTATATGATCGCGAGTAACATCAATAAACAATTAATCCTAGCATCCTAAAGAGTTATCTGGATTGCTATATACCTATTTTAGTGAGTGTCAGTGGCTTACAGAACTCGCACGTCATGCTTGCTTTGCTACTGGAAAAACTGCTATACTCTTTTCTTGGTTCAAATCTTCTATGGCTCCATGATATGCTGGTTCATAAACAAGATACAAATACAAACATAAGCTACATACGTCTCCCCTAAACATATTATACAGTATAATTAATATGAATTTCAGCAAATAAATTATACCTTGGGGGTCCGTGAGCGTAGCGCGCGGACCAACAACTAGTTATATCATAAGTTACATCTGCGCTTAATAGGACCTCAATCTTGATGAACTTAACTGTTGTATTTTTTATCCAAGTCATGCAACTACCGCCAAACGTCTATGATAGAGTATAAAATCTATCTTGGGCCTTCAACAATCAGGTTAAATTTTTGGTTGAGCTAGTTCCTTAACATGGTATTAAGTGCTAATGTGACCAAAACGTCACGAGTTCGAATCTCATGTGTTGCGTCCATATTTCAAGCTCAATGGGCTCTTGTATGAGGGGCGTGATAGAGTATAAAACTTCTTAAATTTTATGCTATGATTTTTAGAAAATAAATAAAGCATGAGAGAGAATGTTATAAAAGCAAAAAAACAAAAAGTTGATGACATGGGTTGGGTGTTTGAGAATTTAATGGGGTAACCAAAGGACAAGTGGGCCCATAAGAGTGGATAATTATAATATTAAAATGTGAAAGTTTGCGAAAGATAATAACCGTAAAATTAAAAAAATTAAAAAGGAATGTTCTCAAAAGGAAAACATTATAATTTTAAACAAACAGAAGTATTAGTTGATATACCACATTAAATGTAATTGGACAAAAAAGGACAAATTAAATGGTGTTTTTCACTTCGATACCTTGTATTATGGACATTTTTTGGTGGAAACAGTGGGTAAATGACTAATAACTAATGCACAAATAAACAATTTATTTATGTATGTGAATTGGAATCCACTACTGCACCTATTAGCATTGGGTCGTTCATCTACTGAATTAACTAAATTTTCTCCTCATATTAGAGGAAGAGAGTAAAAATAAGTTCTTCAACTATATCATCCTACAAAATGGCCACTAGTAATATTAAAGACATGTAAGTAATCGTATTGATATTCCCACACCAGTAGAGGCTCGTTTGTGAATTTCCAATCTATGACGATATAGTGTGTAAGTTCACCATTAACTTCATTATCAAAATCATCAGAATAAGAAGCAGCTGCTTCATTATTAGCATTACAAAGACAAGAGTCTTTCATCCACCAAGAGAAGATACCATTTTAGGTATACTAGCTTTTTCTTTAAGAAAGCATGGCATCGTGTTGGTCAAGATTGTAGGAAGTATGACTGGTAGAATATAAAACTTATCTGTGAAATTGCTGTGCCGTGATATGATCACTGCCCTAAAGTTGAAATTGCCCCGCTACGAACACACGGACTCGTGGCAAACCAACCTCCAGGGTTAACACAACACTGACTCGCCGGTGAAGTACAGAGAGACAGTTTGAGAACGCTCTTAATATTGCCCAGTGTTTGAGAGAGATTAACAGAGAGAAGTATGAGAGGATAATTTTCTGTGTGTTGAAAACTGTGCCAGGAAGGGGGTATATATAGGGACAGAAGAAGGGAAAACTGACTCCTAAAACCGTGTTAAAACGGTAATTAATGGGCAAAGGAAACTGCCCACTAACGGCTAGTGGAAGCAGTCAATAAGGAGTGGATTCAGGAATTGACTGATTCCATAACAGTCATATAAGGATGACAGATTTTTCCAGTAAAAATTTAGTTAAGTTAAGTTATTTCCCAAAGCCCAAAGCCGAAGGCCCAAGGCCCAAGGCCCACGGCCCGGTCCGGGCGGGCGGCGGCGCGCGCGCGCGCGCGCGTGTGTGGACTAGCCCAATCAAGAGCCCAACCACAAAAGCCTACCAAGTCACCAACTCAATAGATACTAGGAACATAACTATTAATAAACTCACCACTCACCTCTTATTCTTCCTATATGGGATCCCCAACTCTTCATATTCTTTTGAAGCAACTCAAGAGTTTTTGTATTACTCTTCTCACAAACTCCAACAATCCCCCACATGATTCAAAAGAAGAGACAGAAAGAAACGGGGCTGAAAAAGAAGATTTGGGCAATAGATACTCAGTTTTGTAAGCATCAATGTCTTAGAGACTTGAATTGATACCCAGTGCATACAAGTATGTCATATTGTCGTATTAGGTAGATTTCTCTTTTGAACCTTCTACGGAGTTCATAATCAATACTTGCGCACTAAACCTTTTTCAAAATAAGAAACGTTCTCGCGATATATATATAAGTGCCCCACAATACCTGGATTTTCATGAATGCTCTAGAGATCCTAAGCCTTAGGGATCTCATAGGGGATTGGGCGTAACCCCCACATTCACATAGGTAAGTTCATCAAGTTTGTACTGTTTCAAACCACCTTCTCAAGGCTATGAACTTATTAAGAGTATTTTACTCATCCTTACACATTTTACAGTAAAAAACAAATACTACATCACTTTTATTAATATAGGAATGGTAGTAGTATCTACTACTTGAGTTCTTTTATGACTTAGTTTGACCCTTGAACTTAGAAACTTTCTAAGAAGGGTATCCATCATAATTCACTCCACAATAGGCTTTAAACCCATTCCTTGTGCCGACTCTAGCACCATTTTTCTACAAAGGCCTTTGGTGAGAGGATCTGCAATATTCCTCTCTGACTTTACAAACTCGAGTGAAATTACATTATTTCTAATTAGATTTCTAACTATAGCATGCCTCAAGCGAATATGCCTCCTCTTTCCATTATAGGCTTGATTATTCGCGACCCCAATTGCAGCTGGTGAGTCACACCGCATTGAAACTGATGGAGCTGGCTTCCCCCACAATGGAATATCAGCTAGCAAACTCCTTAACCATTCAGCTTCCTGTCCTGCCAATTCTAAAGCAATAAATTCAGATTCCATAGTAGATTTGGCAATACAAGTTTGCTTTGATGATTTCCATGATATAGCTCCACCAGCAAGAGTAAAAACAAAGCCACTAGTAGATTGAATCTCATCATTATCAGACACCCAATTAGCATCACAATATCCTTCTAGAACACAAGGTGTTCTTTGATAATGCAAACCCCAATTGATAGTGCCTTTTAAATATTTCAACAATCTAATCAAAGCACCCCAATGCTCCTGATTAGGACTGTGAGTATACCTACTCAATCTACTAACAGCATAAGCTATATCCGGTCTAGTATAGTTCATCAAGAACATTACACTACCAATAATTTTAGCATATTGTTCTTGTGATATACTATCTCCTTTATTCTTTTTCAAATGAATACTAGAATCATATGGAGTTTTCATAGGAACACAATCATATTGATCAAACTTCTTTAAAATTTTATCAATATAATGAGATTGATTTAAAGATATGCCATATGACGTTCTAGTAATCTTTATCCCAAGAATAACATCAGCCTCTCCTAAATCCTTCATTTCAAAACACGAATTTAGGAAACTTTTAGTTGCATTCACTATGTCTATATTGGTCCCAAAAATCAACATATCATCCACATATAGACATATGAAAACACAACCAATACCATCTGTTTTGGAATAAACACAAGCATCAGAATCATTTACTAAAAAACCATTTGAAGTAATAGTTTGATGAAATTTATCATACCATTGTTTTGGTGCTTGTTTTAAACCATACAAAGATCTAATGAGCTTGCATACCTTGTCCTCTTGACCAAGAACAACACATCCTTCAGGTTGCTTCATATAGATCTCTTCATTTAGCTCACCATTCAAAAAAGCAGTTTTCACATCCATTTGATGCACAACAAGATCATGAATGGATGCAAGTGCAATTAAAGCTCTAATAGTGGCTACCTTGGTCACTGGTGAATAAGTGTCAAAAAAGTCTAGACCTTTCTTTTGGTGATGTCCTCCAACTACAAGTCTAGCTTTATACTTGTCTAATGTCCCATCAGGCTTGCACTTCTTAGTAAAAATCCACTTACTACTCAAAGCCTTACAACCCCTAGGAAGGTCAGTCAAAATCCATGTGTTGTTACTCATAATAGACTCTATTTCACTGTTAATAGCCTCCATCCAAAAACTAGAGTCAACAGATCTCATGGACTCCCCAAAAGTTCTAGGGTTCTCTTCCAATATAAAAGCACTTACTCTTTGCTCATCTAGAAATCCTTTTTCAGCTAGGAAAGAAGTAATGAAGTCAGGTCCATAACTAGTCTCAGTTCTAGTTCTTTTACTCCTTCTAGGTTCTAAAGTCTCACTAGATGATGCAATGTTATGATGCAAAGTAGAAGAAGATGCAACAGGTAAGCATGTTTGTACACTAACTTTCATAGGAAAAATATGCTCAAAGAATTCTACATCCCTTGACTCTCTAATAGGACCAAAGCCAGAAGCATCCTTAAGAATAAGTCTATATGCAGCACTGTTAGAAGCATACCCAATAAAGATTCCATCAACAGTCTTAGGTCCAATCTTACTCCTTTGAAAGTCAGGAAGTCCTAATTTTCCCAAGCACCCCCACACTTTAAGGTAACCCAAATTAGGTTTAAAACCTTTCCACAATTCATAGGGAGTCTTATCTAACTTCTTATGGGGAACTCGGTTAAGCACATAGCAAGCAGAAAGAATTGCCTCCCCCCACATGTTAGTAGGCATCCCTGAACTTATAAGCATAGCATTCATCATATCCTTAAGAGTCCTGTTTTTTCGCTCAGCTATTCCATTTTGTTCAGGTGTATAGGGAGCTGTAACCTCATGTATAATTCCATTAGATTCACAAAATTTCTTAAGTGGAAGTCCATCATATTCTCCACCCCTATCTGATCTCACTCTCTTTATCTTAAGGTCTAACTGGTTTTCTACTTCGGCTTTATAAATAAGAAATTTCTCTTCAGCCTCATCTTTCGTACTTAACAAGTAGACCTTAGTATAACGTGAGAAGTCATCAACAAAAGTAATATAATATCTCTTCCCTCCCCTACTCATAGAGTTCTTAAAGTCACCTAAGTCACTATGGACTAGTTCTAATAGGGTCGAGGAACGAGAAACACTCTTGTTGAATGCTTTCTTAGGGTGTTTGGCCTCTACACATACTTCACATTTGTCAAAAGAGGTATTGCTAAAGTCAGAAATAAGACTAAGTCGTTTTAGCCTTTTAATGGATGCAACATTCACATGACCTAGTCTAGAATGCCATAAAGAAACAGACTCAGCAATATAAACGGAAGCAGTAGAAATTTTATTATCAGAAATTACATCCAAAACAAAGAGTCCAGCATTACAAAATCCTTTACCCACAAAATCACCATTTCTGGTTAATACAAGTCTGTCAGATTCAAAAGTTAATTTAATTCCAGCCTTGTTTAAAAGTGCACCAGATATGAGGTTTCTGCGGATATCAGGAACATGCAAGACATTTTGCAAAGCAATGGTTTTTCCAGAGGTTAACTTTAGAAAAACCTTTCCTTTGCCTAACACACTCACAGTGCTTGAGTTGCCCATGAAGACACATTCTCCTTCTGAAACTTTATCATAAGTCTGGAACATTTCCTTGCTTGAGCAAATGTGGCGGGTAGCTCCAGTGTCCATGACCCATTCAGAAATGTTGCTAATCAGGTTCACCTCGGACACCACAGCAGCAATAATGTCATCTTCAGCAAGGTTGACTTGTGCTTTGTTGTCTTTTGGTTTGGTGACAGCAGCATTTGAAGAAGCCTGTTTGTTTCTACAATCCCTAGCAGCATGACCAAATTTACCACAAACATAGCAGTTACCCTGAAATTGCTTCTTGCCCTTAAACCCATTACCATTCTGCCTAGTTCCGTGAACATGGTTCTGACTTTTACCCTTTTTCCCTTTTCCAGAATTTTTAGACTCAATAAGGTTGGCTAAAGTGGAAGAATGGTCAGTCTTTCCTTTAGTCTGAATTCGGTTTTGTTCCTCAACCTTAATGTGGGAAACTAATTCCTGAAGGGTGAAGTCTTTTTGCTTATGTTTCATAGAGTGAACATAGGTCTCCCAAGAGGGTGACAGTTTCTCTAAAAGGCAATTAGCTTGAAATAAATCAGGAATAACCATACTTTCAGCAGCAAGTTCAGCACACAAATGTTCATAGTCATGGACTTGGTCTAAAACAGGTTTGTCATCAGTCATAGTAAATTTTAACCAACGACTACATGCATATTTCTTAGTCCCAAAATCATCTAGTCCATACTTAACCTTAAGTGCATCCCAAATATCCTTTGCCTTTTTCGACTTACTATAAATCATATATAAAGGAGCAGTCATATAATGCAATAACATTCCCCTACATGTTTTATTATCTTTCTCAAAATCCCTAACTGCGTCAACAGGAGCAGCATCAATAGTTAAGCAGTAATCTACCCCAATTTGGCCTAAAAAGAATTCCATTTTATCAGACCACATAATATAATTTTTCCCATCCAAAGGGTCTAATTTCGACATATCAGGAACAAAGGGGTTGACAGAATTAAGAGGAACAGCAACAGGAATACCAGCCATAATAACAGTATAAAAATCAGAAAAATTTCAACTTTATTACAACTAAAAAACGGAGGTAGCATATGTTATTGGTTAGTTCCAAGACCTCGATTATGTAGATAAGTTACATCTGCGCTTAATAGGACCTGATAAAGTAAAGAATTAATCAATCTTGATGAACTTAACTGTTGTATTTTTTATCCAAGTCCTGCAACTACCGCCAAACATCTATGATAGAGTATAAAATCTATCTTGGGCCTTCAACAATCAGGTTAAATTTTTGGTTTAGCTAGTTTCTTAACATGGTATTAAGTGCTAATGTGACCAAAACGTCACGAGTTCGAATCTCATGTGTTGCGTCCATATTTCAAGCTCAATGGGCTCTTGTATGAGGGGCGCGATAGAGTATAAAACTTCTTAAATTTTATGCCATGATTTTTAGAAAATAAATAAAGCATGAGAGAGAATGTTATAAAAGCAAAAAAACAAAAAGTTGATGACATGGTTTGGGTGTTTGAGAATTTAATGGGGTAACCAAAGGACAAGTGGGCCCATAAGAGTGGATAATTATAATATTAAAATGTGAAAGTTTGCGAAAGATAATAACCGTAAAATTACAACAATTAAAAAGGAATGTTCTCAAAAGGAAAACATTATAATTTTAAACAAACAGAAGTATTAGTTGATAAACCACATTAAATGTAATTGGACAAAAAAGGACAAATTAAATGGTGTTTTTCACTTCGATACCTTGTATTATGGACATTTTTTGGTGGAAACAGTGGGTAAATGACTAATAACTAATGCACAAATAAACAATTTATTTATGTATGTGAATTGGAATCCACTACTGCACCTATTAGCATTGGGTCGTTCATCTACTGAATTAACTAAATTTTCTCCTCATATTAGAGGAAGAGAGTAAAAATAAGTTCTTCAACTATATCATCCTACAAAATGGCCACTAGTAATATTAAAGACATGTAAGTAATCGTATTGATATTCCCACACCAGTAGAGGCTCGTTTGTGAATTTCCAATCTATGATGATATAGTGTGTAAGTTCACCATTAACTTCATTATCAAAATCATCAGAATAAGAAGCAGCTGCTTCATTATTAGCATTACAAAGACAAGAGTCTTTCATCCACCAAGAGAAGATACCATTTTAGGTATACTAGCTTTTTCTTTAAGAAAGCATAGCATCGTGTTGGTCAAGAAGTTATTGAATCAATCTTGAATTTTTTCCAAACTAGTAGACTCATAAAACAGGTAAATGCTACGACCCTGTGTTTGATTCCTAAATTTGAGCAGCCTGAGGATGTCACACAATTTTGCTTTATTGCTTGGTGTAATGTCTTGTATAAAGTCATTTCTAAAATGCATTGTACAAGATTAAGGAGGGTGCTTCCTTTCTTAGTGAATTCAGTTCAAAGGGCGTTTATTAAGGAGAGAGTTATTTTTCATAATCTCTTTCTGTCTCATGATATTATGAAACGCTATAAGAGGAAGAATCAGCCAGCTAGATGTATTGTAAAGGTGGATTTGAAAAAGGCATATAATTCTCTTAATTGGGATATCCTAATTAAAGAGCTGCTCATTGGCCTGAATTTTCATTTACAGTTTATTAAGTGGATTATGGTCTGCATCACTACTCCCTCGTTCTCTTTGTATTTTAATGGAGTGCTTAGTGGATTCTTTCAAGGTAAGAAAGGTTTGAGACAATTTGATCCCATTTCACCTCTTCTCTTTGTACTTTCCATGGAGCATTTTACTAGATTCATGCAAAGATTGAGCAGAAGAAGTGATTTCAGTTTTCACTACAGATGTGCTCATTTGGCTTTGAACCATTTAATCTTTGCTGATGATTTGATTCTTTTTTCCAAGGTTATGTTAAACTGTGGTGTTATTGAAGAGAACTTTGAAGGCCTTTGCTGATACTGCAGGTTTGGAAACTAGTTCTGAAAAAACTTCTATTTACTTTGACAATGTGCTAGAGGAGTTCCAAAGTAGCATTATTTAGCTGACTAGGTTTAGGAAAGGTGAGTTTCCTTTTAGGTATTTGGGGTGTTCGTATCACTTCTAAGAGGATCACTAATAAGGCTGATTGTGATTTGTTAGCTGGTAAGATTCTGAAAAGAATTATGTGGTTGGTGTTCTACGCATTTATCTTATGCGGCTAGGATTGTGTTGGTGAATGTTGTGTTACTGAATTTCCATACATATTGGGCTCAAATTTATGTTTTGCCTAAAATTGTGTTGAATAGGATCACACAAATATGTAGGGCTTTTTTGTGGGAAGGAAAAATCTATCTTAGAAAACCTCCTTTGGTTGCTTGGAGTGTTGGGTTTGTTTCCCCAAGAAGAATGGTGGACTTGGTGTGTGTGATTGTATCTCTTGGAATCTTGCTGTTATTGGTAAATATGTTTGACAGGCGGCTAGCAAAACTGATTTCCTTTGGATTAAATCGGTTCATCACATTCATATTAAAGATTGTAAATGGTGGGAGTATAAAGCTTCTTCTAGTGCCAGTTGGTGTGGAAAGGAATTTATAAAGCTAAAGAGGTTTACAGTTTTGGCTACAATGACAAGAACCAATGGTTGAATGATGAGAAAAAGTACACAATTAGGGATTGCTATTAATGGCTTAAAGGGTGTTTTGATAAGGTTGGTTGGCATCATTGGGTGTGTAATGGAATGAATATTCCAAAACATGCATTAATTACATGGCTTATGGCTCTTGGGAAAGTTAGAACCAAGGATAGATTAGTTGCTGCCGGTATTTGCCCAAATGCTGATTGTTTGTTGTGCAACCAAAGTCAACATACTTGTATGCACATTTTCTTCAGGTGTCTCTTCAGTCAACAAGTTGTCTCACAGTTGATGGATTGGCTAACTATCAGTAGTTATGATATGGAGAGTCTTTATACTGGTTGGAAGAAATGGGGTAGAAGGTACAAGGAGCAAGCAGAAACAGAAGATTTGTTATTCTACCTTGGCTGCGGTTGTGTATTATGTATGGAAGGCTAGGAGCCACACTTTGTGGCATGATGCAGTTCCTCACCCTTCTAGGTTGTGAAGAAAATCAAATTTGATCTATGTTAGAGAGCTAGAGCTCAGTTATCTGATACTTGGCCAAATCATTTCAAGGATTGGCTTATTTCTTTTGATGATGTAATTAGTTAGTTGTTTGGGCTTGTTTTTATAGGTTGCTGATTTTTGGTTGTGGTTTAGGATGTTAGGTTTTGTTGCCTTGTATCTCTGTTTGTATGTTTTGTGACTTTGATTTGCTTTAGTAATATACTAGCTTTTTTAGACCCGTGCAAAAATGCACGGGAAAGTTTTTTTGTAAATAGATCTTGAGTTACTATTTAAGAGATCATAAGACTACAAACTAAGTTGAAGATGAATAACGTAAATTGATCTAATAAGAAAAATAACCAAGTCAATAATATAAATAGACACAAACAATAATTGGTTCATTATATATAACCTTTTCACAATATATAAGATAAGGTCGAGTAAGGATTAATTAAATTCAATCGGTTTTTAAAATTATCTTCAATACAGTGTCAGTAAATTATAATAATACCTCTTCTTGCAGATTCAAAAACTCTTCGGGAGTTTTATTAACCAACTCACGAACTACCTTGTCATACAAAATAAAACACTCATTCTTTGTTCCGTGAGATACAATAATCTTCAACCTAGATCTTTTGTGCTAAAAAAAATTATCTAAAGTTATAAGGAGTATTTTGTACATTAAAATTTTCAAAAAATTAATACAAATAAATAGTTACAAAAATTGGGTCTCTTAACAATGTATCTATCTTTTTGACAAAAAAAGTTTTCACCCTCTTTAATAACTTTATGAGCACATCTTATACAAGCTTGATACCACCACCCAACATCAAAAATCAATGTCCGCTATAGTTGCCAAACAAATAACTTTCCCAATTGATTTTCTTTTTTTTTTGTAATGTTAAAATCATAAATTTAACTAATATCTTTGAATTTCATGTATTTCGCTAAAGCAAATAATTTCGGGATCATCTCGTCTACAAAATTTTGAATGCCAACTGGACAGGGTATAAAATCATTTCTTACCTATTGGCTATAAAACACCCTCGTTTCATAAGCAATAAACAAACGCGCGATAAATCTCATATTTCTCACGTATATATCACCAATCATAGCAAAGGATAACTATTATTGTTTTTAAACAAAACGATAGTATATTCAAATAGAATATTACACACATTAGATGGACAATATCATTTTATGGCAAAAGGATAGGTTATTTGATTGTACGTTTTGTTAACTCGTCATCAATACTTCCCACTTCAGTCTGAGTGAGATAGTCATTCATTTCCCATACACGTATTATTCGAACCCTTATGGTGTAAAATTTCTTCCCTTTTCTTATTTCATCTATACTGATCAGTTGACATAGACGATTCATTGTAGTTTTATTTTGAAAGAACTTAAATATGATTCTTGTAAAGTTGGAAAAATGTACAACAAAATTGTTAAAACTATTATCATATTTATACTTAATATTAAGTAGATAGTGACTTAATTAAAGGAAAAAACTTTAAATAAGGAAATCCAATAAAAGTCGAAAAATTTGTAAAAGTAAAATAACAAAAAGGTTAGCATGTTCATATAATATTTCGAAAAATAATATGGATATTATGTTCTTCTAGAAAAGTCAGATTACCTTAATTGTATTTAGTAATCTTAATCTATTAAACACTCCTAAAATCTTTCTTAATTAATGGAAAAACCTTTAAATAAGGGAATCCTAAAAGGTGACATGTGATATTGATAAATATGGTGATTTTTAGTAGGAGAATCGTTAAATATGGATATTAAGTAGTGAAAAGTCATATTATCTTAATTGTATTTAATAGTCCTAATCTATTGGATACTCTTAAAATTTTCAATAAGTAAAGGAAAATACTTGAAATAAGGAAATTCTAAAAACGTATAATAATAAATTGACAGATATGGTGTTTTTGAGTGATTTTTTGTAAGTGAATTTTTATTTATGTTTTTAGAATCATAATTTATGGTGGTTTTTAAATTTAAAATCTTATTACTAAATAATTTATGAGAATCTTTATTTATGGTGATTTTTTTTATTAAAATCATAACTTATTTATAGTTAAAACTATAATCTGTATTGCATTTTTTTTACTAAAACCTTATCTTCATGGTGCAATATTGTTAAAAAACTTGGAGATACGATATTTCATATCTTATTTATGCTGATTTTATAATTTTGTTCCATAATCTAGCCCATTTTTACAACATTTATACTATTTTACAAATATCAAGCAATACTCACGTTCTGATCTTATAATGTGAATGCTATATTATGAAATTAACATTAAAATGGCAAGATACATAAATTGATTGTGATTGAGAATATTTTCATAAGAATGTTAAGAATCTTCTAAATTTATATATACTGTTGCTAAGAACCTTGCAAATTTAAATTATCAATATCATAATAAATTAATAATGTTATATGAGATCTTAGCAGATAAATTAATCTATTTTTTTTGTTTTCAAATTAAAAGTGATTTGCATTCACTTGATTTTAGTTTATGATTTTTTTCTTAAAGTATATGATTTTATTGATTTTAGTACCAATGATGGTTTATTAGCGCCTTGTTAAAAAAATATACCTAAATTTAATGGGGTTATTGAAAAATTATGCAAATTTAGAGCATTAAATAGTTACCTTAAAAACCCTTATTTATAATAATCGAATTCTTTTCAATTGCTCGACTTTTTATTAGAAAATCATTTAAAAAAATTATGTTTAATATTATTCTTATAAATGTAATGTAAAAGGTAGGTTTTACCCATAAATAAATTTACTTAATTTAGTTATCATTTCTTGCACATGTTAAACGCATTAAATATATTTAGAAAAAATATATAACCCCTAAATTTTCTCTATATGCTCTTTATGGCATATATCCCAAGTGATTTTGGCCCTTGATTTCAGGTGGATTTCTTTTAGATTATTTATTTTGTGTCTATTGCATGGTAATGTTTATGCTAGTAATTTAAGAAAATACTTAATGAGTATCATACAATTGCTTTAATTTTTCCTTTCAGTGTAAAAATATTTTTTTTATTCTTTGGTAATAACATTTGAACAACACTTGATAATAACATTTTTTTTATTCTTTATGTATCAAATGTTGTTATCAAAGATAAAAAAATATGTTATTATCAATGTTAACCTAAATAAAATTATAACGTCCATAATTAACTAAATAAAATCAAGATACTTGAAAAAATTATATAAGTAGATAGATTATGGTTAATTGACCTAATAAAAAGATTATGGGCTTAAATATCAAAAGGTAACGGGTAAATATTATTATTAATAAGTTACGACTTCATATTTGATTATACTATTATATATTGTATGGTTGTATTGTATGATATAATTTGAAATAATATAATGAGATATGATTACTATATATAGTAAAAAAAAATTACATACTAAATAGGTGATTAGGAAACTTATTAATCTTATGGTAATCAATCACGTTTTTAATGACAACTTTATACATACTACCTCTGTTTTGCCATAGGGACGTTTGCTTTTTCACGCAGATCAAGAAATAAGTGCAAAAGGAAGAGAGAAGAATGATAAAAGTAAGGAAAGGTGAAAAAGGTAGAGAGAATGAGAGAAATGTAATATTTAAGTGAACCAACCTACCATTTATGGTAAAAGGTAGAAATGTCTCAATTGAATAAAAACTCCTCTAAATGAAAAAAATGTCCCTATTAATAAAACGAAGGTAGTATTATATAATCCATCGATATAGACCAGATAGTTGCTAATCAATCTATATTTATAAGTGGATAGATTATGGTTAATTGGCCTTATAAAAGATTGTGGGCTTGAATATCAAAATAGGAATATTAGTTGTTTAATGGATTGCTAATTACCATCTATAAAAATATATTATTTCTTTTAAATTAAAGTATAAGAACGTGATTGATATAAAATTGGAAGTTTAGTTTGATTGGTAATTACCGTTTAGAAAGTTGATAATTTCATTTAAATTAAACTCTAAGGATCGTCTATAAATGGTACAGATAAGTATAATATATGATTAATAGATGGCAAATTATAAGAACTTAAGTTTAGGCTTGAATATAAAATTTGAATTTAAAATTTTTCCTCAAGTATCTGGATTTTACTTACTTTAATTATGGATGTTATAATTTCATTTAAATTAAACTCTAAAGATCGTTTATAAATGACAAAGATAAGTATAACATATGACATAACCATGGAAAATTGTAAGTGCTTTGGTTTAGGCTTGAATATAAAATTTGAACTTAAGTGGATAAAAACGAACTTTAACATTATATAAGTAGATAGATTATGGCTAATTGACCTAATAAAAAGATTATGGGCATGAATATCACAAGATAACGACTAAATATTATATATCTAAATTATATTATTATTAATAAGTTACGATTTTATAAATTGTTATACTATAATGTATTATATGATTATATTACATGATATGATTTAAATCAATATAATGAGAAATCATCACTATATTTAATTAAAAAAATATACATAATAAATAAGTGATTAGTCAACTTATTAATCCATTGGCAGTCAATCACGCTCTTAATGGCAACTTTATACATGTTTTAAAAAACAAATTTAAATAGTTAATAGTTGATTTATTGCTATTATAATTACAATATTTAAAATGTTATAATCGTTCTTTATAATAGGAGTAGGATTACTATTGTTGATTGATTGATTATGTGATAATTTGATTGAATTATGGAATGTTTAGTTGATTTAATTGATTAGTTGTATCATCTTAATCAATCAATATCCTATCAAATTGAAACTGTGATTGATTTCTTGATGGGAAGTTTAGTTGTTTATTTGAATGATAATTACCATTTATAATACTTAATTGATTGATTCCGTCATTGATCTAATTTGATAGGATATTGATTGATTGGGATAAGCTAAATGATTGATTGATATCATATTTTAAAACGTGATTGATATAAAAAGAGGCAGTTTAGTGTATTATGTTCTCAAAAATTACCATTTATTTATAATTTCATTTATTTTAAAATATTAAAACGTGATTTGTTATCAGAATAGGAAGTTTAGTTGTTTAGTTGATTAATAATTACCATTCATAAAACTAAATTAATTTCCTATAAATTAAATTGTAAAGATCGTTTATAAATGATAAAGATAAGTATAATATCGTTTGTAAATGGCAAATATCGTTCATTTAAATTTATGGGTTAGTCAAATTTGAATACATGAAATCAGTTTAGGAAAATATTATCTAATTAACTTGGGAAATATTTGTTAATATATTTTGCTATAAAATGGAAAATTACAAAGTTAGTAAAATTTGAATAAATGTAATCAGTTAAGGAAAATTATATCTAATTAATTTATTAGATTTTTGGCAAAAATAGGCGTTATTGAATGGTTTACCAAAGAAAACACATCCTACAAAGATTTGTCGTAATTTTTTTGTTAGAGATTTTAATCTACTTTACATAATCGAATTTCAAAAGATCTTAAATACAAAAAACAGAAAAGTTACAAATTCTGAGAAGAAAGATGTTAGTCAAATTTGACTACTTTGACCATAAAAATAAGGAATTTATGGGTTAGTCAAATTTGAATACATGAAATAAGTTAAGGAAAATAATATATAGTTAACTCGGGAAATACTCCCTCCGTTTCTTTTTGTTTGTCCCATTTACTGTAGCTCACAAATGCCAATGAGAGTGATGTCATAGGCATGTTGGTGGGGACAACAATTAAAAAGTTTACTTATTTTATAGTAAATGGGTGATTAAAGTAGGTGATAGAAGATTATAAGGTACATGTGGGACCAAAAAGTGATAAAGTAGAGGTAAATAAGTAATATAATATTTCCATATAAGGAAAGATGAAAAAGTAGGACAAACAAAAAGAAACGGACAAAAACGGAAAGTAGGACAAACAAAAAGAAACGGAGGGAGTATTTGTTAAGATATTTTGCTATAAAACGGAAAATTATAAATTTAGTCAAATTTGAATAAATGTAATCAGTTAAGGAAAATGGTATCTAATTAATTTAGGAGATTTTTGACAAAATAGACGTCATTGAATGGTTTACCAAAAAAAAAATCTCAGAAAGATATTCGCAATCTTTTGTTAGAGATTTTAATCTAATGATTTATTTACATAACCAAATTTAAAAATATTTTAAACACAAAACGGAAAAAATACAAATTTGGAGAAGAAAAGATGTTAGTAAAATTTAACTACTTTTACAATAAAAAAAGGAAATTTATGGGTTAGTCAAATTTGAATACATAAACTAAGTTAAGGAAAATATTATCTAATTAAGTTGGGAAATATTTGTTAAGACATTTGGTAAAGAATTTATTCTACTGATTTCAATGTATAACCGAATTTAGAAAGATTTGAAAAATCGGAAAAGATAAAAAATGGTAGAAAAAAATTGTCATTGGATAAATGAATTTACTTAACAGAAAATGATTATAATTTTTGAATGTATATTCAAATTACAAATGCGCAATCAATTAAAATGAAAATTATAAAATATAAATTACGAAAAGTACTGTGAACATTTTCATAAAATTTTAAGTTATTACTTGATTTAATGTAAACTGCAAAGTAATACTTCCTCCATTTTTTTTAGTTGACACGTTTTGACTTTTGACACTATTCACATAATCTACTTTGACTATCTTTTGTAATTTATACATAAGAAAAAATATAGTCATGTGGGGTCTTGTTAGATTCGTCTCATTATATATTTTCAAAATATCATATTTTTATAATTTTTACTCATCAATTTTCCAAGATAAAAGTGATTGAAATCACGCGTTGGCAAACGTGATAAAAGAAACAGGTTAACTAATAAAAAACGGAGGAAGTATATACTAATGATTTAGTAAATCGGTTGGCTACATCAAGATATTGTATTTAACAAATGCAAAGAAAAATAAAAATTACTACAACAAAACACTACAATTTACTAATACTCAAAAAAAAATTAGGTAAAAATCTAGAATAACTTTAAGATTGCATAAAGAACAAACAAAATGTATATTCGAGTGAATTTGAATATTAATATGACAAAATAATAAAAAGAAATGATTTATTATTATTCAATAGGGATAAGGATTACATTTGATGAATTAACAAACAATAAAATACATAAAGATCAGAAATGACAACACAAAAAAATGATTAGATCGATGATACTTTCATCAAAATATTCCAAACCTCCATTGTGATGTTGTGATGATGATTATGAAACTTTCAACAATCGCATTTGGAGAATTCATCCAATATTCTTCGAATTAGGAGAAATAAAAGAATGTAACAATCTTCCTTCAATCGAAATTTGTAAAACCATTCCAATATTCTTGAATGATTTTATTGAATGGAGTCTTGTTTTCATTTTGAGAGAAACATTCAGAATGAGAGAGACTTGATTTGATTTTAGGGTTAGATGTGAATGAAAGGAGATAGGGAGATGATTTATTTATAGTTGTAGTTAATGTCTGGCTTGATATCATTAATAATATCAATCAATCAAAATCAATGTTAAATAAAATTAAAACGTCAAAAATTGAATTAGCATATAACTTGTTCCTTAATTTAAGATTGCTTTTGTGTAAATAATAGCAAGAATATAATTTGTTCCATACATGGCTTGCAACAAATTAGGAAGAAGATTTGCCAATTAATAATTGAAAAGGTTTGTTTCCTAAAGTCAATGAATATTTTCGGCTATCTTTTCAATATGGCAATTATTTTGATATGACAAATAATAATCCCAATCTATATGCTATTATTATCATAGTATGTCCGAAAATAATATAGGAATATTAATTTTGGCAAGTAATATTAATTGATATTATAAGCATATTGAATAATAATTGAAATCTATATAATTTAAATATTATGAATGAAATACGGTTTACAAATTTAGATTATGGGAGAAGGAATATTAAAAGTGATCAAGTTTCCTAAATTATTGCAATCCGTTTTTTAATATTGCACAGTGATATTGGATTTGATTTTTAGGAATATAATGAAAAAACAAATCTATTCCTTAATTAAAGCAATAAGCCCATACGTGGTTTTGAAAAGTCCACTAATTTAGGAATAGATTAAGGATTTGATTCTTATTTTTTTGAGGAGCCTTTAATTAAGGAATCAACTGAATTAAATGGGTAATTCTTACTGACAATAAGCCACACTTAATTAGCTAATATTTAGGAAGATAATAAGAGTCAAACGCTAATTTAGGAATAGATAAAGGGCATTATTTTCCGAATATTTTATTCCTTTAATTAAGGAATCAAAGGCTAATTACACGGAAATATATTTTAAAAAAATGCAAAACAACACTATTTGACACGTATGTATTTTAATTGGTATAATGCATTTTTAAAAAAGAAAAAAAATCTGTTGCTGACACGTGGCTTCTATAAACGCTAGGATGCTTGAGGGATCAAGGTTTGCTTTAGATTAATCTAGTGATGACACGTGGCGAAAATCATTTTGCTTTAATGTTATATATAGATATAGATTAATCTGCTTACGACACGTGGCAAAACCTATTTTGCTTTAATGTAATATATAGATTTCGGTAAGTAATATTAAATGATATTATAATCATATGGAATAATAATTGAAATCTATATATGATAAAAATTATGCATGCAAACAACCCGTTAATTATTTTGAAAAGTCCACTAATTTAGGAATAGATTAAGTGGGTAATTCATATAGCAAGCAACCGATTTTATTTAGGAATATGATGCTCTTATGGCGCTTTTATTTAGGAAGATAATGAAAAACAAATCTTTTCCTTAATTAAAGCAAGCAAAATATACGTGGTTTTGGTAAGTCCACTAATTTAGGAATAGATTAAGGATTTGAATTTTATTTTATTGAGTACCATTTAATTTAAGCAATCATCTGAATTAAATTTTCATTCTTACTGAAAATAAGCCACACTTAATTAGCTAATATTTAAGAAGATACTAAGAGTCAAACGCTAATTTAGGCATAGATAATGGGCATTATTTTCGGAAATTTGTATTCCTTTAATTAAGGGAAATCAAAAGCTAATTACACGGAATACAATAAAAAAATGCAAAATAACACCAATTTGACACGTATATTTTTTAATTGGTTTAATGCATTTTTAAAAAAGGTAAAACATCTTTGGCTGAAACGTGGCGACTTAAACGCAAGATTGCATGAGAGATCAAGGTTTGCTTTGGATTAATCTAGTGACGACACGTGGCGAAAACCATTTTGCTTTAATGTTATATATAAATGTATTTTAATTGGTATAATGCATCTTAAAAAAAGCAAAAAAATCTGTTGCTGACACGTGGCTTCTATAAACGCTAGGATGCTTGAGGGATCAATGTTTGCTTTAGATTAATCTAGTGACGACACGTGGCGAAAACCATTTTGCTTTAATGTTATATATAGATATAGATTAATCTGCTTACGACACGTGGCAAAACCTATTTTGCTTTAATGTAATATATAGATTCTTACATTTTACCAAAAAAAGAAGAAGGCTAATTGCTTGTTATTTTCTTCTTGCATTGATGCAATACTTTGTTGGTGAACCGTATGGTTATATTCTTACTGACTGAATGCATTGCGGTACAAAATTTTAATATTACTGACCACCTCCGAGTGCTTTCATGACAGTGGGAATTTACCGACCGACCCAAAGAGAAGACCTACTAAAATACGGTCGGCAATTCTTTGAATGTAAAAAAAGATACCCGACTACCTCTCCCACTAGTCCAAAGCCCAACCTCACTTACCTCCGTATAAAAGTAAAAACTCTAACTCAGTCACTCATCCCCCACTTGTGAAACCTGTGCCCACTAGGTTCTCTCTCCTCTCCCACCTAATTTTCTGATTCTCGCTTCTTTACCTCTTCATCTTAGTCTAAGTTTCTTGCACCCTCATAAACCTATATTTTTCCTATACACCAAGTTGAAGATGAAGCCTAGGAAAATCAAAATATCACATCTTTACTATCCAAATGAAACTTTCGGATCTTAAGAAATATGGTTAACCACTCAAGTTTCAAGTAAGAAGATGATTGTTGTCATCGGAAAAAGCAATAGTTAGTTTTCAGTTTTCAGTTTTTTTGAAAACTAAAAACCAAAAACACGAACCCAGAAAAAGTGGTTTTCACTTTTTAGTTGTCAGTTTTCAAAATCATCATGTTCCCAATAATTTTGATTAATTTTTAATTCATTATAGTATGTATATTATATGACTTTAAAAATCAAAAAACCAAAAAATATAAAACCACACGGATACGGAACGGGCCCTTACTAGTTTCCTCCGATTTTTTTTAGCTGTAACAATTAGAACAATTTTTGTGAGTGGCAAAAAATTCAATTGTTACAACTAAAAAAACGGAGGAAATAGTAGATTTTGATATGTTAGTTTTTAGATCTAGATTTTATCATTGATCTTACT
The DNA here is from genome assembly GCA_947645195.1 of Patellifolia procumbens. Taxonomy (NCBI): domain Eukaryota; kingdom Viridiplantae; phylum Streptophyta; class Magnoliopsida; order Caryophyllales; family Amaranthaceae; genus Patellifolia; species Patellifolia procumbens. The sequence goes on from CANSGD010000370.1 coordinate 761,507, forward strand.
TTTTATCATTAAGTTTTAATATCTGGTTTGTTGAAATTAAATTAGTTGTATTTTTGGTTGAATTGAATGTATTTTACATTCCTTTTGGTATGTCCTTGCATTAATATTTCTCATCCATTGATCTCCGTCTTTTTCATTTGTTTTTCATTTCAGTTTGTATTTATTCTTTGATGGGAATTCACATAAGGTTTTTTTTACAATGGGACAAGCAGAATCCACAACATTATCATATGAATCTTTGAGGTTTTTTTTAATTATAAAAATTACGCACCCATTCTTTAAAAATGATCAACAACTGATGCCTTTTGGCTAGCTGTGATAAACCGTACCATTGATTTCAGTTACCTACCGCTAGATGGTAGGTACAGCAGGTAAGCAGTAAGAGATTTACCTATCCAAAAACGGTATGTAATTTACTATTGTATTGTAGGTAAATTTACCGTCCGCTACACAATCGATAATTTTGGATTACCCGACCAAGGTTATTACAACAAAATAAAAACGATCGGAAACAGTCGATAATTTCATTTTCCGACCGTTTTAGACTTTTACCTACTGATTTTGACAGTCGCTAAAAACACGCTTTCTTATAACGAATGGTGTAATAGGCGACTATGGTGAGGGTTGCTCATGGTGTGATTGGCCTTTTAGATCTAAAAGTTCAAGGTTAATAATGAAGAATACATATGGCAAGTGACAACCATGTTTGACGAAGGAAGGAAGAAGATAGAAGATGAACATAAGGGAAAAAAAAAAGACTTAACGGCTGCTGAACGAACTGAATTCTATCATTAAGGTTATGTTTGAAACTAAGCAAAAGAGGGCGACTTTGTAATATAAAGAAAAACTTTGGCTACCAAGTTTAACTTTTACGATTGCACGATTATGAGTGAGAAAAACCCTAAATCTATCTACTACTCTCTATGCTTAGAAATTACTACCCAAGGATCTTGGTATTCAGAAGCAAGAACCGGAAAATCGTTTTCTTTTCATAGATTACGTAGAATAGTTCAAACTTTTGATGACTTAGGACTTAGGAGCATCAAAAGAAATACCTTCCCTTCCTTCATTATGGTCTATAATCCAATTATTCAAATATGCTTTCACACTATTAGATGAACAGTAACTTAACATACTAAAAGTACTAAAAGTAGAGGTTGAATAATCCACCACCCAAAAGATGAGATAAGTAAGTTAAAAGTTTAAGTTGCATCCACAGTAATGCAAAACACACTGCACACCAGCACATACACTACATACTCTTCTTTTTCTTCTTCCCTTCAAATGCCAAATGCTAAAGTTGATAATAGAAGACTTAGATTTCAGACATTAGCCAATCCACTAGGTCACTTTCTGCTCCTTCCACTTATATATATCAGATCTCCCCACCAATATACTGCACAATTAACATCAATAGAAGAATCTTCAAAACTTAAGACATTATTAAAATCATTCTATGGGGTATGATCCGAAGACATTAATGAACATGTAACTCCATCTGTACCTTACACTAACTGGAGCGGGGTTTGATCTTGGCGGGCATACTGATTATTGGGTTGGAGCGCGTTTACTTGAAAGTAATTCCGCGAATCAAATGACTGAGATGGGACAAGATCATAATCATTGCCCCCTGGCATCAAACTCATGCTTTGCTGAGCTCTTTCATTTTCAGATATCTGTAATTGATTCCATTTCCAGGTTGCTTACCAATTAGAATATGTGCCTTTATTTTGTTGTGAAGAGAAAGGAGGGAGAGGAAGCTTACCCTTGCTCGAAGAAACTGGTTATTGTTATGCAGTTCAATCTCCTGCAGGATCCAGAATTTGTTGTCAATTAGGTAGTCTTGTAACTTTTGTTACACCAACTAGAATCAGAGAAAGATAGTAAAGCATGAACTTAGCCTTGCAATTACTTTTTTCGCACTACTTTGTAAATTGTAACCTATTCATTAGTAATACTGCGCTAGATTTTAATGACTGCATCAAAAAGGTTAACATGATTGAATTAACTCCCTTATTTTCACAACAAAAATTCCATTAGCATTCACCAAAATCTCTAAGGCGAGAAGTATTAGCTCATCACAGACTAATGGATTTAATAGAGGGAACTTGCTAACAGACTCCCCTGGTGAGTTACTTAACATTCAATATATTTCATCATATGTCATTGATATTGAAATATTTCGGATAGATCAGTGTAATTATTGTTTATGTCAATTCAAGATTTCCAGTTAAGTTATTTTATCCAATGCCTTGTGGCCGTTAGTTAGCATTTTCCTCAATAATAAGTTGAAATTTCGAGCATACTTGTTGAGGCAAACCAAAATAAATCCTAAATTTATTTTGTTTAAGGTTATATATTCACTATAAATTTTAGAAGTTTTAACTTTAGAAAAAGAAGAAATGAAGTGTACAACATATAGCCTGGAGGGAGTAATTAAAACTTAAAAAAATCCTTTCATGGATGAGTATTGTTGATGAAAGTCATCCTTAATGATTTGGGAAACCCCACCACATAGCAGAGAATTATGTCAGATAATTTAGGAAAATTTGTACATAACCACAATAAGTTTGCCAATATTTGTAAACTCCCACCTTTATGTTTGTTTTTTATAAATTACCACCTTAAGTTTACAAAACGTTTATAAACTCCCATCTTTTCACGGAATTTGGCTAACACGTTAACTTATGGGCCCCACATCAGTTATATCCTTTGATTTTCCCTCCAAACATTTCACTTTCCTTCCCCTTTTCTCCTTCTTTTTTCTTTCCATTCTGTTTCTACTTATTCAGTGTAATTTCAAGTTGCATGCTAGGAATTTGTTCCACCATTTTTAGCTCCATCATCTCCAACCTTAAAATTGTTATTCTTACTAAAATCATCTGAATCATAATTGAATGCTGACCCATCCAAGCTAACATTATCTAGAATTCCCCCATTACTAAATTTCCTCTTTTTATCATTTTCCCCTAAAGAATTCAACTTTCCACCATCTTCTTCACCCCCATTTGAAATTAACCCAGAATCATCACCACCACCAAAATTCAGCAAATTCGCAGAATTATTATTATTACCACCAAATACATTCTTCCTAAGAGCAGCTCTCTTCTGACAGAGCGTAGGTTGTGCACCAACAGGTGCAGAATTATCAATAGTTTCAATAGCTTCTACATCCGATGAACAAACATTGAATTCCCTAACCCTTCTTCGAAACCTAGAAATCGAAACAGAGATGAACCACCACCACAAACAAAACCTTCACTTTCACCCAATTGAACCAAATGGGACTGCCCAAATTGATGATTATTCCCCAAATTGGGACTACCCATTTAATTTTGAGGGTTGAATTCACTAAACCCACCAACCAAATCAGGAATTTGGTGGTGTTGGTGGGTCCCTTGGAAGAACCAATTTGCAGAGATGAATGAGTAGAATGGAAAGAAAAAAAGAAGAAGAATTCAATGGTGATAAGAGGAAGACGATCGACAGAGATGGAGGGGAAGGAAAGTGAAATGTTTGCAGGGAAAATCAAAGGATATAACTGATGTGGGGCCCACAAGTTAACGGTGTTAGGCAAATTCCGTGAAAAGGTGGGAGTTTATAAACGTTTTGTAAACTTAAGGTGGTAATTTATAAAAAACAAACATAAAGGTGGGAGTTTACAAATATTGGCAAATTTAAGGTGGTTCTGTGCAGATTATCCGATAATTTATGTTATAGTTTTTGTTGTTATTGTTGTTGTTGTTTTAGACCTTTTAGTAATATGATTATATCCTTCACTATTAACATTGAATAAAGATTTTGTGAATTCAGGTTCGTTGAAGTTTTCAGGGCCAGAAACGCCCCTTGACCTAGTAATGGTATAGAGTTATTATTATAGCTATTATAACTGTTTTTATGCATTACACTTCTGTTCTACATTTACTTTTCTCCTTTTGACATCACTCTTGAGCTAAAAGAGTTTGTAAGTCAGGTTGCGGAAGAATGAATATAATTCTACTAAACCGCGACCTGTGGCACGTGAATCCTTTAGCTTTGCAGTCCAGACCTCTAGAAGAGAATCGGAAGGATTAGGAAGATCCCAACCCTCAAAGACTGCATCTGATAGGAAAAGTCACAAGGCAAAACTCTTATAAACTAGGAACCTTTTTTTTTTATCAAAAACTAGCTATCATAACTCACTTTATGGGTTTAAATACATTGTGCAATTTTGTTTGATTTAAGTACCTTATATATGCAATAGTAGCAGCTTTCATATATGCAATAGTAGTAGCTTTCACTATCCAAAGATGGTTTAAAAAGCCTACTTTTGGCTAGAAAACTACTCAATTTGGCCAGAAAATCAATCATTTTGCCATTGAAATGATAGCTATTGCTATTGGGATTGCATATATCAGATAGTTAAATAGATAAAGAATTACTAATTATTCAAAAACTTCAAATCCTATAAACAACAACAACTGCTATTTGCATTGCTTTCCAATTAATTAAAAAAACCGATAATATCAGTTTAATTAGATAAACTGTAGATTATTAGCTTCATTTCCAGGTAACTTAAGTAAGACATATGAACATATTTAATTACCCTTTTCTGCATAAACTCGATCTCAGCAAATAGCAGCTCATTCTGGCGAACACAAGAAATCATCAGTATAACTCCATAATAAGAGGAGATACAGTGTTATGCCACAATATGTAGTCGTATTTCTGTACCTTTTTGGACCGAATTCTGCCAATACCTCGCTCCAGTTTAGTTTCGAGGTTCTTCAACTCCTTCATACTTAAACTGCTCAGCCCTTCACCCATCATGTGCTTCGAAAGCAACCTGTTGTCTAGTTTCAGATATTTTGTACTACATATTTTATCATCATCTTCTTCAAAATTTTACATCTACCTAATGAGAACATACCTGTTATTTTCGGTTACATTGCGAATTTGGCCCCGCAGCTTTGCAGCCTCTTGCTGATAGTACTGTAATTTAACAAGGAATTATATAATTGCACGCCAATTTTGGTATCAAAGTTTGATAAATCTAGACGTTCTTCCTAGAAAATAATTGTATTTCATTAAGAAAATGAATAAATAATAAATGATCCGGTTCATTACCTGAGCATTAGCTTCAGCAACGGAGCCAGCACCAGATTGGTCAGCGCATGCTTTCTTGTACCTATCAATTGTACTCTTCACACTGCAGCTAAAGAGTATTAATGAGTTATATGATCTTAAATTTTTGGTTATCCGTTACTAAACTTAGGGTTTGACAGCGAATGAGAACCAACTTGCATACAAATAAGTTGCATATTAAATGTGAAAAGGATGGTTTAGGCTCCAAAAGATGTCTCAACGAATTTGCAAAACAAATAAATTTTCATTTGCATATGTTACACCCAATGCTTGTTGACTAATTGACTATGACCCTTACGTCCATACCCATATAAGGAGGAGAGAGAGCTCATTTTCAAAGTCAAGGGAGGTTTCAACCTAGATTAATTGGTGATAGCTGGAGTAACTCCTAACCTTATAAGGTGAACAACTCTCCTCTCTTTTTTCTATGTGGCACACTCACATGTGAAATATCATAGCGCTATGGAGACGCCATTCTTTTCACATAAATTAGAAATTTCTTTATTACGCCATAAATAGGGGACAGATAAGTATATTGACTATGTATTACTCCTTCAATTTGCTATAGTATTTTTAACTACCAAGGTAAGGAAGATAGACTATGTCACTTTACGGAAAAAAGAAACAAAAACAAAAAGAGGGAGGACTATTCAAAGTGGTCCATGAAACATCACATGCTAAACATGGAGAGAGACGTTCATTTAATAAGGCTAATGGGCTACTCCCCTTATTGTTATTTGATTTAAGGCCAATGAGCATATACATAGGAATTGATTGCATCTTATCAGTCGGATTAGAAGAGTTTATACAGGCAGCTGTTTCAAGAAGAAAGTAAAGTAGTTTGGGCTGCCCTAGCTATTTGGCATGGAGTAGATATTCATTACGCTATTTGGCATGTGAGCAGTGCCATATTTTGGGAACAAAATGTGAGGACTTTACAGCACATATACATCAAATGAAACAGTGTAAAGCATAGTATTAGACAAATCATATGAAAGAAGATTAGCAACATAGATAGTAGAGATTTATGAACTCTTTGGGGGCGCTTGGTAATTGGCTGACGGCTATTTCTCGTCGTTGGTTTGACGGGCTGTTATTGGTAGGTTGTTTGATAGACAGTGTAAGAACGGACTATTAATAGAAGTGGTTTATAAAAGGGACTATTAACATTAGTTGTTTAGCATAGAATAAAGCAAAAATCAAAGCCAACGCCAAAAACTGGTAAAAGCAGCTTCAATTTAGGCGAAAAACTGGATGTGCATCCACTCCATATGTCAATTACCAAACACTTTTTTACGGTTTGACCAAAAAAAAGCAAGAATTTAATGAAAAAACCCCCCAAAATTCATTGTCAAGTACCTTTTTTTTCCTTCACTTTTACTGTGTTGGGCCAAACTGTGGCCTAATGTAGATTGTAATTCTTAGCTTTTCGAGGATCCTTACTAAAAGGTTTAGCCCTTTCCTAAGAATTATGCTTCCTCTGTAACAAAATAAACGCACCTTTTGCCATTTTAGTAAGTTTTTAGTGTAAAATTACTAAGATACCCCTATTTAAGAAAATTAAAACCTGACTATATCTTTTTTAAAATATCATTACGAATTAACTAAATATCATTTAGACTAATAACCTTTACCTAATTCTAATCCCAACGTTCAGTCAAACTTTAACCACCAACCATTCATGAAACCTAACCCTTCTTACCTCCAACCACCACCATCTCCATTACTTCCTCCAACCACCACCATCTCCATTACTTCCTCCAACCACCAACAATGAAAGCGGAGCACTTTCGTCACCACCCTACCAGTTCACTGACACCAGCTTCGGCACCTTCAGCACAAAAATCGAGTAGATCGACCACCCACCACCTCCTGCTCATTGTTGCTCGAGGTAATTGGAAGAAGAGGATTTTCTAGGTTTGGGGTTCGATTTTTTCTAGGTTTAGGGTTCGTTTTTAAGATTTGGTTTTCATTTTTCTTTTTTTCTCCTTTAGGGTTCGAATTTCTGTGTTTTTTAATTCGAATTTAGGGTTTGAATTTTCTAGTCCAGGGTTCTGGAGTTCGAATTTTTGGGTTTGGGTTTGATTTCCTTGGTTTTTGGGTTTGAAATTCTGGATTGTAGTTGTTGTTGTTTGAATTCTGGGTTGGAATTTGTTGTTTTTCGAAATTTTCTGAGTTTGAATTTTGGGTTTCAAATTCTGGGATTTGGGGGTCCAATTTTTCTAATTTGTTGTTGTTTGTTGTTGTTGTAAAATCGAATTTGTTGTTGTTGATCAAATTTTCAGGGTTTTCATCGATTTTGCGGTGGTCATCGTGGTGTCGGCGATGAAGGTGGTGACAGGCATGGTAGTTCGTGTTGAAGGTGGTTGCTGGTATGGTGGTTGGTGTTGAAGGTGGTGGTTGGTGTTAAAGGTGGTGGTTGAAGTTGAAAGTTTAATTATCTCCCTATTATGTCATTAGCAAATTTTACCTAGGAGAATGTGCCAAGGCCATTTGTTGCAATAAATACATTATGGAGGAAGTAGGTTATCTCGTTGTATTATGCAAGATGTTCACCTAGATAAGCAAACAAAAAACTAGCTGAAAATAATTTCATGATAATTGATGAACTAAGTATATCCTACCTAGCCTTAAGTTAGTTTTAAATTTAAAAGATAAAATTGGGCATCATGCCAAAGTAATTGGCATGTAAGTAGCCTGTGAGCCTACTTTCTAAGCCTATGCTAATTCCATATGAAGACCTAAGAACACTTCTACTGAGGTTACTTTATACCGTATTAATTTATATACTTCCAGTATATGAGAGATATCAAGGACCGATAACTGATAGGTTGAAATTGGGTTCTTACTGAAATCTTATTTGTTAAACCAGCTTCCCTTTCTTTTACATCTAAATCCTTTGCAACACAAAATGTGAATAGGCCTTGTTATTGTTATAGCACGTAAACTTGTACATATAAACTGTTTACCAAGCAAGGCTTTACCTACTGGTAAGAGTTTAGCCTAATGACTCCAAGATCATCAGATCAAATCCCACTAGAGGCTTTTGGCGCGGTGGGGAATTCCCTACCTTCCCCTTACTCCCAAATGTCTGACCCTCAATTATTAGACCAAGAAACTGAGTTAGTTGAGGTCTTATTAAGGTCCTTCTTCTTACCAATCATATAAAAACTCAAAGTTGATCTGAAGTTTATGATTTAATGAGCGAGTCTTGCTACAATCCCTTCATATTATAAAGTGAATTATATTGTGTCGGATGGTTTGTCCAGAATATTTGGTCAGACGGTTGAACTAATGATTTAATGAACTTATGATTTCAGTTAATGAGTTTCGGGATTCTATGGATTTCAATGACTTTAGTTACTAAACTTATGATTTCAGTTAATGACCTTATGACTTCAGTTAATGATTTTGGGTTTCAGTTATTTATTTTAGTGTTTCAGTTGATAAACTTATGATTTCTGTTAATGGATTTTGGATTCAGTTAATAAACTTATGATTTCAGTTCAACGTATAATATATTAACTGAAACACAAAACACATTAACTAAAACACATAATGTATAAAATGAAAGTTACATGAAGTTGTTTGACCAAATATTAAGCTCAGACGTGTTTGACCCAATACACTCTCTATTATAAAATAAGCCGGGAAAAAGTCTAACAGAGAACAAACAACATTTTTTGGAGCATCACTGTAATCTATACTTTTTTCCCCTAAACGCACATACAATGTACTCTCAAGGGATAAATATGACAAAATAAAATCACCAACTTACTAATACTAGACAGAAATATTGGATTATAATTACATAAAATTTGAGATAAAACTATACTATTGTAGGAAAAATAGGTAAGCATAAGCTAGGATCTACGACGAGGTAGGTTGTTCAATATACAACGAGGTAGAAGTCCAAGCTAAAATATCAAATAAAGGATACTTGGATTAAAGCCACTAAAGAGTCATATATAATTTTAAGGAAAATTTATTAACTAGTACTTTTTAAAAAGTTAAATCTGTGAAGTAATACCTTTTTAAGTTTTTTTGTGAAATAGTATCTTAAATTGTATACAACTCTTAAAAATAGTACATTAGTCCAAAATTTCGGCCATTTAAATCAACGAAAAATTGACTGGAATAATCCCAATTATGTCCGCTCCACTCAGAATAATCCCAACTATGAGTTATTCTAGAATAATCCAAACTATTATGAGGTACCTTCCCAAAATAATCCAAACTTTATTTTTCTTGCCTTTAACGATCCATTTTGAGACTATTATACACAATAAAATTAAGAGTTTGCATTATTTTGACAAGGTGCCCCCAATAATTTGGATTATTCTGGAATAACCCATAGTTGGGATTATTTTAAGCGGAATGGTCATAGTTGGGATTATTCCATTCAATTTTTCCTTAAATCAATATTCCATCTGTTGACCATTGTTCTCTCGTTTTTTTGGAGCGTATATTACAAATATATAAAAAGGAGGTGAGCTTTCACTATCAAAAAAAACGAGAGAAAACAATGGTCAACACTGGGATATTGACTAAAGTGGTCGGAGTTTTGGACTAAGGTATTAATTCTAAGAGTTTTGTACAACTTAAGGTACTAGTTCACAAATTCACTGTTTAAAAGGTATTAGTTAACAAATGTCTCCTATTTTTAAATATGTGAGATTAATTAGGGCCATTAGGTTAGGATAGTTAATTGGATTAGCTCAAAAAACACAATTAGTTCACTCTAATGACATAAATAATTCCTATCCAAATAAAATGACATTAAAAAAAATTTAAGGCCCCAAGAGTCATAATATTTAGGCAAAATTGCGAGAAACTACCTTTTACAATAATGTTTTTTGCGAAAAACTACCTTTTGAAATTTTTTTTGCGAAAAACTACCTTTTATCAAAAAATAATTGTGAGAAACTACCAATTGACGTGAGCTGTTAGTTTGACTTGGTTTGACCGTTAGTAGTCTCACGTGCAATAATCCATTTTGCCTCCAATTCTTTTTCATTTTCCCTCCTTTTGCTTTTCACCTTCTCCCCCTTTACAAATCCTATTCCTTCTCCATTTCAATGAAGCAGCCCAATTGTTGTTCATTTTAGCATGTAAATAAAAATCCCCTCTTTTAATAGAATCTGGATATGATTACTATTTTTTGCACAACGGAAGCTATGATGAGGAGGGGCCAAGTTGTCTTGCTTATTATTATTTTTTTCACTTGGAACAAACATATTCACCATAACTGCTAGCACAAATTTTTGGAGATTGTGTTTTTTTATCAGTAAAGATGGAGATGTATTGTATTCTTCTTAGAGGAAAAACTGAGATTAGGAAAAATAATAGTTTTACTCCAATTTAAATAGTTGACAAATAATTGAATTAAAGAGGGGATTTTTATTTACATGCTAAAATGAACAACAATTGGGCTGCTTAATTGAAATGGAGAACGAATAGGGTTTGTAAAGGGGGAGAAGGTGAAAAGCAAAAGGAGGGAAAATGAAAAAGAATTGGAGGCAAAATGGGTTATTGCACGTGAGACTACTAACGGTCAAACCAAGTCAAACTAACAACTCACGTCAATTAGTAGTTTCTCACAATTTTTTTTTTTGAGAAAAGGTAGTTTTTCGAAAAAAAAATTTAAAAGGTAGTTTCTCGCAATTTTGCCTAATATTTATCTTTTACCTTATTTAAAAAAAACAAAGAATTCCTAATTTAAGCCCCCTTCATGTAACTCCGACCAATGGCCTTATTCTCGAGTTCGATTTATATAGGATGAGAAAAGTCTTTTGGAATCTGACAAAAGCTCTTTTCCATTCCGTAACTGAAGATGAATTAGGTGCTCAATTTAAAGGCTCTTAAACTCTCGAGTTTTTGAAATAGGTAATTCTTTCAAATTAGTCGCACAACCTGATATCAATCATGCTTACTTAGACGTATGTTGAGTTTAATCAAAGTTATAAATTGAAGTATTGTCATACCATGCTATGCCATAAGAATGATTGCACGGATTATATTTTACACCAGTAACTTGTAAGAATTGAAATCGAATTTACAACCGTATCTTACATTCAGTTGATTACCCTTAAATGAAGTATTATTAGATCTCAAAGAGTTCTATCAACCTGATCTCAACCATAACAACCTAAAAGAATTTAAAGTTTGGCAAATTGTGCTTGATTTTAAGATCATATACAACATAATTAGACTAACGTAATTCCTTATAGTTTAACGACTAGATCGTTTGTTAGTTGAAGAAAAAGAAGTCAAAGTAACTTTTTTTTGTTGAAGCAATCAGGATTACTTAAAATAGGTAAACTGTTAGATAGTCATACAAAGTCCTGTGAAAGAAAGACATTAGTGGTGTAATAAAATCATAGAAGCTAGTTTTATTCTCGTGTCATGCACAATTATACTGAAAAAAATAACATTCTCCTAACATATTGCGTGATATTACAATTCTGTTAGGATGTTATTACTCCCTCCTTTTTATAATGTTCTATACACTTAACATTACTACAAAAAAGAAGGCAAAGAGGAGAGATGTTATGAAAGTGAATCATTTTTTGTTTATTAAGATAATGTGGTTGTGAAAAACTGTAAAAATTATGTGTGCCCAAGAAGTTGGTAAAGTAGTGTGAAAAGAAAATAAACTTTTACTATTTACAAAATATGGATTTTTTGTTAAGAAAACCCTACAACTTTCAATTTTTGGGAAAAACACTCAAACTGTTTTTTGTGAAAATAACACCCAAGAACTTAGTATTGTTAATTGTTGGCTGGTTGCACCCTCAAAGCCCTAACACTGCTAATTTTGTCCCTCAAGTGGGGCCCACGTGTTCATTTCATTCTTAAAACACTATGAAATGACATCATCACCTTTTCACTAAAACCCAACTGATTTCCCTCTCTCATCCTTCCTTCCAACTTCCACCTTTAATCTCTCTGATGTAGAGCTGTCAGTCTCCGACACGATACGATAACACGACCAAAACCGACACGATTCGAATACAAAGTTAATGAGAGAAAACACAATTATGACCCGACACGACACGAAACAAACATGAACACGATCCATTTAGATTTGTCATATTATTCAATTATCCTATATATTACCCAGTTTTTCAAAAATTCTATTAACAACACGAAATGAATACGAGACCAAACACGAACACGACACAACACAACACGACTCATTTAACACATCTACTCTCTTCCTTCCTTCCCTCCAATTCCCAACATCAAGTTACTTACCATAAGCAGAAAATTCTATGGGAATTCTATTCCCCCGTTGTCAACCAAACAATTTAACTAAATTCCCATGAATTTTATTACGGAATTTATTTTCTATGAATTGAAATTTCTTGGGAATTCTGTCTTCCCAAGTAAATCAAATGAGCAATTATAATATAAGAAAAATTATTGTGTCACCTCAATCTACAGATTTACAAAAATAATAATCCCTCCGTTCTTTTTAATATGCGTATTTTACCATTTTTGGGATTTTTTTTAATATGTACCTTTTTACTTTTCCTCATAAATAGAAGGTTAACCCACCTTATTACATTTCTCTCCTACTTTTTCTTTCCTTCTCTCTACCTTTTTTACTTTTTCCTTACTTTTACTAACCATCTGTCTTACTTTTGCACTTTTTTCTTGGTCCGCGCGCAAAAGCAAATATATGTATTTAAAAAACGGAGGTAATAGTTAGTTTAGATGGTGTTTAAGGATGATAAAGTTTGGGTGAAGATTTTGCCAAGATAAAAAATACTTCATCCTAAGGCATATGTATCTCAAATTTGGGATTATTATGGAATTATCAAATGTTATGACCATTTTGAGAAGACTTCCGACAATAAAAGTTTAATCATCTTATATTTTGTTTTCTTATAAAATATCCAATTTTTATAGGTAGAAAAACTTTTATTATTTTGTTGTATTATGAAAAAACAAAGAGGTTGTGTGAAATAGTCCCCATCTTAGAAATGACCTAATTACCTGAGAAAAGGTAGAAAAAAATTATTCCCATCAATTTTCTTCAAAAGAATAATATCACAGTGACGTTAAACGTGTGAAGGAAAAATGTAACCAAATCAAAGGAATGAGTCAGAAGGAAAAGATTAACCAACTCAAAGGGTCACAAGTTATCTAGTTATAAATCTACAAAAGATTTACTTATTCTCATCACATACATGATACATCATAGTTTTAGTACACAAATTAGTTTTCAGATTAACAATGAGGCAATTACCCAGTTTGATGAATTAAGTGAAATAATGTGTGTGATATTGATGTTGTATAAACTACATGAAATTCCATTATACATTTGTAATTCGACCTTTTCTGTAAGAAGTTTTTACTAGTTTGAAATGCACACGGTCACCGAAATTTTTTTAAAAAAGGTAGCTGAGTGGAGAGTGTCATACATAGGCTTTATTTTTTCAAATTATTTTTGCTCTAAACTTATTAGGCTTTCTTCAACCTTATTACCACTAGACCTTATTCAACCTTATTCGTCTTTATATATCGTATTCGACCTTATTAGATAAAGCCTTATTCGACCATTTTTGACCTTATCATACCTTATTTGACATTATTAAACCTTATTCAGCCTGATATGAACTTATTAGAATTGAAAATAAGTGAAAAAGAGCGGACCCATAGAAGTAGGTACAACTATAAAGGAAAATTTTTAAATAGAGTTTAGAAAAGCAAATAATTATTTTTGACAAAAATGTATCCTCTATTATCAAGTTAGTCTTTTCCACCTTATCTTATCTTTACAAAATTGAACTTATTTTAATTGAACTAAACTCATCTCATCTTAATTTTACAAATTCTATAATGTTCTTTCTGCTACTCCTTTCGTCTCATATTAATAGCAACAATAGCTTGTGCACATAGTTTTAGGAAGTTAATAGAGTAGGGTGTAGGTTATATTAATTTATTGTAAAACTTGATGTGATACAAAGTGATGTGGTACTTTTGGGAAGTTAATAAAGTAGGGGAGTAATATTTTTATGTTTTTCACATAAATCAATGAATGAGTGCGGTATATTAGTTAGGTGATATGTAATAAAATATTAGTGGGTTCATGCCTAAAATAGAAGTGTTGCACTAAATATCGGGACAACCTAGAGATGGAAATATCCAATGGATGATCCGTACTTGCTCCACCCGAAAAATAAAAAGGGTGAAAACTGAGAACGGGTGGAGGGTGAACGGGTGACGAGTGATGGATGGAATTAGGGTGAGAAAGTTTCATCCATTATCCGACCCGTCACCCGTTTACCACCCTCTCCATCACCCATTTATTACATTTAATTAAATGTCTATCATTTTATTTACATTATTAGATTTTTCTCCCTTTTAATTATTATCGACTTTTCCATAAACTTATCTTTATTTTACATGAAGTTAATGTATAAATTATCATTTTGCAAGTTTGATTTAACTTTTCTCGTTTAATTATCTTAAATGGATGATCACCCTGTCCACCGGTTCACCTGCGGGTGGTGGATGGATAGAATACAGATGATAGTCTTACCGGGTGACGGATGGATGGATGACAATTGGTCTAACCGGGTGATAGCTCACCCGACCCTAATCCCACCCATTACAACCATATATGGAAAATGTTACAACTAATATAGGACGGATGACATATTTACTTATTTCTAGTAAATTCAACGTGTTGTACTAAACTAAACTTATATTTATTGAAAATAATTGTTGTAATGTAAACCAAATGGGGCCTTAGTCCATATTTACTAAGGTGAACTTATTTTTACTGGTACTTAAATGTGTCTCTTTTTTTGTAGTTATCGCTATTAATTGCACAAAACTTATGTTTGATGAAGTAAACTAATTTAAATTGATCTGAACTTGTTTTCCTGAATATTGTTGTTTTAAGTTGAATTGAAGAGAAACTTAAGCAAACCTAAAAAGATCTGACAATTAGAAGGTTTGATTTTCTTCCCAAAAGTTTGAAATGAACAAGTAAACAAAATAAGGAAATTTGAAAACGAAACTAAAAAGTTCAGGTAACTAAAATGTGATTGAGTGCAAGGATGAACAAACAATATGAATGTTTGGATATTGCATGATTACATCTAAAACTAGATCCATGCAATCCAATGTCAAAATTCAGTAATTAATCTTAGTCAAATCAATCTCTTTATCACTTAAATTTAGTCCACCACGAAAATCCAGAAACCAACAGTAAATTGACAAACCTCAGTAACTTCACCTCACAGTTTTTACTGTTTACCTTCCTGTCAGACAGGATGTAATTTAGTATGATATGACAAACATTCAATTAAATAATTATTAATTTCTTTCTCCACTTTCTTGATTCTGCTGATACCTTAATTTCCTCGAGGAACTGATTGGCTAAGTTCTGCCACGCTGTCACGTGGTCCGGTGTTATGATTGGCTAAAACAAGACTATTGGTGGATATCTGAGCCACGTGTCAGGAAAACCTATAACCCGTTGAATAATGACCCGCCCATTACCCTAATACCCAAGGGTTTTGGAAATATAAAAACCAAAATAAAATACTAAAAGTAGCATTTTTCCATCATTAATGACAAACTTCGAGTATAGCTGTAGGGCTCTCTCTTTCTTCTTCCATGCATGAGAAACGCCAGTCAAGCTTTTCCGTACGCCTTCTTTTTCTTATCTTTAGTTTTTACAACCAATTTTGCTCAAAAATTTGATTTTGATTTTGATTTTGACTTGATTTTTGGACTTGAAAGGTCAAAAGATAGTCTTGTAAGGTCAAATTCTAAAGGAGTAACGAATGGAAATGTAAAAGAATAGACCTGTCAAACAGTAAGTTTTTTGTTGATCTTTTGGTAGATTTGGACCTTATTAGAGATTTCACTATCTAAAAGATGATTTTGGTGTTTTATAATCAATGGAATTCATAAGTGAATCGAAGATAATGTGATTTTGAAAAAGGTCTTAATAGGCGCATTTCAAATAGAGGATTGTAATTTAACCTTATAATGTCATTTTTTTGTTTTAAAAAACAAACACCTAGCAACTGGAGTATCAGTTAATTTGTCAAACTTTTTAATACAATAAAATAATAGTCAACTCAGCTAATACAACCAGTAGGTCAAATCAGTTCATAAACTCAAAATTCCGCTAAAAACATTTTTCCACTAAGCACCAAATAGAGCTGATGTGTGAGGCCTCCTTTTCAGGAAAATACTTCCTCTATGTCCATTTACGCCATATATTAGCTTACAATAAGGTATAAGGATTACATACCATTTCACACTTCTATTATATTCCAATTCGAGATTTCAAATTTCAAAAGTTTTGTTATATACTTATTAGGTAGTATAATAGACTTAAGATTCGTCATAATTATACTTTTAAAAAAAAAAACCAAAATCTTATTTTCTTGTTTTCATTTTTAAAAAATTAAAACTAGAAAAGTAAATTATAACGAATGTGTCCTAAGTACATTTACTTATGCAAAATGACACCATAACAGATTTTTACTTGACCCCATCATTGATAAATATAATTATAAGGATGATGTATATGTTTGACAAAACCCTTATCCGATCATGTGAGTAGTCTTTGTTGAGTTTTTGATAAAGTTGCATTCTAAAGATGGAAAAAAGGTCAAAATGAACGGTCATAAGTGTAGGACACTAAGGACAGCAACGATTAGGTAAAGTAGAATAAAACTTAAACCAAAAAATGCAATATTGAGCCCTTCACCAAATTAACTAACTAGATTATTTTTACTTGAAATAAACCAGCTAATTATGTAATAGAGGAGTACATAAAAATGCAAGAAATGAAGAGTATTGTACAAAAATATCTATGCAAGATCTAGTGTGAAGACACCCTAATATATCCCTAATAAAGTGAAAAAGAATAAGGAAAGGAAGGTGTAAAATAGGATGATGCAATTTGATTGGTTCTAACACTCTCTGAAACAACAACAGCAGGGACTTTGTTGTCTTTGCTGTTTCAGACTCAACAGTGATGAGATCACCATTGAGAAAGAGAGGTTCTCTTTTTTTGTTAAAGAAAACTGTTATAAATATTTAATATAATTTCAAACTGTAAGAGAAAGTGAGATTTTTTCACAATCTAAGAGAGTGGCTTAAGTTTACCTATACTCATTTCCTTTCACCATTGAAGTTAAAAGAGTTTTTTCTTGTATAGGAAATCAAATCATAACTTCTCCCCTTACTCTTTTTCTTTGTCAGAATTACCCTCCCTTCCCATAAAAATAAAAAAAGATTCTTGTTTCACTAGATAAAAACAACAAAGTTTCATTTATGTGACTTTTGTCATGAAATGATATGGGGTCGGCTAATGTAAATCATTGTAATGTATCGTCTTTTGTGATCATATAAGTAAGCTCGATTTAGTAATTAGTATGCTATCTAAACCCTAATTATATACATTAAAAACCAAATCTAACAAACCCCTTCTTATTTTCATGATGTTTGGTAACTACTAGCTTTTCCCTTTCTAATTTTGACTCGCTTACCAAAGATTGAGTTTTTTTCTGTAATAAATTGAAAACAACCCAACCCATATGCTGTTAGATGGTGTATTCCAAGCCCTAATTCTGGCTAATTTATTGACTTTAACAAATACCCATCACGTGTGACAGCAAAATTCAAGGTATTTAGTTATGGGCAAGGGAATTTAATGATGTTATGGAATCATACAAAACCCTAATTTAATTACGCCACGCCACGATACGTTTCTAAACAGAAATCAAATTACTGATATGCAGAGAGTAAACCCTATGTTTGAGTTGGGCTGGGTGTATAGTAGGATGGGTAATTGAAACAAAACTTTATGGGGTGTCCTTTTGTTTAAGCTTTATGGGTAACTGACAAGCTATTAAGGAAGTGTCAAGAGATGGGTGGAGGGTATGGACTAATCAGAATGTGAAAACTTTGTAATAGTAGTAGGCCTACCCCCTTCTTCTAGCATCATAGATCATGGCATGTACTTTGAGTTTTGCAACAATGGAGGGGTGTGGGTGCATAAACATATACAATAACAACCTGATCTCATCACTCTTCTTTATACATATACTTTCCTATTTTCTCCATTTCTTTTATGACCCTTCTTTTAAAGGTCTGATTTTCATCCAAAAAACACAAACTTGCCTAAATTCTGATATTTCCTTCAATTATAACCAGATCTATGCTTCTGTCAATTAAAGAAGTAAAAGAAGGACTCATATAAAGAAACAGAAAAAGGCTCTTACATAGAAACAAACAAAACTGCAACTAAGAAAGACAACTTTGATTTCTTTGTTTAGGAGAAACTAGTCTATAAGATCTTTAAATGCTTATTTATGAAATTCCTTTTGCAGAAACTACCACCACCCCCTAAATCATCTAGATCATGATCTAAAATTGAAGAAATGGGAATTAGCTGCCAAAATCCAATTGTGTAAAACATAATATATTATACCTGTGATTAGAATACTCATAGAGACGGCCTTTGTTTGAGAAGACAAAAAGGGCAACTTCAGCATCACATAAAACTGATAATTCATAAGCTTTCTTCATCAACCCACTCCTTCTCTTGCAGAAGGTAACTTGCCGGCTTGTCGTGTTTTCGATCCGCTTGATCTCGATTTTTCCCCTACCCATCTTCTTTTGGGTTGAGGGAGAGCCTTCCATTGTTTGAGTTGGAAATTCCATGCTTCTGAAAACATACTCATGTACATCACCCACAAACCAAATATGTCACCAACACAAAATTTTAACCAATAATATGATAAAATCAACAACATACTTTATCCACCTAACAATCTTAATCATTTTCAACTAATTCTATTCTAATTGACTAAGCTATAATCACAGTAATTGGTAAATTTTAATGTTTAATTGAAGGTAAGAAAGAGGAAAGAACAAGTATAAGAGGCGAAACCAGCACAAATTAAGAAGTGAATTAAGAATGATGAAGTTGATATATCAAGCTAAAACAAACCTCAATGAGAAAAATGAAGGAATTAGGAAAGAGATTGAAGGGAAACAAAGGTTTCTGACTTTTGCTCTTTTGTCTCTCTTTCTTTTTCTTTCTTCTTGCTTAAAATAAATTCTGCAAACAACCAAGAAATGAAACAAAACAAAACACAAATGAGTTTGCCCTTATACTTGGGTATTTATAAAAGTAGAAACCCATTTGATTTCCCAAACTTTTTTTATTATTATTTTCTCAAGATTAAAATAAAATAAATTAAGAGAAAAATAATTACAGAAGTGGGTTAAAAAGGCTTTAATTTCTGAAGGAAGAAGACAAGGTGGGTATTGGAATATCTTTATTTGGACGGTTTTAGTTGAAAAGAGAAGGCTAAAGAAGGAAATCAATTAACATATTCAGACTCCATTAACACCTGACCTGAGTTTCTTTTATCTTTCCTGATACTGCAAAATTGAAAAGAAAAATAAAAAGAGGAAATTGAGAGAGAGAGAAAGGGAAAAGGAGTGAGTTATGAAAGGTAATAGTATTATTAATGGGGGTGAATGAGACGTTGAGCTCAGGGTTGTGCACTATTGCCTTCCTGCCTTATACAAACTTTTTTTATGCTATCAATCAATGAGTGGTGAAGAACAAAGAGGTGACAGGACTTCTCTTTTTTATTTCTGGTTTTCTACTTCAATTTTTTTGTTTTACTATTATGGGATTTTTCATGATTAGATCATCTTTCTAACACTCTTACTTATATTTGGTTCTCCTCTTTACTGTTTTGCTTTTACACGGAAAAACCAATTTGTCATTTGATCGATCTTAATGGTAAACATACATTTTATTGTATTGGATTGGATAGGATTACTTTTAAACATGGATATATTTCAATATACTTTCTCCCTAAGGAAATATTTAATGCAACAATTTGTTTGACACGCATGCCAAGACAAAACTTTGAAAATTAGGAAAAAATGACTGCAATAATCAAAGTTATGATCGTTCCCGCCAATAATAATTCCAACTAAACGTTATTCTCGTATAATCCCAACTATTGAGAAGGTCTGCCACAAACACCCCATGTAACTTGCAACCTGTTAACAAGGTAATTTTTTAATTTTTCTTATATTCTTCTTTTATTTTTCTACTCCCACCACAAATTCCACCCACCACCATATCAGCCAGTCCCTCCACCATTCCCAAAACCCCTCCCAACCACCCCCTCCCCTAATTCTGTCGGCCACCCTAAAACCACCTCCCTTGTCTCCTCCTACCCTTCATCTTGCACCTTCACCATCACAAATCGTCACCCTAAACCCTTAACCACCGCGAAATCGTCACCCACCACCTCAATTTGAAGGTTTCCATGGTTTTTGAAGGTGTTTGGTTGGGTTGGGTTTTTTCAAAGGTGGTGGAGCTGGATTGGGATTTCGCAACTGAATTGGCCAGGTGCAATGTTCGGTTAGAGTGGTGGGAGGAGAGGGTTTTAGAAGGTGCTAGGAGTGGTGGTGGAAGGGGAGGGTTTTCAAAGGGACTAGGAGTGGTGGCATGGGGAGGGTTTTCGAAGGGGCTAGATTTGTCGAACATGAAGTATGTGTGGCTATATACCATGAAGTATGTGCTTCGTATAGTTTCACTTGATTTGAAAAGGATTAAGCTTCTCGAGAGGTAATATATGTTATCAAAAAACATTATACTGAAATATATTTTAACTTATTATTAGCAGCTTTGTCGCACGAGTTAATAATACCTCTTTATTTTTTCTTGTGTAGCATTTCGCCCTCAACCATACTCTCAAGAGAAGATCAATAATTATACTCATGCAATATGGTGTAAAATCTTCGGTTATCATTCAGACTTTTGAATTATAAGTAGTGTTAGGGTGATATTTGTAAAAATTTAATGTATCAACATTTTTAATCAATAGCTGATTTTTTAATTGTAAACCTTGGTCATCTTATGATAATATATTTAATTTGTATTAAAATATTGGACTTATGGAAAAATATATATTGTTTATATAGCAAAAAAAATCCTTGGTCGAGTTATGCGTCGCCTATGATGTTGTAGGCGACATGGTAGTCTTAAATAAGTTGATGTCACATACCTATTGTATCGCTTCTGAAGCAAGAGGCGACGCATAAAGTAGCTTAATTTTTTGACTCAAAAGACCTATCGTATCGCATCATTTATGATTGGCTACTGAATAGCTCATTATGTGTGTTGCATCTTGAATTTAGACAATGCATAAAGCTAACTTTTACGAAGTGAATGTGACCTATTGTGTCGCCTAATCACTAAGAGGTGATCCAATTGGTTGAGGTTTGTATCGGGTTGCAGTGAAGGATTTTGTCCTTCGATCAAGTGTAATAATCTAAGTATACTTTGACAAGTTTATAGAGATAATATATTCAATAATATTAGGAGACCGTAACGTTTTGCTAGAAGCTAAATTACGGTTTGTTGGACTAATGAGATTAGGCTAACTACTAATATTGATTGGGTCCTATGAGGTCACACATTGTAACAAAGGTTAGATATTCATCCAAATTCATTTTGGATGGTCATATGGATTGTAGGAAAAGAGTTGTAACTCTTGTGATTGAATGACTCATAATGAGTGGCTTTATGTGCCTAATTAAGCCTCATAATGTATGACATTATGTGGTCAATTAAGCCTCATGAAACCACCAATGTAACCACTCTATATATTAAAGTAGAGGTTGAAAAAGAGAGAATACACATCATCTTTTGGCAAAACACCATACAAAGTAAGGAGTGAAAAGTTCTCTCTTTCCATACTAGCATACGTGGTGATCTAACCGTTGTTCATGGAACAACACTAGAGGAACGACGCTTGACTTTCTTACAAGATCCCACTTGGAAGCTAGTATTTTGTGGATTCACGCATCAAAGGTATATATTGTCATATATTATTTGATTCATGTTAGTTTATGCAATTTGTTCTTGGGTTAGATGTAAAGAATATGATTCTTGAAATTCCGCTTTAAGCATCTAAAATCCTACAGTGGTATCAGTTAGCCTATTGCATAGATTAATATGATCATTTGTTTGATGTGTTTTATTATTATTTTAATTCGATTAAAGGAGGGATTTATATATGATTTTATTTGCATAATTAATATTATGATATTAATTGATTGGAAACATAAAAATTGGAATTTTATGTATATATTATACTAAAAATTCGACCAAGTGACAGGAAAATTCTGATTTTCTTTTATATATGATTCGAATTTTGTAGTAAAAATAAGTTTGTTGTTTTTCTTATTTAAATTGAATTATATATATATGTCTAGTTCTTGAATTAAATTATTTGAGGTGTTTGATGCATAATATATTTTATGTCAACACCTAAAATCACAAAATGTCAGATTTTGTGTATTGGATTCAAGAATTCATATTTGTTAAATTGATATGAACCCTAATTTTTTCCCCAAATCAATTGTTGTTAATTTCACTCAAATTGTGCATAATTGTTGTGACTAATTGAGTGGGAGGGGACACAAAAAAAAATCCGACCGCCGTGGTCAGGTGGCTTTATCGCCGGACCGTCGACGGCCGAGGTGGTTAGCGGCGTGCTGCACGCGTTGTGCGTGCGTTGCTTGCTGTTGGGCAGCAGCTACGCGTGGCAGCGCCTGGGGTGCGTGGGCTGGTCCGGTTGCGGCCAGCGTGGCCGTCGGCCTGAGGTGCGTGGCCGGTCGACAGAGGTTTCCGCCGGCGCCACTGGGTGTGGCAGTGGTGCTACTGCAAACTGCTGGGGTGGCAGTCGTGCTCCTACACGCTGCTGCCTTGGCAGTTTCTTTCAAAAAAAAAATTTAATTAATTTTTTTTTTTTTAAGTTTAATATCCTTTTTTTTTAGTATATTCCAATATTGCAAATAATGGATTAATGGTGATTAATTGCATATTTAAGTCATAATTGAATTAAAATAATAAGTTTTATATTAATTGGTTAATTATTGGTAGTAATTGACTAGTTAATTTTGAGGATGTTACTAAGTTGTTAGTAACTATTATTTATTTATTTTTATGTCAATTAACTTCCTTACCTGGAAGCTAGAATCACCTTGGCAATCACCTATCAACTAAGAATTACAATTGTTGTAATTAGTAAAAGAGTTTACTTACCTTTTAAACTTGATTTTAAGTTGAGGCCAAAGTCCACTTAGAATTCATGTTTGATAGGATCTTAGAATCACTTGATTAAAAGGGACACTTTGAAATTGATCAAGTGCAGGGCTTTTTTTTTTTTTGAAATGTTTAAAATATGTTAAGAGCTATTATGATAAACATACTTATTACTTCTGCATCTTCTATGTAGATATCATGTCTGGTAACAACAATAATTCACCGTTTAACTTACGTTCAATCCTTGAGAAGGATAAATTGAACGGGAACAACTTCCTTGATTGGGAAAGGAATCTAAGAATTGTTCTTAGGTCCGAAGGTCGAGAGGATGTTCTTGAAACCCCGATCCCAGTTTTAATCGCCACCTCTACTGAAGCCGAAAAGGAGGCCCATAAGGCCATTGAGGAAAGGCCGGTAATTGTTACTTGCCTTATGCTCGCGGCTATGGAACCAAGCCTTCAAAAGAGGTTTGCTAGCTTGGATGCCTACAGTATTATCCGACAACTGAATACTATGTTTCAGCAACAAGCTCGGATTGAGAGGTACGAGACTCACAAGGCTATTCTTGAGTGTGTGTTAGTTGAAGGCAAGTCGATCGCCACTCATGTCTTCGAAATTATTAGCTATTTCGAGGCAATGGAGAGGTTGGGCTTTCCTTATAGCCAAGAGTTGGCTACTTACATCATACTTCACTCACTTGATGATGGATTCAATCAGTTTAGGTTGAACTTCAATATGAATGGAGTGACGAAGACCCTTGCTGAGTTACATGGGATGCTCATGACTGCCGAGCAAAACATCCCCGCTGCTCCTAAGAAGGAAGTTCTTAAGGTTCAAAAGGGGAAGGGTTTTAAGAAGGTTTGGGCTGGCAAGAAAAAGCAAGATAAGGGCAAGCAAGTTGCTACTAAGACTGTTGATAAGCCAAAGGCAAAGGCAAAGCCAAAGGTGGCCGCAAATGCCAAGTGCTTCTATTGTGATCAAATAGGTCATTGGAAGCGTAACTGCCTGAAGTATCTGAAGGATAAGAAGTCTGGGGCTTCTTCTTCAGGTATCTATGTCATTGACATTAATTTAGCAACATCTACTTCTTGGGTATTTGATACCGGTTGTGTTTCTCACATTGTTTCGAATGTGCAGGGACTAAGAAGGAGTAGAAACTTGGCTAAAGGAGAGGTAGAGCTGCGCGTTGGAAATGGTGCAAGAGTTGCGGCCGTTGCAATTGGAACTTATAGTCTACCTTTGCCTTCTGGATTAATATTAGAGCTTAATAATTGTTATTATGTTCCTGCTATTACCAAAAACATTATTTCTATTCCTGTTTTGGATAATGAAGGGTTTTCATTTACAATTGAGAAAGGTTGTTTCTCTGTTTATTTGAATTCAATGTTTTATGCCACTGCTAAAAGGTCTAATGGTCTATATTTTCTAGACTTAGACAAAGATGTCCTTAACATAGACAGCAAAAAACATAGATCAAGCGATACTAATCCTACTTACTTATGACATTGTCGTTTAGGACATATAAACGTGAAACGCATTCAAAAGTTACATAAAGATGGACTTCTCACATCCTTTGACTTTGAGCCATTTGATGTGTGTGAATCGTGTTTGATGGGCAAAATGACAAAGTCACCTTTTACTGGAAAGGGTGAAAGGGCCAGTGATCTATTGGGCCTAATACATACTGATGTGTGTGGACCAATGAGCACCAAAGCTAGGGGAGGATTTGGGTACTTCATTACTTTTACTGACGATTTAAGTAGATATGGATATGTCTATTTAATGAAGCATAAGTCGGAATCATTTGAAAAGTTCAAAGAATTTCAAAATGAAGTCCAAAACCAACTTGGCAAGACAATTAAAGCACTACGATCCGATCGTGGTGGTGAATATTTAAGCCAAGAGTTTAGTGATCACTTACAGAGTTGTGGAATTCTTTCACAACTAACTCCGCCTGGAACACCTCAGTTGAATGGTGTATCTGAAAGGAGGAACCGGACTCTACTTGATATGGTTCGGTCTATGATGAGTTTTGCTGACCTTCCAATATCCTTCTGGGGATATGCTCTCGAAACAGTTGCTTTCACACTTAATAGAACTCCATCAAAGGCAGTAGAAAAGACACCATATGAGATATGGAGTGGAAAAATTCCAAGCTTGTCCTTTCTACGTATTTGGGGTTGTGAGGTCTACGTAAAACATTTACTTTCAGACAAACTCGCCCCTAAATCAGATAAGTGTTTCTTTGTTGGTTATGCCA
Source organism: Patellifolia procumbens (assembly GCA_947645195.1). Lineage (NCBI taxonomy): Eukaryota > Viridiplantae > Streptophyta > Magnoliopsida > Caryophyllales > Amaranthaceae > Patellifolia > Patellifolia procumbens. The sequence goes on from CANSGD010000370.1 coordinate 787,015, forward strand.
AAGAAACCAAGGGCTATTACTTCTACAATCGAAACGAGGGAAAGTGTTTGTTGCTCGTCGTGATGTCTTTTTGGAAAAAGATTTTATTTCCAAAAGGCAAGTGGGAGTAATGTATTTCTCGATGAAATTCGAGAAAAGCAACAAATGGACATAGTTCAACCTATGTCAGAGTCAGAAACACAAGTGCCAGCTGTGGAGCTTGAAGTAGTTCCTAGAGGAATCTTCTCCCATAACTGACCAAGTGTTGGAGGACGTGTATTCCATACACGAACCTTCTACTGTCCCACCCGAATTTAATTTGTGCGAAAATTCTCAAATTGTTGAGAAGAAAATTTCTCCTGTTGCAGCCCCTCGTAGGTCTAGTAGACCAAGAATACCAAACAAAAGGTTTGTTGATTTCTTGTTGACCGAAAGTTCTGAGATAATGATTTTAGAATTTGAGGAACCTACTACTTACAAGCAAGCCTTGATGAGTGAAGACTCCGAAAAATTGCTTGAAGCCATGAAATCCGAAATGGCATCCATGTCTGAAAATCAAGTATGGGACTTGATGGATTTGCCCGATGGGGTTACACCTATTGGTTGCAAATGGGTTTTCAAGGTGAAAACAGACAAGGATGGTAACATTCAGGTTTACAAAGCAAGGTTGGTTGCAAAAGGGTTCAAGCAAGTTCATGGTATAGACTATGACGAAACCTTCTCACCAGTAGCAATGCTTAAATCCATTCGGATACTCCTAGCGATCGCTGCCTTTTATGATTACGAAATTTGGCAGATGGATGTCAAAACTGCTTTCTTGAATGGGTTCTTGAAAGAGGATGTGTATATGACACAACCGGAAGGTTTTGTAGATCCAGAAAATCCTAGGAGGGTATGTAAGCTTCAAAAGTCCATCTATGGATTGAAGCAAGCATCCCGGAGTTGGAATCTCCGATTTGATCAGGCAATCAAAAGGTTTGGTTTTCTCAAAAACGGAGAAGAGTCTTGTGTTTACAAGAAAGAGAGTGGGAGTAACATAGTCTTCTTGGTCTTGTATGTAGATGATATACTTCTCATAGGAAATGACATTCCCATGCTTGAGTCAGTCAAGGAATGGTTGAAAAGTTGTTTCTCTATGAAAGACCTTGGAAATGCGGAGTACATTTTGGGAATCAAGATCTACAGGGATAGATCTAAGAGGATGATTGGACTAAGACAACGGACTTATATAGATAAGATCGTCACTAAGTTCAACATGGAAAACTCTAAAAGAGGTTTTCTTCCCATGCAACATGGTATGTCGCTTAGCAAGACTCAGTGTCTTTCTGGACCTGATGAGATTAAGCGAATGAGTAATGTTCCTTATGCGTCAGCTATAGGGTCCATTACGTATTCCATGATTTGTACTCGCCCAGATGTTTCATATGCCTTGAGCATGTGTAGCAGATTCCAATCATATCCAGGTGATGCACACTGGAGTGCAGCTAAGAATATCCTAAAGTACTCAAGAAGGACTAAGGATAATTTCTTAGTATATGGAGGTGAAACTAAGTTAATTGTTGAGGGTTACACAGATTCGAGCTTCCAAACTGACAAAGATGATTTCCGATCCCAGTCTGGTTTCATCTTTTGTCTAAATGGAGGGGCAGTGAGCTGGAAAAGTTCAAAGCAAAGCACTGTCGCAGACTCTACAACAGAAGCTGAGTACATTGCTGCGACAGATGCAGCAAAGGAAGCTGTTTGGATGAAGAAGTTCATTTCTGAGCTAGGAGTAGTACCTAGCATTTCAGATGGCATTGTTTTACACTGTGATAATAATGGTGCCATTGCTCAGTCTAAGGAACCAAGGTCACATCAAAGGTGTAAACATATACTTAGGAAGTTTCATCTCATCCGAGAAATCGTTGAGAGAAAGGATGTAATATTTAGGAAAGTTCATACGGATCAAAATGTTGCTGATCCGTTGACTAAACCGTTGCCTCAGCCCAAGCATGAGAGTCACACTAGGGCTATAGGGGTTAAGCATATAGGAGAGTGGGTTTGATTGTGCGCTATTTACTTTTAAATTAGTTCACAGTTATATTTGCTCTTTATAATGATTTCATTATGTTTATCAATAAAGGTTTATGATCTTATTTAATCTTGGTTTAGTATTAAATAAAACGTCCAAGATATTTTATAAAATTTGATAGGTTTGTCAAATACGTGATTTGACAATTGAAACCCTATTTGGTGAACAGGAGTTATAACATATCTAAGTCCCTAGTCCGAATCGTTAAATTGGACGTAAATGATTCAGTTTCGAGACTAGATTGTAAGATGATTGATAGCACAGTTTCATTGGATATGGGGACATGGAGATGTCTAGTCATTTACATAGACATGTATAATGGATACGTGTCGGACAGACCCACAGAGATTTCTCTAAAGTGTTTTGAGAATCTCGTCACTATATTTAGTGGATTCCTTTGACATGAGTATGACACTATTCTCGCTTAAGGATTAGTATATTTATGACACTGCAAAACGTCGTGCCGTAAAAGGAGGTTATAAAGGCAGTGATCGGAATTGCTAGGAATTGAGTGGGAGTTTTGGTTATGCAAGAATGGATAAGTCCTCCTAAACAGTTAGGATTGGTGTCTTGGCCTCTTGAAGAGCGAGAACTAGAAAAATGCATGGCCGTGCTCAAATGAATTAAAGAGTTAATCATTTGTTTCGACAGTTCGAACTCGGATTTCAGGAATCGACTTGAACAGTGATACTGTTAACATTGGATGTTAACATATCATCAAGTTGGACATTAAGTGACTTAAGGAGTTTGAAGATTACACACTTGTTCTTAGACAAGTGGGAGATTGAAGGATTTTGTCCTTCGATCAAGTGTAATAATCTAAGTATACTTGGACAAGTTTATAGAGATAATATATTCAATAATATTAGGAGACCGTAACGTTTTACTAGAAGCTAAATTACGGTTTGTTGGACTAATGAGATTAGGCTAACTACTAATATTGATTGGGTCTTATGAGGTCACACATTGTAACAAAGGTTAGATATTCATCTAAATTCATTTTGGATGGTCATATGGATTGTAGGAATAGAGTTGTAACTCTTGTGATTGAATGACTCATAATGAGTGGCTTTATGTGCCTAATTAAGCCTCATAATTTATGACATTATGTGGTCAATTAAGCCTCATGAAACCACCAATGTAACCACTCTAAATATTGAAGTAGAGGTTGCAAAAGAGAGAATACACAACATCATCTTTTGGCAAAACACCATACAAAGTAAGGAGTGAAAAGTTCTCTCTTTCCGTACTAGCATACGTGGTGATCTAACAGTTGTTCGTGGACCAACACTAGAGGAACGACGCTTGACTTTCTTACAAGATCTCACTTGGAAGCTAGTACTTTTGTGGATTCACGCATCAAAGGTATATATTGTCATATATTATTTGATTCATGTTAGTTTATGCAATTTGTTCTTGGGTTAGATGTAAAGAATATGATTCTTGAAATTCCGCTCTAAGCATCTAAAATCCTACAGGTGACATGATAGATACTGACTATTGTGTCCCAAGCTAAGGAGTTGCCTTTGAGGCGACGTCATAGCCTGTTTAGAGGCGACTCCATAGAGTATTTTTATAGTAGTCCAAGAACATCTTCAATGACGATTACCTCCTCATCATCAATTGTATTATCTTCATCCATTTGGGCACTGGATTGCAAAGCTTCATCAGCAATCTCCATATCTTCATCCATATTTTCGATGGAGTTCAAGACTTCATCAAGAATCTCCTTGTATTATTTTTGTTGACTTCGATCTTCACATACAGGACATACACAAATATTTAGAGTCAAACATTGAAGAAAAATCAGCAATTCAGTTAGACAATAACACATCACATACTATACAAAAAAGGTACTGACAAACGTAAAGGGGTACATGCATAGAGGACTAGAGTAAAAAATTGAAGCATATGAATAATAGACAATTCAGGCAGACAATACATCACACATTATACAACGAAAAAATTGACTAGAATAATCTAAACTACGGCCGTTCCGCCAAAAATAATCTCAACTATTGGTTATTTCAGTATAATCCCAACTATGAGGGAGGTCCGCCACAAATGAACCTGGATGACTTGAAACCGGTTAATCAAGTAAATATATACTTTTCCATTAAAAAAACATTTAATTCCCTTTTCTTTCTCTCCTTTCCACCCTTACTCAACCACCACCTTCCACTTTCACCCTTACCCAATCACCAATCCACCACCACCACTTTCACTTTTACCCAACCACCACCACCACTTCTAGTTTCCACCATACCCGAAAACCCCGACTTGTAGGTACTCGTTTCGAAGAGATTCTCGAAATTCATGCCCATAAAGGGCGTACGATAGTGTCCTTTTTCGAAATAATGTCGTGTTTAGTATTAAATACGTTGTCTCGGGACTTATGTCTTTTACCATGTCATACATAGTTTAAGAAAATTGTAAAATTTATAAAAATAATGAATGTTAAAATGTTAATCATGATTTGACCGGTCAAACTATAGATTAGTAAGATAATTTAGAGAGAGTTAGGATAATTTAGTAAGAATTTGGGCCTCACATTTAACGGCATTAGAAAATTCTGTTTAACAGGTGGCCATTTGAAAAAGTTAAAGAAAGGAGAGGTGGTTATTAAACACAAATGGAAATGGGGTGATTATTTTGATATAGGTGTATCGTGCAGGTAGTTATTCACCATTTTTTCCTTAAAAAAATGCAAAAAGAAATTAATGTACATGGCAAATCAGAGTGCAACATGTGGCCTTATACCTGTTAAACCGATTTCCTTCAGGTTATAGCGTATTTTCCGCAAGTGTCCCCTATAGTTGGGATTGTAGAGCAATAACTCGTAGTAGGGTTTATTTTCAGCGGAATGGCAATAGTTTCGAATATTATATAGTCAATTTTTCCTTATACAAAAAGGATGCTGACAAGTATAAAGGGGGTACATGCATAGGGGACTAAGCAACTTTGTTTCATGGAACGCTTACTTATCATTAAAATTTAAAACACAAAAACAATTCAGTTACCTTCAACATCTAATAACTCGAACGATGGCATTGTCTCTACCAGGTTCTTCATGTGATATAAATTTTCCACGATAGAATATTGTAGAATTATCTTGCCTTTGACCCCGACACTTTGAACATTATCAATAAGGCTAGGAAGAACCTCATTTCATCTGTAAAATATCATTTTTATGTGAATTTATAGATCACATTGCTACATGCAATTGGTCTATATTGAGTCACATATTAAGGTTGGTCAATTTAGGTATCAAGGTGAAAACAATGGCATTGATTTGTTTTAGGATTTTCTTATTAAGAAAAAACTACAAAACAGCTTCACTAACTTCATCCCTAACAATGTGCCATGTTTTCTTGAAGAAACCACTTGCAAAGGTATCAGGACCAGGTGCCTTCTTCTTATTAATTTCAAGTAAAATGTGTTTTACATCAGCTCTAGTAAAAGGTCTACACAAATTCCCTTTATGTTCTTCATTCAAAATAGGTCCCATTTTTATCGGTTTTTTTTAACATGTAAGCTTCTAGCTTTTCCTTCCCAGATCAAGCTTTGAAAGTACTAACAAATTTTGTGTTGATCTCAGCTGCAATATCCATCCACTTTCCCTTCACATTTGTTAATCTGTTGAATTGATGTCAAGAATATAATTAGGGCTTAATTGTTTGCCTTTTCATTGAAATATTCACAATATATATAGTACAAGAATAGGAGACCTCATAGGATAAGGAAACCTAAATAATATCTATCAAATAATATCTATGTAATTCTATCATTTACACAATAATATATATTCCTAGAATAATATCTTAACACCCCCACTCAATTTGGAGCACGAGCGGGATGGAGAATGCCCAACTTAGACAAGAGAAGATCAAACTGAGTCTTGCCAAGAGCTTTAGTAAAAATATCGGCTAATTTCTCCTTCGTAGACACATTGGAAGGGGCAATGAGACCATCAATAATGACATCACGGAGAAAATGACAATCAACCTCAATGTGCTTTGTACGCTCATGGAAGACTGGATTGTTAGCAAGATATAGAGCCGACTGACTATCACAAAACAACGGTATAGATTTGGGATGATGAACCCCCAAACTAAGCAACAATCCTTTGAGCCATTTCAGCTCACAAGTAATAGCCGCCATTGAGCAGTAGCCTCAGCTGAAGAACGAGACACGGTATGTTGCTTCTTCGTCTTCCAAGATATAGGAGAATGACCCAAGAAAACAATCCAACCAGAAAGAGAACGCCGAGTAACTGGGCAGGCAGCCCAATCAGAGTTACACCAACCCTGAAGAGACAAATCCCTATCAGCACGTAACAGAATACCCTGTCCTGGAGTACCTTTCAAATATCGGACGACTCGTAGAGCAGCCTCCCAATGTTCATGACAAGGAGCCTACATAAACTGAGATAGGATGTGAACTGAGTAAGCTAAATCCGGAAGAGTGACTGACAAGTAGATGAGACGTCCCACAAGACATCGATAAGCCGCGTCATCCTCAATTACGGGCCCGGAAACACTACCAAGACGATGATTTTGCTCAATGGGAAAAGTACAAGGCTTAGCACCTAGCAATCCTGCCTCAGATATGATGTCCAAGGTGTACTTTCGTTGGCACAAGAAGAGACCAGAAGCACTTCGACCAACTTCAATGCCAAGAAAGTATTTCAACGGACCCAAGTCCTTCATCTTAAAACAATCACTCAAATAAGCTTTGAAAACGTTTAGAGCAGCGGTTTCCCAGAAATAATGATATCATCAACATATACCAACACATTAAGATGTACTGAACCTCTAGTGTAAGTGAAAAGAGAGTAATCTAAATAGGATTGAGAGAAGCCATACCCCTTGAGAGCAGAAACCAGTTTGGCGAACCAACAGTGAGGGGCTTGCTTAAGCCCATACAAAGACTTACGCAAGCGACAAACAAGCGTAGGATCCGAAGATTCAAATCCAGGAAGAAGCTTCATATAAACTTCCTCATCAAGGTCCTCATGGAGAAAAGCATTATGAACATCGATCTGATGAAGTTCCCAATTCTTAGAGGCAGCAATAGCAAGAAATGCACTAATAGTGGTCATCTTAGCTACGGGAGCGAATGTCTCATTATAATCGATGCCAGTTTCTTGATGATTGCCAAATACCACAAGTCGTGATTTGAGGCGCTCCACCTCTCCATTAGATTTGTATTTGATACGATACACCCATTGACTACCCAAGGCTCGTTTTCCACGAGGAAGGGGAACTAGAGACCAAGTGTTGTTCTCTTCCAAAGCACGTATTTCTTCACCCATGGACGCCTGCCAACCTGTATATTTCATGGCTTCTTTGAATGACCTGGGCTCAGTGTTAACAACAATGGAAGCAAGAAACTTTCGATATTTCACAGAAAAATTTCACAATTTATAAAGTGAGCTATAGGATAAGGAGTACCTGAGTGAGATTCATGAGACGAGATAGACGAGGATGGACTTTCAGTGGTGATAGCATTAGAGGCAAAATCACGTAACAAAACCGACTCAAATTTTTGATGATGACCCTTACCAAGAGGAGGAGAAGGAGGAGAAGATGGAGATGCTTGGTTTTGTGTTTGGCTATTTGTGGTGAAATCGTTAGAAGAGAGGGGGATTGGAGTAGGATAAGGGGAGTGAGGGGGATTGGGAATGGATGAAAGGGGAGTAGTCGAGTCGAGCAAAGAGGGTTGCCCGCCCGCGGGGTCACCCCGTGCCCGAGGGAAATCGAGTGAAGAAGAGGCTGCACCCGCGGCCTGGTCCTGCGCCCGTAGTGAAGAGGGCTGCTGGGTCGAAGAAACCTGCCGGCCCGCGTGGTCACCCTGCGCCCGTGGGAAGTCGAGGATAGCAGCAGCATTAATGCCTGCGACCGCAGCGAAGGCTGCTGAGGAGAGGAAGAAACCTGCTCGTACGCGGGATTTGGCCGCGCCCGCGGGGTGAAACGTGTTTGGCTATTTGTGGTGGTGGATCATGGGATATTTCCGCAAAATCGTCATGTATGAAGGAATCATTTTGCGGAACACAAGAGGTGGGATTGAAGGTGACCTCCTCCGGGGTCAAGAATGGAGAAACATCCTCAAAATATCTAACATCACGAGAGACAAAGAATTCCTTTTTATCTAGATCATACAAACGCCATCCCTTTTTCCCAAAAGGATAACCAACAAAGATACATTTTCTACTCCGACTTGCAAATTTATCACCATGAGTGTTATGATTGTGAGCAAAACACAAGCAACCAAAAGTAGGAATTGCATCATAGGAAGGAATAGAATCATATAGAATTTGATAAGGAGTCTTATTGTCAAGTAAGATGGATGGGGTTCGATTTATAAGATGAGCAGCTGCTAATACACTTTCCCCCCAAAAATAAATAGGTAGGTGAGCTTGAAACTGAAGAGCTCGCCCTACATTGAGAATGTGTTTGGGCTTACGTTCTACCCGCCCGTTTTGTTGTGGAGTTTTTGAGCAAGAAATTTGGAAAATAATTCCATTGGCGGTAAAGTAGTCTTTTAAGCAATTGAATTTTGTGCCATTGTCTCTTTGTACGACCTTTATGAAGTGTGAAAATTGTCGTTCAACCATAGCAACAAAAGACATAAACATACTAAAGACCTCAGTTTTATCCACCAACAAATAAACCCAAACAGCTCTAGAATAATCATGAACAATTGTCAAAAAATAACGAGCTCCACAAGAAGAAACATGTCTATATGAACCCCACAAGTCACAATGAATCTTTTCGAAAATCATACTAGCTCGTTTATCACTTAAAGGAAATTTGTCTCTAGGATGCTTAGCACGACAACAAACATCACATGCTTTATTAAAACTACCCTTATGACCACAAAGAGGAGGAAGCAACTTCATTACACGTTCAGAAGGATGTCCCATTCTTTTGTGCCACAATTCCAAGTCTGAAGACACTCCATGAACTGTAACGTGGGTCACCAACCACAGAAATAGTATAATCCATCCCGTCTACGACCCGTCCCAATCAGCTCCCTCATGGGGTCCTGTATAGCACACATAGAGGAGTTAAATTGTACAATACATGATAAATCATTAGATAACTGTGAAACCGAAAGTAAATTGCAACCAAAAGATGGAACAAAGAGGACATTGTTGAGACTAATAGTGGCAGACAACCGAATTAAACCCTTATGAGTAGCCACAACAGAATCCCCGTTGGGAAGACCAACAAGGCAAGCAGAAATATTTACCAAGTCAAAGAGCCAAGATTTCTCACCAGTAACATGATGAGTAGCACCAGTATCAATAATCCAAGAGGTGGACATAAACTCACCATTGAGACGATCAACGAAAGTTTTGGCGTTACCAAACATTCCCGCAAGAGCCTGCCATTGTTCAGCAGAGAATAAAGAACGAGGAGAGGCATCTGAAGCAGCAGATGAGGCGCCAAGAGCAGCTACATTGGCTTTTGCTTGAGGCCTAGAGCGAGGGATAGCGGGTTTCATACCCCTACCAGCACCGGATTCAGATTTAGAGCCTTGTTGCCAACCCTCGGGATAGCCAACAAGATCGTAACAAGTAGAGACATCATGACCATGCTTTTTACAGTGAGAACAGGCTAGCAAAGCAAAACAAAGTGAAGCCTCGTGCCCTACTTTCTTACAATGAGTACAAGTAGGACGCTCAGACTTTCCACGACCACGTGGCCCCTGAACTGCAAAACCCATGGCATCAATCGGTTTTTCATCAACTGTACCATTGGCTAAACGAACACGTTCCTCCTGCAAAACCAATTGATAAGCCCGATCGAGAGAGGGAAGGGGATCGGTAGACAAAATAGTCGAACGCAAGTGAGAGTAATAATCATTGTTCAAACCCATCAGAAAATCATGAAGTTGTCGTTTTTCACGACGTGCACCATCTAGAGTGTTTGCAATACATTTAAAGCAACATGTGCAATCAATTAAAGGCTCATGATGATTAAGTTCCTCCCAAAGACCATTAATCTTACCATAGTATTTAGAGACAGACATGGATTTTAGTTGAGAACACTTCGCAATGGCCGTGCGTAACTGTTGAATCTGAGGGCCGTTGACAAGAGCTATACGTGTTTTGAGATGTTCCTAAACGCGGGAAGCATCACGAAACTTAGAGAGAGTGGCTTTGACCTCCAGATCGATGGTGTTTTTGATCCAAGCGACCAACATAGCATTGATCGTAGTCCAATCTAAGGATGTATATGGTGGCTCTGCTTCAGTGATAGAGCCATCAAGAAAACCAAATTTACGTCTGGCCTCAAGAGCCATCTGAATATCTGCAGCCCAATCGTCATAATTATCGTGACGAAGACGCGTAGGAGTGATATAGTCCCCGGGTTTATCGTTGGCACCAAGATAAAAGGGAGAATTGGGGTTATAAGAGGGGGCGGTGGCGGTGGAGAGAAGAATTGAGAGAGAAATTTTTTTTGCCTTACGGCTCCGATACCATGTCAAGAATATAATTAGGGATTAATTGCTTGCCTTCTCATTGAAATATTCACAATATATATAGTACAAGAATAGTAGACCTCATAAGATAAGGAAACCTGAATAATATCTATCAAATAATATCTATGTAATTCTATCATTTACACAATAATATATATTCCTAGAATAATATCTTAACAATTTTGTACTCTTCTTTTCTTCAAAGAAGCATGGAAGAAGGCAATTTTTTCATCGCCTTTATTGAGCCCAAGGGTTTTGCTTTTTGACTTAAGAAGCTTAATCTAGCTAGCCTTTTGAGCTTCATCATAAACTGCCATAGATCATTTGCTAGATTAGTTTGAGCCTTGAACATGTTGGAATATGCCAACTCAACACTTAATTCCATATCGACAAATTTATGTCTGTTTAACCTGTTCGACTAAGGTTTTAACAGTTTCAGTTTGCGCGCCACTCTAAACTTCTTGCATCATCTAATTTAAGTGGTCTAACCTTTCCTAAAATTCCCATCAAAATTGGGATCCATAACTATATATTCCAGAACTTGAAAGGTCTTGGTTTTTCCGCAATATCAGGTTCACTTTTGACCAAGTAGGGACAATGATCATATAACCCTATTTGGGAACAAAATTATCTTATGAATGAACAAATTTATCTCGCATCTTGTCATTCGCAACCACCATGTCTGATCGATCTTTGAGAATACTCAATTATCTCCATCATGCTTGTTATTTCAAGTGCAAAAAGCCTAATACAAGCCATAATTCTTTGATTTTACTCTGTAAGACAATTTCTAAACTTCATCACCCTAATTAAAGTTGTTAGAAAAATCCAAGTCGAATGCTTTAGAAAACACGACACGCATCATGCCTAAGCCTCGCATCGAGGAATTATGACGCAGTCCCGCCGCGACCAGTGGTGGAAACCACGACTCGCAGTGGAGGCCGCGACTCGCGGTCCGCGAGGCCACAGTTCGCGGTCCTGGTTGCGGGTCGTGCGTGTTGTTCGATGTTAGATAGGCCACGAGTCGTGGCCTATGCCACGAGTCGCGGTCGTCGGGGGTTCCGGATTTATTTTTTTCGAATTATTTTCACCTTGTTTTATTCTCACCTATATAAATAAGCCCTGGCCGTTTATTCTTCAATTAATTCATTCTTTATTCAAACCCTAAACACAAGCCATCTTTACCTTCATGAGAATTGAGCAGTTCTTGAGAGACTCCAACCCTTGAGTTCGGGGTGTAGGATTCTAGGGTGGTGTGTTAACATTGGGGGGCGTTCGTCATTAAAAGCCTACACTGGTATGGTGGCGAAATCGCTTCTAAGGCAGTGCATCCATACCACGGCACATCGTTCAGTTGTCTGATGTCTACAGATAAGTTTGATTCTTTTATTGTTTGTTTGTTCTTCATGAATATTGCAATCGTTCCATTATTTTCCAACAATTTAGAAGCGATTTCGTGATTGTTGTATTCAAGTTGAAGCGAATATTTACTAACCTGTTTTCTGTTGTTGTACCTTGGATTGAATTCCTTGAGTAGTAAGTATTGATTAAGGTTAGGTTCTGGAAAATTGAATCTTGTTCCAATTACTTGGGTTCGGAACTTGGTGATTAACTATTTTATCTGAGAAACCCATGAATTGGGTGAAAACAAACTTATTTCTTTGATTTGGTTTTCAATGTGCCTTGATTTCAAATGCTAGGGTTTTGGAAACCCTAATTTGATTAGGTTGGTTGGATGGTTTGATTTTCGTAGGTGATTTTGAACGATTTAATTTTGCGAAAGGTTTTGATGAAATCTGCCGAAATCTGTGGAAAATTAAATGTCTCCAATTTGTGTTTTTAAATATATTTTTTTGGGTGGAAATAGCGTTTGAGAAAGACTCACTACTTAGTAGTGAGCACTTCCCTGTCGAGTCCAAATTCGATTGGGAAAGGTGTTTTTCGAGCAGTTTTAGTTTTTCGAGTCATAATTTAATTTGGATTAGATTCGATAAAACTTTTTCAAAACTATTACTTTTAAGAATATCATTGGTATAATGTGTGGGAATAGTTTTCTTGTTTACACACCAAGTGTTCGATGAAAGGACTCAAAGAGCAAAAGTTGAAAGGAGAGCGGTGAAACGCATATGGAATGCTAACGATTCTTCAATGTGCTCAGGGAAGTTTCCTGCTTATCCTATATGCTATTAAACTCTAAACTTGCATAATTTGCTTATCAAGTGCTCAATGCTTGTTTTCTTTTACATTTTTGTCATTGTATTCTAGTGCAATGTGGGGGTAAGTTAGAGTTTTCAAACAAATATGAATGTTGTTTGGGCTCTTTTTGTGAGAGTGTTGGAGAAAGACACATCCATGTGAATTTACTTTGTTGCTAATGAGAGTGTGACTTTGAGATAGAGACTCCTAAGCAATAAAGGTGGAGAAATTGGAAACTGTAAGTCTTTGAAGACTCCATAATTCCACTAGGCTTGAAGGAAAGGAAGTTCCAAATTCTTTTTGATGAAACTTGTCAGTCTAACAAGTTTGCAAGGTATGTTTCATGTATCCTTTGGGTATTCAACATATATCTGTATTTTGGCCATAGCTGAGTCTATTGGGAATATGTTAATGTATGGGACTGACAAGTTGGTATGTTAGCCGCACTGTGGATAGTGAGGGAAAGTAAGGGAACTTTCATGGGATTTAATTTCGTTTGGAACTCTTGAATGTTTCATTGAGTTATGGTTGATTACTTCGGCTTGTCGCATTGTGTAGGTTGATTATATTCATACATTACGTGGTTGGAGTTGCTGTGAATAGTACTCATGAAGAGTCTAAGGTTGTTGACCATGTTTAGTTGAATGGACTAGAAGATTGGTCAAATGAGCTTTGGGTATTTTTGGAAGTAACTCTAGTGCTAAGTCATGTCTCGAAATAAACCCTATTGTTGTGACTATTTGGGTTGTTGAAATATTTTGGTTAATTCTTGAGGACTTAGCTTATTTGGTAAACTTGGAGTATTGATTGATGAATGCTACAATGATTCATGTATTGATTGATTGGAGTTTAGCATTCTCAATGTCTAAGGTTTTAGGTAAGACCATTTGGGACTCCATTTTTTAATGTAGAAATATAAATAAAGTGTGGCCTTGTGCCAAATGAGTAAGGGTCTTTCAAGGTTGAAAAAACATGAGGATTTCTTAAGAGGAAGACAACTATACTTTAGACCACTGTGGGTTTTATTCCATGTGGGGGTGATCGGTTTTTCAGCAATTAGAGCTTATTGTTAAATAAGCTAATGAGTTATTAGTTACACTCCCTATCTGTCAAAGCCGGTTATGGCAATAACTTGGTTTGTTCTCTTGTGGACCTTGTCTAACTACGTTTCGATGTCTATCCTCTTGCGGACCACATCTATTGTAAGAACCTAGTTCTTTGTGGTTGTTGAGTAAAGCTGAAATTGATGGTGTGCTTGTTTATCCTTAAATGAGCTTAGTTTGTTGAATTCGATGATTTACTATGATATGCTTTTAGTGGGCATTTTCGGCCTGGAACCTATTATTTATGGTCATGTTTATGGGTCTTCTACTTGATTTCATTTAGTTTGTCTTAAGCAAGGTTGATGTGTATTTCACCTAGGAGTAGCGAACTAAATATTGTTCTTAAACTGGCTACGTCCAATCTTTGTGGTGGACTTCTTATTAGAAAGAAGTTATTGGACTATTGAGACATTAGGGTATTTCTCCAAGAGGTGACAGACATGTCACTAGGAGATACTATGACCTATGTGGGAACTAGTTTGGGGAAGAACAAGTGTAGATGACCATGATCCCTGTGACGTATCATGCATCTTTGTGTGAGTCTTGCCTAACCATAGTGTAGACTTTGGTTGTTAGCTAACCTTTTTGGTTTTTAAAGGTTGATATCTTTGAGAGGATAAGGCCAAGAAATGAACAAGAGGTTCATTGGAGGTTTGGTTAGACCTATGTTAGCTATCTCACTTTTTGCTAAGTTTGTCAGGACCTAATGGTTGACTTTGCATTAGCTTCTTTGCGCTTGATTACTTATCAAGTAAATTTGCATAGTGCGTTCCTTTGGATGACACCTTAGAGGAGGAATAGAGTCATTAGATCTTTCCGGATTCGGAGTTACCTAGTGAGGTATTCTAAATGAGTAGACTAGAATGTCTTCAGGGTAGTCTATCATCGATAGTATTGGCACTGTTGGTTTAGTGTCAATGACTTAATTGACTCTTAGCTTGCCTGAGGACAGTCGATTATGGATAGTACTGGCACTGTTGGTTTAGTGTCAATGAGTTAATTGACTCTCAGCTTGCCATGGTTGCATCAGTCTGTGTGATCTTTAGCTAATTGACTTTGTTAGAGACCATGTATATGTGATTGGTCTTATGTCAGAAACATGCTATTGATGCTGATATGAAACTGTAGGTTTCAATCTCTTGAGCCATGACAGAGTATGTAGATGAGGTGAATCTTATGGCTTACTATTGTAAGGCCACAAAGGTTTGATAAAGACACCTCTAATCTCAATCTTGTGTTTAAGCTTGTGGTGCAATGGATTCAACTAGAATGCTGAAGAGCTAGTATGAACTGTTATGTTCTGTATCTGTGTACATGTTGTTGAGTTTATTTAGGAAGTGGATTTCTAAATGGTCATGCTCATAGGTTTATGACTATATATGTTGGTGGATTATTCTTGACTTGCTGTTGCTTTGTTCTGAGATCACAAAGCTATAAGTTGTTGTGTCAACATGAGATTGAGTTTACAGAGTTGAACTCATCAAGTCAAGAAACCAGTTGACCTGAAAATCTTTGGAAAGTGACTTGTTGTGGGGGTAATGGTGTCCCTTTAGTCACAACGTGTTTCTTTCATGTGCTTGTAATTTTTGCCTTGTGGGGGGCACTGGAGGCACATGTGTTAAACCATGAGTTTGGTGTCTGATTTACTAAGATTGGGTGTGATGTCCTAGTATGGAATTGTCTCCTATGAGACGATAGTAGGATGAACTATGTGTTCTTAATGAGTCGATTATCCCTTTCAGGTATGTTCTAGGATAGAACTAGAAGGACTCACCGTTTTTTGAACAATGAGCAGTGATTGCTCATGATAAGTTCTTTTGGACTATGTTTGTGATATCCTGTGCTATTCTCGCTTGGATCACGTATTCAAAGCCCTTGTGGTACTTTGACTAATGTAGTGTGACAGGACAATCTATAACCTTAGTGGTGGCTTGACTTGGTTGAGCTTGATAGATTGAGGAATCTATAGCCCTTGTGGTGGTTCAGTTGGCAATTGAACTTGATAGATTCTTGTCTTGTATGGTGATGCTTTATGCATTTACTCACAGTGATGGATGTCCATAGCCCTTTTTTAGTGGGTGGTTCACTAAGTTCAAACTTAATGGATATGTGAGAATCCATAGCCCATATTGTTTGGGTGGTTTGTCTAGTGGACTTGATGGCTTCCTGGTTTGTATGATGAGGTTGAGCACAATAGCTCTTAATATTCCCATATCCCAGGCTTTGGGTGGTCCATGGAATGGACTTAATGGTTACACCGTTGGTCACTGTTGTGACATGTTTGTTTGATGAGGTTGAGTAGGGTGGCTCTTAATATTTCCATATCCCAGGCTCTGGGTGGTCCATGGGGTTGGACTTGATGGTTACACCGCTAGTCATGGTTTGTGACATTAGAGTTCATAGCCTAAGTGGCGGTTCTGGATGAACTTAATGAACTGGGTGTTTCTATAGCCATGGATGGTGGTTTAACAGATGTTAAACTTTCTAGAACACTAAGTGGATGGTTAGGTTGAACTTGGTTCTTAATGAAGCTACATCCGTTATAGAGGTTCATGTGGAATTGAACTTTATAACTTCACCTATATAAGTGTGAAGGGTTGGCCTCCTTCTATGGTAGATCCGTGAATCTTCCTAGAGCGCTCATGAAAATCCCAAGGTATTTAGATGGCCGTATTGGAAAGGATGTATTGATTACTCCTTATTGTTATTATCGCGGAGTTTCTCAAGCTCTGAAAGCAAGGCATGTGTTATCGGGTCACTTCTCTTTTCTGCAAGTTCAATCCTTAGGATACTTGTAGGTGAGGGAACACCCCATCTCACTAACATGGTAGTTCAATCCTTGGACACTATTTTGTAAGTGCCGAGCTTTCCTTTTACTGCTCAATTTTCTATGGGGCGCGTTGTTCCATTCGCATATGTGGGGGATTGTTGGAAAAATCCAAGTCGAATGCTTTGGAAAACACGCCACACATCGCGAAATTATGCCGCAGTCCCGCCGCGACCAGTGGTAGAAACCGCGACCAGTGGTGGAAACCCACGGTGGAGGCCGCGACTCGCGGTCCGCGAGGCCACGGTACGCGGTCCTGGCTGCGGGTCGTGCGCGGTGTTCTATGTTAGATAGGCCGCGGGTCGTGGCCTATGCCACGAGTCGCGGTCGCCGGGGGTTCCATATTTATTTTTTACGAATTATTTTCAGCTTGTTTTAATCTCACCTATATAAATAAGCTTTGGCCGTTTATTCTTCAATTAATTCATTCTTTATTGAAACCCTAAACACAAGCCATATTTACCTTCATGAGCATTGAGCAGTTCTTGAGAGACTCCAACCCTTGAATTCGGAGTGTAGGATTCTAGGGTGGTGTGTTAACCTTGGGAGGCGTTCGTCATTAAAAGGCTACACCGGTATGGTGGCGAAATCGCGTCTAAGGCAGTGGCATCCATACCACGGCACATCATTCAGTTGTCTGATGTCTGCAGATAAGTCTGATTCTTTTATTGTTTGTTTGTTCTTCATGAATATTGCAATCGTTCCATTATTTTCCAACAAAAGTCACAACATAACCTACTTTTTTCATTTAAATGTAGGACATTTTGAAATTCCCACACACCATCAAATCATCTTGAATCGATTATTCTAAGAAAATAAGTGTATCCCATATTCTTCTTCTCTCATGATGATCATTCGAGCCATACACCAAAGTAAACCAGAACTCAACTCCGGAAGCAATGATTGTTACCTTGGAATGATTAAGCTTATCATCAATGGGCCTAATTTCAACATAAATTAGATGAGGAAGCCATATAAGCCAAATCCTTTCTCCTTTGTGATTTCGGTAGTATTTACTAATAAACTAACCATCACACACTTTAGGGTAGGGGATTGTCCAAACCATATTAGGGTTTGCTTATCTTTATCTTGTTTCTTTACGATTAGGATTAGGCGTGTCTTCTCTATTTATATGGTTGTTTTACAGCAATAAAAACCAGTTTAGAAGTTTATTATTTTCATGAGTTTATACTTGTGAATTTAGGTTGAATATCTTGCTTGTTAGCATTAAAGAAAGAATGCGATCTATTCTAATAACCCTTTGAATAGAGATTCAAATATACTATCCCCATTATTGATTTGTTTCATCTGCTCTATTAAACTACACACCCAACCATCCATTTTTTTAATTAAAACACCACATAAAATCGTTCCCTTGAACCCTAATACTTTCTTCTATCATCAAGAACTCCGAAGTAGCAATCTTTGGATCGAAATTTATACCAACTGGTGTGGCTGCTGCTGATTTTCGAAGTTTTGAGTGGTGTTTCATGGCCATTGAAGCAATTTTCGAAGCACAAACAACCTGCCCAGATTCGTAAAGTTTTTTAGAACTGAAAAAATGATGTATTAGTGCTAGATCTGCCCAACTCCATGACTAATCACCAAGATGAGATCTCTGCACTCGTGAAGAGTTATCTCTCGCCTGTTTATAGATAGTATCCATAAGTAGTTGTTGATGCACAATTGAAGGCTATATTTGATAGCTTTGATTTGCAGTTGGAGATCAAGAACGATAAAGATTTACAAGAACATACTTCTAATTTGTAAGAAGATATTTCTGTGTTGCAAGAAGAATTAAAGAATGATTCTTTTTTAGTTCTTGACAATAAAGATGCATTCTTGGAGACTCCTCATGACGTGCAACCAACAAAAGGGGTATGGGTTCGTGATTCTGACACAATCTTTAATCCTCATTCAGATGTTCCTATCTGCACAAAAGAACTGAATTTTACCAATGAATAGAAGCATGGAGTTTACAGTTTGGACAGATGTCATTTAGCTACGCAATATTTGAGCTTTCTTTGTTCTTTTACCAAATTTTGTTGTTTACTGACGAGCTTAACCAGGTTTCGTGATTATCAAAGTGATTTTGCTGTTATGATGGAGATGGTACTATGGGAATTAGTTCGTCGGATATGGATGATTTCATGGTGCAGGCATGCTACTCCAAGTTTGTCCTTTGGGCATGAAACGTGAGAAAACGTTTCTTTCAAGACGGGGAGAATGATGTATTTTCCTTAGTTGAATTTTCACCATGTTGAATTAGGGTTTTGCCTATAAGTTTTTACCTTTCACTTGAAAGGGTTCTTCCTATTTTAGGCTTAGTTTAATTAGTTACTTTATTTATTTTATTTAATTTAAGTATTTCTTAAATAAAGTTAGATTAGGTTGTTATAGTTTGTTTTAAAAGATAAAATTAGTATTCTTTAAAGATATGAGTTAGGGGATTGTCCTAACTATATTAGGGTTTGCTTATATTTATCTTATTTTTTTAGGATTAGGATTAGGCGTGTCTTCTTTATTGATATGATTTTTTTACATCAATAAAAATCAGTTTAGAAGTTTATTATTTTCATGAGTTTATACTTGTGAATTTAGGTTGAATACCTTGCTTTTTAGCATTTAAAAAGACTGCGATCTATTCTTTTAACCCTTTGAATCGAGATTCAAAGATACTATCCCCATTATTGATTTGCTTTGTTTGCTCTATTTAAACCACACACCCAACCATCCATCTTTTTAATTAAAACATCCCATAAAATCGTTCCCTTGAACCCTAAAACTTTGTTCTATCCTCAAGAACCCTGAAGTAGCAATCTTTGAATCGAAATTTATATCACAAAATGAGGAAGAGAAGCTTGTTGACCTTGATATGTTTCCAGACTTGAGAGAACGCACTACTGAACTTGATCATTCAAAAATAGCATACGACTCGACTATTGATTAGAAGTGTCAAGAATAGACCTTTTGCGTTTGGAGACTTAGTATCAAGGAAAACTGAAGCGACAGGAAAAAGTTCCAACCTCGGCAAACTCGGTCCTAATTTGGAAGGACCATACAAAGTGACTGAAGTTGTTTGGCCAGGCATGCTGAGATTACTCGATATGGATGGAGATTCCAGAAAATCTAAGAAAGTTCTATGCCTGAAAACTCGTCACAAGTACAATCAAGGGCAAAAATACCTCAACATAGCTGCTATGGATTTTTCATTCATGATGCTACTGTTCTATGTAACTCAAATAGTTAATGAAATACGATGGTCCTCGTCGGACCCATGTTGTTTAAATTCTTGTGCCGAAAAGATTGATAAGATTTTCTTTGATGAACATGTATAAATTTTT
Organism: Patellifolia procumbens; assembly: GCA_947645195.1. Lineage (NCBI taxonomy): Eukaryota > Viridiplantae > Streptophyta > Magnoliopsida > Caryophyllales > Amaranthaceae > Patellifolia > Patellifolia procumbens. The sequence continues at coordinate 807,025 of CANSGD010000370.1, forward strand.
TTCTCAATTGTAATTCTTGATAATATTGTTCGCTCGATGAATGTGTTCATAAATCGGTAAAATTTAGTCTACATATGTGAACTTCGACGTATAGTCCTTTATATTTCACTAGCTCGATTGTGTGTTGATGTATTAATCAATCTCTTTAGTGGCTCAAATTCACTTTATATTGATGCTATGTTCAGGATTTGGATCACATTGTTTAATTTCATTTATTTGATTTGGGTTAAATGAGTACCTTATTAGTATCCAATCGTTATTAGTTTTAGCTCGCATTGCTTACATTTGCCTTCTAAGGTCTACTAAATTTCGAGATTTTAGGTGTTATTGTCCAATTTTGTTTTCATTTTCCACTCAAATTGCAATTTCACTCTATTGTTTTATTTTGTATTTGTTATATAGATTTTATTTTGCGAATTTGAGTCATGACTTTGTTTCGTGATTTTAGGTGTTATTGTCCAATTTCACTCCAACATTAACACTATCCCGAGCTTTTTTTCCCTCTAAATATAGATACCACTGCTACGTTCTCCGAAAAGACAAAAATTATATGGGAAATTAATGCCCATTTTTAGAAGCAAAGGATATTGCACTGAAACTGAAGACTGAATATTGTAGTGTTTTTAGGATATTATGATCCTAGCATTTTGACCTTTTTAAGGGTACAAACTATAAGATTACCATAATTGAGGTGTGTCCTAATGACTAAGCTCAACAACTGGCAAATCAATTAGACTAGGAGAGTAGTTATCTTCCTTCATTTGCCGCGAAATTTTGTAACGGGAATCAAAAAAGCAACGTTAAACTAAACATGAGAGCAATAATGATAATTTATTTCAAGTTTAGTTACCCAGGCGTGTTAATTGAAATAGAATAGTTGTCAATCAATATTGATATACTTCCTCCGTTTCTAAATAAGTGGAACATAGAGAAAGTGAGGGGAAACCAATGAGGTAGAGAGAGAAAGTTGAGTACGACAACTAAAAAGAGACAGGGTAATTTAACTAAATAAACAATTGGATATATATTGCTTGAGTAAAGGAAATCATGTAATTGTATCATTTAAAATGTCCTATCTTGAGTTTGGTGTCACTTATTGTGACATTTTCATATTAGGAAAGTGTGTCACTTATTTAGAAAAGGATGAAGTATATATAAATATATATAGAGTCGGATTCTACTTAAAACTTACACTTTGCTTAAAACTGAAAACTAACATTCCTGATTGGAAAAAAAGGGGTATATATAAGATTCAGAAGGGTACATATTACAATTAGAGGGTACGCGTGCTTCTAACATCAATGTTGTGCTGCTAACATCAAAGTTGTCAATATGTACAAAAATGACATTAATGAATGCACGCGTACCCCCTTCATGTTAACATGTACCCTCTTTACTTAGTTTTCACGATGAAAACATTTGTCACTTGATATATATATATATAAGAATTGGCCCCGACCCCGCTCGGGTCGTAACGGGCCAGATATTTGATTGTATGGGGAAAGGTAAGGGAATCCCTACCCTTAAAGTGCCTCTAGTGGGGATTGAACCCCCAACCTTGAGGTTGGAAGGATGCTATCCTTACCACTAGATCAAGTACTACTTGGTATATTGATATATATTTAATTGAATAGAAGTAATATCTTATTTGAGTTGAATTGTATTTTACTACCTCCTTTTCCTAAAAATTGTTACACATTGATATTTTACACAATTCACATATTTAACTTTGACCATCGTTTGTGATTTATACATAAGTAAAAATATAGTCATATGAAATCTTGTTAGATTCCTCTTGATATGCGGAATATTAATATCTAGTTTTTATAATTTTTACAAATACGTAATTAGAGATATAAATGCTTAAACTTTTGCATTAGCATGCGTGAAAAGTACAAGTGTAACAGTCTTTGAGAAACGGAGGGAGTATTAGATTTTATAATCAAATCCTAGATGTTAACTTCAGCTATTTGTCAAAGCCACCTATTAAATACTTTACGTAACTTTTATTCAGTTTAACTATCATGTACTACCTCTGTTTTTTTAATATGTATGTGTGCTTTTGCGCGCGGACCAAGGAAAAAGTGCAAAAGTAAGATAGAAGGTTAGTAAAAGTAAGGAAAAAGTGAAAAAGGTAGAGAAGGAAAGAAAAAGTAGGAGAGAAGTGTAATAATTAGGTAGGTCAATCTTTCATTTATGGAAAAAGGTAGAAAGGTACATATTTAAAAAAAAACATCCCACAATGGTAAAACATACATATAAAAAAAGGAGCGAGTATATGCTATATATATATAATAATAGTTGTCCACTACCTATATTTATTTTTCGATCAAACAATATGATCTTTTGAAGGCTATGCATTTTACGGGTTAAACCAATAAACACTCATTTTGCCGAAAACCAATGTTGCAGTGAAAACTACTATATTGCATATAATATATGTTTAATAGATTTTAATAATGTAACCTTTTGGCGATTCACAAATAATAAAATTTTTTTTTGTTTGTTCCATAAGAAAGTATCCTTTATACCTCCCTTAACTATAAATATAAGTAAGCCAAGTTGACTGTGAATCTGAACAACTGGTAAGTTATGATCAAAACTTTTAATTATAATTAATATAAATTAAATAAACTTTTAAAGAGAACCTAAACTAAACCGCACACTCCACCTACAACCATAGACACCACCTCCCCTCCCTTCCCTTCCCCACACACCGCCATCCCTTCATCACTATCTGAGGCTTGTTGAACAGATTGCAAGAACCTCAAGACCCTCTTCAAACTCCAATCACAACGAACAAAGAGCACCTTACGAGCTTCAAAACTCACGAGGGAGTAAACTAGGTGCAAAACGCATAGCTGAAACACTGCTAAATCAACTATAGAGTGATGTTCAAAAGAGTATAACCTTGACTCCCACCAAAAATAGAGGAAGACAATTCGAAACAAATAAGATGACAACCTTTTTGAAGTCAAAACTCGCAGCTTTGTCAAGTTCATATCATGAATAGTATATCTATTGATGACAAAGTTGTAAATATTTGAACAAATTTCTTTCCTCATATACAACTTTAAAAATTCTTGTGGTACTTTAATTATTTGCAGGCCCGTATCTGGGCCAGGGCAACCGGGGCGTGTGGCCTAGGCCCACTGATGAAGGCCCTGTTTTCATAATTTCAGGCCAACTTTTATTTAAAAGCACTTGATTGCGAAGTAAGACAAATGTGTGCTTAGTGGCATTTTGGTTAAGCATCACAGTCTTAAATCTTAAAGTACGCAGCTACGCAGTGGTCGCGTGCTCGACTCTACTCCTCTGCGTTTTCTCTACTTTATTTATCTTTTGCCTTTGATCACCTTTTTCCTTATCTAAGTTTTCATTTTCAAAGCTTTACCTTTGTAGTTACCTTTTTCAGTCATAAAATTTGTTATCATATTATAAAATCTAGCCCTCCAAGACACAACGTGCGTAATCATACAATTTCTTCATAAAAATATATAGTTAGTTTGTTTATTGTGCTTTGGTATTTTTCTTATCAACATATAAAATTGTGAAAATAATTAATTATAGAAAAGGAATTGTGCCATCAAATTAGGACTTCTTTTAGATATTGATTTTTGGTGTTCCTTTCCTCTTCCCTTATTGTGTGTAATTGGAGTTTTTATTAGAAGAGTTACTACCTTCGTTCTCTGCAAATCTATCAATAAGTCGTTAAAGTTCGTTTTTTAAAGTTCTTCCCACTTCTACTATATTCCTAAAATGCTAAAGGTTTATTCCCTTTCCACATCTCTGAAACCACATTTTCTCACTTATTTAATGCTAAAAAAGACTCGCTTTGTACTTTCTCTCCTCCTTGCCTTGATTTTGTAGGAATTATGTATGTGTAGATCTTTAAAGAACAATGGGTGTATAAGAGTAAACTTCGCTCAGATAAAACATATTATATACAACTAAGTTTATGGGGCCCTAATAGTGAGGGAAAAGCTCAGTTGGTTAGTGTATCTCTACCGACTCCAGAAGGTCATAGGATCGATTATCATACCCCCCTATGGGCTTATACGCACTAACAAGAAAAAAATTTATTGGGCTCCCATTATATTTTTGCCCCTAGGCCTTCAAAATCTCAGAAACGGCCCTGATTATTTGATGTACTACTTTATTTCTTCCATATACTACCTTAACTTGAATATATACAACTTATTGTAACATATTACAATACTAACTTTGTAGATACTCCACTTTATTTATTGTATGTCCTATTTTAATCTCCGCATATACCACTTTTATAATGCAAATACTCTTATAAAAGGTCTTATACTACTTAACTCCGTTCATATACTAAATTAGTTGTTTGATGTACTATTATAATTCAAATATATACTACTTTGTCATCGTATATAATGCTAATTTCATAAACATGTATGGTCCATATCCTCATTAAATGAGAAAATACAACTTTACTCATAATTGATGTATTGTTCAATAAACAATATATATATGGTTAAAACCTTTGACATTCCTCAAAATCTCCAACACAATATGTGAGGGTAACTCATCAATTGATGATGCCACTGCCATTTTCAATCGAAACAAAAACAAATCAAATCAATTAATTGGAAATATAGTCGAAGTATTAAATGCCCAAGTTTCCTTCGCATCCCAATTCCAATATGAGCCCTTGCCTTATCCGCTCATACTGCTTCTGAAAGAATACCTATGGTTAAAAAGATATATCATAGTGTAATAACATGATAACTCCAATGAACCGGTTTTTCAATCAACTGGGACCTGTAATAATTTCTAACAAAAAATGGCAAATCTTTTTTGTACAATATTGCTTTTTTATTCATATATTGGATTTCACCGAAGAAAATATTATGAATCATTTAAGAAATTTTTTCGTTTATAAAAAATTCTTACGATAGTTTTTTTGAAATGTAATGATTAGAAGTGTTACCGTGAATAATAATCTGCTTGTGAAAAGTGCTGCATAACTCGATACCATCATAGTTACATGCATCATTAACCACTGAGATTGGAGAGCATGTACTAATATAGTGGATTGATGCACTTTAGCTGAGACACCCGATGTAGCAAATCCTTGGGTAAAATAGCACTTGGTGCAGTTATTACACTTAAAAGAATTTTTCTCTTCAAAAAAATAAAAATATATATGAATAAGGTAGAAAAGAAAGAAAAGAAAGATTAATGATTCATATAGATCACTGAATGGGAAATGTTTTCCAATAAATCCCACTGAGTAACTTATAATCATGTTATACTGAAAAAGTAAATACCATGGCTTTTTATAATGAATTAGATAGTTCTACGATTTTATGATTTTATTGAGGGTAACTCGTCAATTGATTATGTTGCTGCAATTTCAATCGCAAAAAAAAACAACTCAATTCAATTACACGCTAGGTTGATAATCTGATCAAATTCGGACTGAAAAGAGAAAAGTTGAAGTAGAATATGAAGAAGACGCCAGAAGAGAGGAAAATGTGGGAAATTGAATAAGGAAATGGAGTTGTTGATGTGAAATTAGCAGGCCATTGAGGAGAGAATGGTATAGAATTAAACATGAGAAGTAATCAATCACCTCCTAATTCATAAATTTACTATTTCAGCTAAATATGGAAGAAAATGGTATAAAACGAACCTAACCTTGAAAGGAAACAAGATGGTTTCAAAGGGGGTAGTGAGGTGGTTAGAGAAGAGTTGCTGACCTATTGTGTCCTCTTCATGTGAGAGGGTAGAAAATATGTCGTCAAAAAGAGTGGTGTGATGGTGGTGGTGGTTTAGGTCTCTTTGGGGGTGTGGTGGGTTAGGAGATGGTTGGGTTTTTGTAGAGGGCTTCTTGTGTCGTCTTCTTCTTCGTGCTCTGACATGGTTGTTGAGTAGAAAGCGAGAGTTGTGACGGTGGGTGGGGGAGGAGAGAGAGAGGGGTGTGGCAGTGGATGGAGGAGGAGAGAGGTGGTTTACTGTTAGATATGATAATATCTAATTAATGATCAATCACTTGCTTTACTCGAAAAATGAAAAAGGTGAAAAACTGAGTTAAATGGATGATAAACGGGTGGAAGGTGAAGAGGTGATGTGTGATGAATGGAATCAGGGTGAGAATGTTTCAACCATCACCCGGTCTGTCACCTATTTCTTACATTTTCTTAAATATCCATTATTTTTTGACATTAATATAATTTTTCCCCTTTGATTATTATTTAACTTGTTTCCATAAACTTCACTTGTCTTAATTTGACATGAAAAATCAATGTATAAATTGTTATTTTGCAAGTTTGATTTAATTTTTCTTATTTAATTCTCTTAAATGGATTTCACCGTGTCTACCTGTTTCACCCACGGGTGGTTGATAGATGGAATACGGGTGATAGTCTTACAGGGTAAGGGACGAATGGGTGATAGTTGGTCTAAATGGGTGATGGATGCGGGAGTTTGCTCATCCAACCCAAATCTCACCGGTTGCCATCCATATTTATTGTGGGATGGGGTGTGAGGGTTATGAATTCTATTTTGTTTTTAATTTTTTTTTATAAAAATTAGTTAAGAGAACCAATTATTGGTGACACGATCCCATTTTACATATCCTTCAACTTATATCCGATTTTGATTTTCTCCATAAACTTTGGTATAATAGTTGCTATATTTTAAACATTATCAAAATAGTGTTCTATTTTTTGCGAATTGCGAAAAATTGCAGTAGGAGAAGCAAATTTTTCCTATGATATATAAGGCACATAAATGAAACAAAACAGTACACAAGGTTAAAACTACAAGTGCCCTATAATAAATTGATTTGATAAAATCATACTTTAAGAAAATTATGTCTCCTAGTTCCATATTTAATCTTTTGGTATTAGTCTAGTATGAACACTAAATCAACTACAAGAGGGGGATGAATTTGTAGTTGTAGTGAATTTCGAAACCTTTTGCGGATAATTAAAAACTTGAAAGCTAATAAAGATAGTAAGTAATAAAGAAGAACATAAGGAGATACTTTAACAAGGTTCTCTTCCAAAATTCTCTACGAAGAGACCTTGCCTTTGTTGATAATAGTAATTACAACCTATTATAAATCCTCACTCTTTTCACTAGGAACCTATCCCTGTTCTCAGTCACCTTGTTCCCTCTGAACACATGACTTTCCTCATTTGACTTCACTCAAAGTCTTCTCTTTCTCTTTCTCACTTTCACTCTTGATTACAAAGATTTTTATTCTCTAAATCTCATTCACCCATCACTCAGAAATAATACAAGGATTAATGCTTTGAAAAGTATAAAAACCGAATAAACTTTCTAAGTATATGGCGTGCAAATCTGGAAAATTGTTCTAGTGTAAATATGGTTTTGAATATTTTGTCAAAAGAGATGATTAAAAATATTTTGGTTGTGAGAAGGTACCTATAAAAAAAATTAATTATCACATAAAACCTTATATAATGTTTCTTTTGTTAGGAGGGACCCAAAAATGACTTTCCGGCAAAAAAGTCCATTTCCAGGCGTTGACCCACCCGATTTCATTTAATCTCCCCCCTCTCTATTGACTCTTGTTTACCCCCTTCTCCACCCCACTGATAGTTCCTATATGGCTTTATCTTCTCTCTTCATTTATCCTCTTTTCTGAACCATTCATCATCAAAACAAATAATTCAACACAAATTTCTCATACAAACAATTTTTCAATTATCTAGATTACTACCAGCAAATCGATCTTAACTGAAAGATGATGTTAATATCATAAAAAAAACTCTCTGATTTCAGGAAAATATAGATCAAATTTCAACTAGAAAAATAACAGAGATAATTAGAAATCAAGTGAATAAATGGTTTAGAGATCATATGGTAGAGCACGTTGAGTTGTTATCACCAAAATGCAGAAAAGGTGGATTAGTATCCTCATACCTCACCTCCTTCAACATTCACCTTTGCACAAACTAACATTTAGGATATTCAAGGTGGATGAGAATCGCAGGATGATGAGGAATACCTAATCAATATCAGAAATATGTATATATTTATCGCCTCACTTTTTGGCAGTACATTTATTGAGAAAAGTAGTATATAACAATCGATATTTTCACAGCTATATAACTATATAGTTTATATTTGGCATATAATTTTTCATTAAGAAATGTACTACCATACATATTAGAATATACTACCATATATATGAAATATACTGTCATTTTCATGGAATGTACTGCGAAGAAAGTGAGGCGATGGATATATGCATATATCCTACATTGATTAGGCAACATTTTTAACATTTTTTTGTTTAGTTGAAAGAGATATTTAAGGAAAAGAAAAAATCAAAAATCAAAAACTATAATTTTGCCTCTAGTAGTCAAGTACGCAGCAAATTGTGGTCTTGGGCTCTTGGCCATGGCTTTCTTAAATTTAATCAACTAATTGAATCAAGGCATCTTAGAACTGCTTGGAATTTGGAGGGTTTAAGAAAGTTTTAAAGTGAGCAAAGGCTATAATTGTAGAATTTGGTTAAATCAAATTGCTTGGAAGTTGGGAGAGAGCTTGAAAATCTAACTACTGTTAGTGAGCTAGAATGAATGGAGGTTGAAGGGCGGAAATAGAGAAAGAGAAGAACAACAATGAAATTGGGGCTCATACTGGAGTACATGAATAAGAGGTAACAGAGAGAGGAGATTAGGAAAAAACCGGTGGGTTAATGTCTGCAAATTGACTTTTTCACCGGAAAGTCATTTTTGGGTCCTTATTGGGAAAAGAAATACTTCCTCCGTTTCTTTTTATTTAGAACATAGAGAAAAACACACAAACCAAGGAATGTAGAGAGAGAAAGAGGGGGACCACTTGTTAATGAAGGAAAAGCACTCATACCAAGGGCAAAGTTGTAAATAAATGGAAAAAAAACTTTCCATATAAAGCTATGTTCCAATTAATATGACATTTTCTTAAAAGGAATATGTTGCAAATAAAAAGAAACGGAGGTAGTATTATATAAGGTCTCTTTTGACAATTAATTTTTTTCTATAGGTGTTTTCTCACAACCAAAATATTTTAAAAGATTCTTTTTGACAAAATTTTCTATGATTTTCTTGTGCTACATATAGGAGATTTCAGCAGCTCCTTTTTTGCTCCACTAGGTTGTTATGGGTGCTTGAAAGTAGCCCATTATCTACCCACTTTGTAGCCGTTATACACATGAAGTGCACCTCAACTTGCGCCAGCTCATTCCACAATCAGTTTAGCACTCTTCCATGTTCATAGGTAATCGTTGGCAGTTAGAGATTCATGGGGAAGCTTGTTGTTGCAATCCCTAGATAATAGGAACTGACTTTGCAGTCGATTTCTTGACCTCCTAGATTATAGGAACAACTTTGCTGGGCGATTTTTTCATGCGCGTGGATAATAGTGTTTGTTACACTAGATTTGGCTTGTTCAAATCTGCATACAAACTTCAAGAAATACTCCAACTAATATCATAGAATTTATTTTATCCAAAATAATATTCCATGTTATTAGTTTAATCAAAGCAATTCATAATATATAAATTTGAGTGCATAATAATTAATTTAAAATAACTTGACTAGGTTAAACTCATAACCTTTTCTCCACAAGTTATAATTAATTTAATTATTACCACAAGTCACAAACAAATTGAGTAGAGAAGGAATTATATATAAAATTAAATCCTAAGTAAACTCTAAGTCCAAAAATAAATCTATTTCAACTAAAATAAACACTAAGTCAAATAATTAAATCCTATGTTGTGAAACTAGGGTTAGAGAGATAGAGAGTTGTAGAGGAGAATAGTCGTATCTACTCTTTATTCCATAAAAGGGGTATATATATATATATAGTACAATATGTAGGTAACTTGTTTGGGAAACAATTGACCTAATTACAATAGGAGTACATGACAACTAATATATATAAGATATTATCTCCTAATAGACATCCACCATAATATTTCGTAACACTCCCCCTTGGATGCCTATTCCTGAAGATTATGCTTCTTTAAAACCTTATTAATAAAAACCCTGTGGGAAAAATTCTAGTGAAGGAAAAAGAGTACATAATTCTTCATAATACGCTTGAGATGCTGCCTCATTAAAAACCTTGTCAGGAAAACCCAGCGGGACAAAACCATGGTCAAGGGAAAAAGAGTGCGGCGCGTATTAACTCCTCCTCTTGCTTACATCACTTGAAATTTTGGAACGATGCAATCTGTTGTGATCAACGAGCTTCTCAAATATAGTTATCAAGAAGTAATTTTGTTGACAAACTTGATGAATATTCACTTGATTGGAATTTGTTGCACAACTGAATCATCATTATTGTTCTTCACTTACATGATGCATATTGTGTATGTGAGAGCCTCTCTTCCTAAATGGACTATAATATTCTTGTATGTGTTTAATATACAAATAGAAATGAACCTACCTCTGGAGGTCATCGAATATGCGGAATGATCTATGCTTTTGTCAAATACCCAAAATCAAGTCCTTTATGATAACAAAATTTATGTCAATGTAAAATATTCATACTATCATGTAACACTTCTGGAATTGATAACAATGCGCTTCTAGATATTGTGGCACTTCTAGACAATCAATAATCCAATGTATGATCTTCCTTTGCAAAATGTTACTTTTGCATAACATATCCTTCAAGTGAAAAGGGTATTGATTTCAAGTACTAAAACTGTGGGTTGAGATGTTAATAACCAAATTCTCTCCTCAAAATGTGTTCATCACGTCAACCATATCTATGCATATTATCCATGGTCTGCCTTACTCTTTTTTTTTTGGTAAATGAAATATGTATATATCACCAAACATGGTTTAAACACACTACTCTAAGATGACAACCCTTCTAGGAAGGCTCCCCATCTACAAGAGTAGTCAATTACAAGAGAGTTCATTAATCCAATTCTGGATTTTTAAAAAAGCTTTAGAACTACAAACTGAAGACAATTTATCTCTAAGAACAAAATTAATGAAATCTACAGAGCTACTAATGCTAGGTACACAATTGCTCCAAATTGCTTTGTTTCTTGCTATCCAAATTGAGTACACTACAGCAGCAACAACAGCATATAGAACCTTCCTCTTTGCTTGAGAGAGCCCACCTCTCTTGCTTATCCAGTATAGGCATTCACTCAGAGAGCTCCAACTTTTATCAATCTTCAACCACTCCAAGCATCTCTTCCAAATCAGTCTGCTAAAGGCACAGCGAAAAAGTAGTAGATAACTACTTTCTATGTGATTGTCACATATAGCACAAGTATCATCAGCACACACACCATATTTCTTAAGTTTATCTCTAGTCAAGAGTCTCTGATGTGCAGCTATCCAAAGTATAATTTATGTTTAGGAACACTTACTCTATTCCAAATTACTCTATCCCAAGTAACATGCTGGTTTATCTCAGCCAAGTTTTTAGCTTGCTTATACAGCTTCCACTCAAGGTGGGTTTCGAAATACATGTGTAAAGTGAAAGACAAATTGCAACGTGTATATGTATGCATATGTATATGTATGTATATCTCTAGATGTTCGTATATTTCATATATAGTTCTTCTGGAACTTTTCACATTTTCGATGATTCATCGTATATATATGCTAGACCACGATATTATCATATCTGTACTATGAGATTAGTAATTCAATAATCATTCGATTACAAGTTATCCTTCTAATAAATATTACCTGCTAATGCATAAACTATAAAGTACTAAACATACTAAATGTCTATGCCTTATTAAGAAGTCATATAAATAAAATAGAATATATGAAAAATAATATAATAATATAATGCATGATGCATTTACTCTATCTGCATGTACATGATTGAAGACTCAAAATGCAAGACACTGTACAATATGGATTTTAGAAATCCATTTTTTTCGCTGGACTTCTGGTCCATGACATACTTTTAATCGTCATCATTCACATTTCATTGGACTTATGGTTCATAATAAGCTTTAATATGTCGACATCAAAGTGGACATTTATTTCAGATCCCTTATTCTCAAGTCCACTCCTTCTGCATATGCATCTTATTCATCGGTTCCATCATATATACCGGTTCGTACTATTCCTCAATATACATCCTGCATGCAATTTTGCAATGATATCTGAATACATTTTCAATTGGTACCATTATAACTTTTCTCATATAATAGGTCATCTACTATCACTACTACAAAACGCGTCATTTCTCGGCGCTTTTTAGGCCATATCTTGGCACAGTAAAGCGCCGAGATTTTTTTTCTCGGTGCTATTTGAGAGCGCCGAGATTTTGGCCGTCGAGAAATTCTCGGCTCTTTACTGCGCCGAGATTCTCGGCACTATACAGCGCCTCAGCTTGACTCTCGGCGTCAAAAAGCGCCGAGAATCTCGGCACTACAATGTGCCTCAGTAGATCCAGGGCGCCTTATAGTGTCGAGATTCTCGACACAATTATGAGCCCCTTTGGGTCTGGACATTTTGTTGTGCCAAAATTCTTGACACTTTATTGTGTTGAGATGTTTCTAGCTAGTAGAAGACTTTTTTCCTTCTATATTCATCTTCTCATAAAAGAATATTATTGCGCATATAACCATCAAACTTAATAACTCAAGGCAAAAAGGATAAAAACACAATTTTATTTATTATGAGAGAATAATGTAATCCTAGATTTTTGTAATTATATGAAAAGTGAAAAAAAGAAGTAAGACATGTATAGATAAATATTAACACATTATATTATAGCTACATTCCTAAAATTTATATAGATCACTTGAATCTTACAAATTACAAGCCACCAAAACGCCATATTTCGAGCTTCTCTTTGTCATTCTCCATTAATAAATTGGTTGAGCACAAATCAATGGTCCAAAGGCTGCTTGATTTGCTTGTCTTTAATTTTCCCATATTTTTAACATACATAAAACACAACTTGTAGTTTTCGTAAAAGAGCTCCTTCTTGTCTCTTATCCTTTGGTGTTGCTTGGGCCTAATATAAATCACCAGATTGCCAAGATGTTCTTTGATTTGCAGAAGCTTCTGTCGAGATCACAAGAGAAGAGTAAGTAATTGCATAACTGACTGGAAGAAGACATTGTCGGGAACAAATTCAATATAACAGACATAGCTTAGTGAATAATGTTTCGTAAGTCCACAAGCAACCATTTCAGCACCACTGAGCGTTTCACTTGTTAGAGCCAAGTATTCCCCTACGAAAAAAAACCCTCAAACCATGTAATCATACAAAGAGTTTTCCAGGGCACCATATCTAATTTAGAGGTTCATAGTAGATATTTAGTCTTCTACTTGTCAATGACTATAGAAAAGAAGATAGAACATCATTCTTTCAAACTTAAAGATCATCCTGATCCAACTAATAATATAAACCAGTTAGTTTTCTGTGGACAAGTATAGAGCAAATATAATTTGTCAACTTCTACAAAATGTAACAAACCTTTGATATATGAACTCCAAGATTGCGGTGAGCACCAGTACATTCAATGCAAATTAGAATACCAAGATTTTAAGGAAGCCCAGTCAGGTCCATGAGCACCAAAATATGCACATTTCTCATTACCAGCCACCAAAATCTGCACATTTCACTAGGAATGGGATTACGAAATTGAAACAGCGTAGGAAGAGCTTTGTAATCTAACTTGTCCAAGGGAAAGAACAAAAGAGCAGAGGATAAGAAAAGTTCAATTGTTGTGGATAGACATTTAAGGTCCTATTATTAAGTATTCTTCCATGAGCCATTGTTTATGCATTCAGTTCTACTTATTCAGCTGCAACATGTAAATAAGGGAAAGCCCATTTGCTTTTTTACGTTTGCCAAATGCACATTTTCTATCATAAAATCTCTAACTATATTAGTAACAAAATATATAAGTTAGATATTCTTAGTTTTGAAAATAATTTAGAAGACTCCCTCTAAATGGGAACCACAAAAGGGAACAAAGGGAGTATATAGTCAAAGATAAGCAATCAAGTACCTATTAATGAACATAACACAAAATTTTATATGCTTCTTTTTACCAAGTATAGATATCTTACTTGAGACTCATTTGAGAAACTTCATCTTTACAAATCTGTCGATGAAACTCATATGAGGTAAGCAATATGCAACCTGCCAAGAAATTTATGATAAGTTGAATTAAGTACTAGATACAGAAAATATTTACCCAGCAAATGATGTCTAGGAAAAGATGGCTTACATTTGGAGCATTCATATATATGAGCAAATGGATATTGTTTGAAATCTGAGGAGGACTTTCCATAAACAAACTCCTTAACTACCTGTACATCAAATAAAATACCAACAATTGATAAAGGCCATAAATTTACATTAGGTACCACGTCTGGGAGTGTGGGTATATTGCAGTCCAGCAAATAAGTTGATTGGTTTGCGACATGAGTTACAAGACTTGAGATTCTAGTATTCTCTTACCTACTATTCTTGTTACATATCAACATATGTTAGATCATACTATGGAATAGTGATCTTGTTGTTGAATTTGTCTCTAGATTCATGTGAGCTCTACTAAAGGCCATTGGGGAAAACTTTTATTGTGTGGATTAAGCGTGCTTCATGTGAGACATGATTGAGTGTCAGTGGCTCAAATACTATGAGGTCAATTCTATAAATTAAGCTTTTCATTAACAAAAGTGGACAATCCTAATTGTCTTTTGAATCTTGTATATGCATGTCTTTTATCGTTTTTCCTCCAGATATCCTATAGTTATATGAAAAAAAAACAGAAATACTTTAAAAGACAAAGTCAAAGTGTTTGTGCTCAGTTTACGTCATTTTATTAGTATCTGACAAAAACAAAGATGTAAAAAAAGCCCCACTAATCATGATTCATAGAAGGGCAGAACTTATCACAATGAGCATTGTCCAACTAATTACAGTTTTTCTCATAAGGCTAGGAGGAACCAAACACACCGCATGTAGTTTAACAAATCATTAACTAGTTTAGTAGGAAAGTGAAGTCTTCAAGTATAGTGACAAGAGGACACAGGTAGTTTAACAAATCATTGACTAATTGCCTAAAACCCAAGAGCTACTATTGTATATAAGTAGGTTGGGGATTGGGGGGTATTTGAAACAGCAAAACAATAATACATTTTTTTCTTTTGCCGTTCAAAAACATTGACAATAAGACTGCAAGAAATTACTATTTGATCAAGAACCACGATCAGTTGCACACAAACATATATGAGATGCAAAATCATTAAGCAAGACCAAAAAGGCACTGAAATGACAGCAAGAAACCAATATTAGATTACCTTCTAATCTTCTATTGTATGTTAGCCTTTTAGAATAAGACCATTCTCATTTGCGAGGTATGTGAACACCAAGACCAGATTGTTCACAAGATCTCCAACAGAAGCTAGGACACTGAGACCAAATTGAGCAAGCAAGAAATATTTAGGAGTTGAGTAACACCACAAGCCAATGAGCTTCCAAATCTCCATATCCTGCACAGATCCTGAACTCATATATCATTCACCAGAATTCCACCAGCATTCGATAGATCAATTAAACAACCACTCAAAATGAATGATTAAACAAAACAATATTAGACCAAAATGAATTTCCTTCCACTTGTTCGGACAAAAAAAATGGAGTGAAGGGGAGCGGAGTGAAGAACAGGGAGAGGAAAGGAAGGGAAGGGGAGGGTTTCCATTCCCCCTTCTAAACCTATAATCATACTACTTCTTCGTCTAAAAGAAATAATCCCACCTACATACATGTGAATAAATGGTCCCACATTTTATGATTTCCTATCAACTACTTATACCAAAGAGAAAACCTTCCATAGATCTGAACATCACATCATCGTGAAAGATTGAAAATGGGACCAAGAGGATGATATAGAAAAATCAGATACTTTTGAGGTGAATCATAAGTAATTTAATTCGAACATTATTGCTGAGCCCAAGAAATCAATCATTCTTAGCTTTTAGCTCATCTTCGATTTCTGAAAATGATTCTTCAATCATTCTCACATCCTCTTGACTCAAGAATCAGAGTCAGAGTCAGACTCAGAATAGAGTACCAACATCAACCTAAATTTCAGCCACAACCTTTCTCTAATCCATAGTTTTTCAGATCTTTAAAATCTAATTACTGGATCAAAAGTATGTTAGTTTAAGTAGAACTTGTCAATACCAATGGAGCAGCATCTGATCTAGCTAACTTTCAATTAACTGAACAAAAAATGATTAAGTTACCATAGCTTTAATCATCTACACAGTCAATTGATGTAAATGCACATCAAACCAACAACAAATCGTCCTAAAACTCGAAATTACAAAAGTTTAAAGACAAGTGCAAAGCAAAACCGTAAATTGACCAGATACGGAGTAATTAATCTACAATTAGATGATAAGAACTCACATTTGACGATGAAGGAGCTGAGGGCGATGCTGAAGCGGAATTAACAACATTAGAGTGCGTTTGAAGTGGCTTAAATCCCTCAAAACTGGTTTTTCCAACTCCAATCCACAGTTATACAAAAATTGCAACCTATACTGCTTCCTCCTCCTCCTAATACTACAACAACAACAACAACAACAACAACAACAACAACAAAATAGAAAATCAACAAGATTTAAAAGAAAAAACCTGAACGTAACGCTAACCCTAACCTTAATTTAGTCATAGAAACATAATATCTAAAAGTAAAAGAGATAATTAAGGGGGGAAGCCACTTTGCTCTTGGAGTTGGCAAAACCCTAGATTGCTCACACGTGAATGCTTCCGATAGTAGAAATTTTGAAGGAGAAAAGCTTGATTACGGTTAATGAGAGAGGATATGAAGATGAAGGAGGTGGGGCCGAAAACTAGGGCAAAGAAGGGGCGAGAAAGCGAATGAGGCCGCTCAATTTTTTACCCAAAATTTCGAAATCCCGCTTAAACTTCTTAGTACCTTTTTCCATATTTCGACACTATTCTGTGCCGAGAAAGCTTTTCAGCGATTAATAGCGCCGACAAAACATGGAGGAGAGAAAAATTGGTCCAACGCTACTTAAGTGTGCCGAGGTAATTGCGCCGACATTTGATGCATTTTGTAGTAGGGTATAATTCAGATATTTATAATGCTTCTGGGATATTTCATACACTATGATATTATTATAGTATCATTCCATTTTAAAAGTGTCAACTGCACTATCTTGCCATATATCATATATATCTATTGAAACCGATCATACAATCTACACTTAAAGTGTAGCAATTCAAGTAAAATTGGCAAGATTTATCTCAATGTATACACATGGTATTCCTATGACCAAAGTGTATCTTCAACGCTATGCAACATGAGTCATAACTGGATACAAATCAAATCATAGATGTGCAACATATCTTGATAACACATAGAGAAAAAGTTGGCATATAACTTTCAAATTTACATTATAGGGATCATCCATTTGTAATTTCAAATAATTCCAAAATTTACAACTTTGCCAACTTATTCCAATTCTTCTCCCCTAAGTTGGTAAATTATCTCAAATACAGGGGCATCAAACGTTCAACCAACTTAGAATATAATTTTCATGTGCAATAAATTTCATCTCTCCAGGAGAATATAATTCTCACGTGCAACAAATTCCATTTTTTTAGGAGTATATAATTCATCAAAATTTCATCTCTCCTGGAGAATACTAATTCACCAAAATTTCATCTCTTCCGGAGAATACTAATTACAAGGAGTATATTATTTATTGTGAAGTCAAATTTCATTTGTATTTCTATTCTTGTGCTGACATATAATAGCTCCAATCAAGAAATTATTATCATTCAAAGATCAGTTGTATGTAATTTCACTAGATAGTGATATTCTAGTCCCCCAAAACTTTAATAATAAGCATTTGTTACTCAAAATTTCTCTCATACAAATTCTTTTGATGAGTTCTTGATTATCCAATATCTGACTATGTATCAGTCACTTTGGTGAACTTCTGGTCACCTTATATATGTTTGTATACAAATTTGTTTAATGTTAGTTTTCATCTCTTGAACTCTTTTATCGAATCAAACAATTCATATAATATTCCACGATTCGAGTCTAGCTCAATCTCATTGTTATGTCTTGCCTTCCAATTTTTCATACGTATAACATGAGAGAGCGTCCGCACATCAACTCTTTATACAAAATCAAACTCAAACTTCTCAAAACAGGCAATAATAAACCCGGGGGGCCTCACTTATCACATTCAAACACATTTGAGATTTAACTAGTTATATATTTATCCACACTAGTGATCCACTTTAAAACTTTTCGCTTGGCTTTGTGGAAGATGTGATATCAGTTAATCAACTTATGTCCTTTTTATGTTCGGCAAGAGAACACTGCTGAAGCAAGGAGGAACTACTACCTGTAAGCACAATATCATCAACATATAGCAAGAGAATGATAATATGACCACTATTTTTGAGAGTGAACATGGAGGTGTCACAACTGCTGCACTTGAAACCAATAGAGAGTAGAAAGTTGCTGAAACGAGAGAACCAAGCTCGAGGAGCTTACTTCAGACCATAAATGGATATTCGTAACCGACAAACATGATGAGGTTGAGAAGGATGTTCAAAACTAGGAGGCTGACGCATATAGACTTCCTCATTGAGAAAACCATGAAGGAAAGCATTTTTAACATCGAGTTGACGAATAGGCCATTTAAAAGTAGCAGCAATAGTTAGAACTAAGCGAACAGTAGTAGGCTTAATGACAGTACTAGATATTTCAAAGTAGTCAACACCTGCCTGCTGATTATTACTAAAAACAACAAGTCTGGCCTTAAACCGCTCCACAGAACCGTCAGAATTATATTTAATCATATACACCCACTTACAACCAAGAGCTTTTCTATTGTTGTTGCGAGGCACAAGTTCCCAAGTATGATTCTTAATTAATGCTTCATACTCATCACGCATGGCTTGTTGCCAGCGAGAGTCTTTAGACGCTTGCTTAAAAGGAGACGGTTCAGACTCAACAACATCGGTTTTTAAATTCATTACCTAGTTAAAATGATGTCGTCTTTTAAGCGAGTTGTCATGGTATGGACATTAGTAGGATAGGCACACTTAGACGACTTGCTAGGATGCCTTGGGGGAGGGACAATAGGAGACAAGGACGACTCAAGACTAGACGAAGCTATGGACGAGGAGGACTCAACATACGCATTGTGTGAGGGGGAAGGGGGCAGCAGGCCGCCTGCGGGCGCATGAGCGTGCTGCGGGCTGGCAGGTTGCTGTGGCGTAGGCTCACAAGGACCTGCAGGCGCGGGATTGCGGGCCTGTGGGCAGCTGCTGCTCGGCTGAGAACCTGCTGGCGCGGGGTAAGGCTAAGGGCTGGCAGCTTGTAGCTGCGTAGGCTCGCTTACACCCGCTGGCGCGGGGTTGGTGGAGTGCGGGTGAGCAGTTTCCACAGACACTATAGGGGAATGGGAGGCAATGGGCGCGGTTGGAAGCCGCGGGTGAGACGGAGGACTCATAGAACTTGGCGTGGACACCAAAGACACGCTAGGAGACGCAACCGATAGCAAGCTAGACCCACTAGACGGACTAGAAGTCGGAAGCAAAGACAAAGGGTCAAGATACTCGTCAGAAGACGAAGTAAAGGACTTGCCAGACATGATGGTACGATAAGGAAACTTCGGTTCACTAAACAAGACATGATGACTCATGTACACTTTGCCAGAAAGAGGATCAAGACATCGATAACCCTTATAATGTGATGCATAGCCAATGAAAACGCATTGAATCGACTTAGCCTGTAATTTATTGATTTTAGGATCTAAAAACAGAGGAAAACAAGCACAACCAAAACATTTCAAAAACTCATAGGAAGGGGGACGGTGAAAAAGCTTGGCAAACGGGAATGAACCTTGCAAGGCCGAACGCGGAATACGATTAATCGTAAAGATAGCCGTATAGCACGCATCGACCCAATATCGAGTTGGCAACTCAGAGTTAATAAGCATTGTACGTGCCATCTCAATAAGGGTTCGATGTTTCCGTTCTGAAACACCATTCTTTGCTTGAGTTCTAGCACAAGATTTTCGAAAAAATTCCAGAGTCACAGAAGTGTTGTAGTATCGGCGTGTTATCAAACTCACGTCCACCATCACTTTGGAAAAACTTAATCTTGGAATTGAACAAATTCTCAACAAGTTTTTGAAAAGCTATGAAAGTCGAATAAACATCACATTTCAGTTTAAGTGGATAAAGCCAAGAAAAACGTGAATAATCATCAACAAACACCACATATTACTGAAAATATTGAATCGATTTAACTGGCGATTGCCAAAGATCACTATGTATCAAATATAAGAGATAGGGGGCACGATGTGTCACAGACTCAAAGGGAAACGATGTATCTTTCCTACTTTGCAATGAACACAATCGTCATGAAACTTAGAAGTACATGAAATTAAATTCTGTGAACGTAAAGTTCCTAAAACTCTAGCAGAGGTATGACCAAGGCGAGCATGCCAAAAATCTCCAGACTCCTTGGTTGCCATTAGAGTAGGGACTGATGACTCTGAACAGACTCGGAAAGACTCTGAACCGACTGAGGAAGACGACTCTCAGTCATGAATGTGAGGATGTAGAGGGTAGACACCATTCCTACTGATTCCCCGCAACAGAACCGCCCCTGTGGTCTTGTCCTTAACACAAATAGAGGACTCGTCAAAACAGACTATGCAAGAATTATCCTGACACAATTTCTGAACAGACAGAAAATTATGTTTCAACTGGGGAACATGACACACCTTCGTGAGGCGAAGGGGGCGACTAGGGGAAGACAAAGTTAAATTTCCAAGTTTCTTAATAGGAAGTCTTGTGCCATCACCAACAACAATAGAACTCGAACTAATGTAAGGAAGACCATGAGATAGCTTACCATCTTGTGAGGTCATGTGAGATGCGGCTCCAGAATCTGAATACCAAACGGAGTCATTCATTTCTCCACCAACAGACAATGTAGCTAGGGCACGTGTGACACCATCAGGAGAGGAAGGCACAAAGTTGTGATTGAAACGTTGAGGACAATAGGCTGCTTGGTGACCTAGATACCAAAAAAGACCACAAGTATCGGAGGAAGGAGTGTTGACTAAATTGTCGTTAGAAGGATTACTTCCTGCTGAAGACAAATCATTAGTAATAGAGTTGGCACAAGAATAATCAACATATGAAAAATCACGAACAATACCCATACCATTATTTCGGCCTGCATTGCCACGACCACCCTGTCCTCCATTGCCACGACCTCCATTGTTACCACGATCACCCTTGTTACGATTGTTGTTGCGATTCTTTTTCTTACCACCCCCTTGACCTTTAGAATTCGAACCACCCGAAGAAGACGGTTGTGAACCTGAAGAGCCAGACTGAACAACGACTAAAGCCTGATGAGCAGTAGACGTATCATTATATGCATGCTTAGCCTTAATGCGTTGCTCATGCTGAAGAAACTTGGGGCGAAGATCATCAAAAGTCAAAGACGTTTGAAATTGTAACAAGGTAGTGACAAGGGCATCATAATCCCGATCTTGATCCAAGGCAGTCAAAGTATACTGAACAAGATCATACTGAGAGACCATACACTGAATAGCAGCTAAGGAATCAACAATGATTTTGATTTCACGTAGACAAACTTCCATAGTATGTTGTTCAGGCTTTTTCATATGACTCAATCGACCTTTAAGTTCCATAGACCTAGCCATACTAGCATGCAAAAATCTAGACATCAAACGATTCCAAATCTCAACAGAAGTATGCAACTCATGCCTATCAAGCATAACATCACGTGATAACGTAGCATACAACCACAATTTAATTTGTTGATCTAATCGTAAATACTCGTAGAATTGCGGATTAGGCGTGATATCACGTATTTGTATAGAGTTTTCTCCCTTATTTACAAGCTAATTTGTGCGTCATCTGAGCTCTTGGGAGCTATTTTGTGCTAACTATCGTAAATAGTTGTGGTTTCGTGTTTTAGTGTTGAATTGCAGGTTTTACGGAGTTTTCTCCTTATTCCCGAGCCATTTGGAAACAACCACGGCTTTACGAGATGTTACGGGGCACGTAGGAAGGCTCACGAGTTTTATGGGTAGTTTAGGAGGTCCCAAGACCCCTAAACGTGAAGTTTAGAGAGCCAAAGAGTCAAAAAGGAGGTTTCCGTACTCTGATCGGGCAAAAATGGCCCGATCGGGCGAAGTATTTATGATCGGGTATAGAAGTCGCGGACCCGATCGGGCAAGTTGTGCCCGATCGCATCGGGCGCGAAGACATGCACCAGACCCGATCGGGCACATTCTACCCGACCCGATCGGGCTGGATGCTGATAGCCCTTGTTTTGTTGCTGCTTGCGAGGAGACCGTGTTGGCCCAATTTGTCGCCAGACCCGATCGGGTGGTGGCCTCGGGCCCAAACGGGTGGGCCTCAATTTCTCGTCAAACGCTGCGCTGCTGCCATGCTAAAGCCCAAACGCAAGTTGAGCTGTTTTGCATTTGACCCGATCGGGTACTGTGCTCGGGCCCGATCGGGTCTGGCACCATTTGTCGCGATTTTCGACTTTTGCTTCCTATTTTTTATTAGACTTGACGGGTATTATAAATACCGTTTTCCTCATTATTTAGGGACATCTGGATATACATTTTTTATTCATCTTTTTACTGCTTTAGACTCTAGTTCATTTCTCATTGTTCTTAGTCTAGTTTAAACACTTTAGATTAATTTAGAGGTGATCAAACCTATTTCGATTTCAATAAAAGTTTCTGCTTTCCGTCAATTGGTACTCTTCCTTACCCTAAGCTCTTTTGTTATTCTTAATTGCTTAGTTTATTTATTTAATCGTTCATGATGCAATTCTTAGGGTTTTCAATTAGATCTGTTGTTGTTAATTTGATCATGTCTGAGTAGTCTCTTTCTAGGGTGTTAGATAGGAAAGCCATGTTTATACCATGATTGTGATTTAGACTCTTATCGATTTCTAGGGCTTGATTAGGGTGATTGTGATGTGATTTGTTCTTTATTGAGTAATTAACGTTATTGCGCAGTTTCGTTGGTTGCTTGTGGTTAATAGTTGTTTGCACAGATCCGTCTTACGACTAGAGGCCTAGGACACGTCAGTAGTTCTGATTACGTTAGTGAACATGCGGCGTATGTTGAACTATCAGCGTTGAGTCTTAACCATAGCTCAACATAGGCTCTAATCCCCCGACTCTTGACTTTGGTTTTGATAGTTGTTGACCTTGTTTGATTGGTATAAGCATGGTGGACCGACCTAATACCCTAGGTTCTTAGTCCACAGTTAAATCCTTTGTTTAATTCGTCTTTCTTAGCTTAATCATTAGTTTAATTAATTCGTTCCTGATTTCATCTGGAGTAGCTTAATTGGTTGAATATAAATTTAGAAACTCTGTCTCCCTGTGGATTCGACCCTGCTTCCGCTGACTACTTTACTTAGAGGTCTGTAGGTTTATTTTTGATTAGGTGACACGACTAGAACCTATCAGTGTGGAATTGCCAAGGTGATCAACACAAGTAGAAGAAGGTATAGAAACTGTACCTTCGACAATACCAAGTAATTGATGCGTTAACAAAAAACATGTAACCTGAGTTTTCCAGACAAGAAAATCCTCTGGTGTGGTTAACTTGATCGTAACAAAACGTGTGATGTCATGATTGTTGAATTGGTTTGCAATAGGTGGCGGAGGAGGAACCAAAACAGGATGAGTGATGTGAGAAGGAAGGACCTTTGCAGAAGAGGTATGCGTCGGAGGCATATAGGAGGCAACGTTGTTGCCGAAACCGGGTGGGAAACGGCCATAAAGGCTCCAGGAGAACCACCAAGAGACAAACTCGACGAGGCCAACAAGGAAGGTTGGGGAACCGCCGGTGTGTAGGCGGTGGGCTGGTGCGCCAGCCAAGACGCGCCACCGAGTGGCCCTGCGTTGGTTGCTGTTGCGTCACTGCCGAGGAGACACGCGGGTGGTGGACCGGTGTGGAGGTGCGGACGGCAACCGTGGAGGCGTCGATACTGGCCGAAAAAACCGCTGGCCATATGGGTGGTGCCGGAAAAAAAGAAAAACTAGGGTTAGGGTTTCCTGAAAACCCTGAGGTTAAGGAGTGTAGCAGAAAAAATTCTTAACCTAGGCTCTTGATACCATGTACGAGTATTGAAATAATTGGCTAACTTGTTTAGGTTGCCTGGCACTATTATATATATAAAGAGATAAAACCGTCTTTACAAGACTAAGAGTCGAATTACCAAATTACCCTAATACAATTTAGTAGCACTTTATTTGAAGATGATTCGTACTCTGTTGGAGTATCGATTATATTTTTGAGCCATGTCAATTCACTAGTCATATTCTACTCTTCTAGAGCATCTAATATATTCCT
Source organism: Patellifolia procumbens (assembly GCA_947645195.1). Taxonomy (NCBI): domain Eukaryota; kingdom Viridiplantae; phylum Streptophyta; class Magnoliopsida; order Caryophyllales; family Amaranthaceae; genus Patellifolia; species Patellifolia procumbens. The sequence goes on from CANSGD010000370.1 coordinate 831,451, forward strand.
CGTACATAGCAGACTTTACGGGCATATCTGTTATCAGTATAATCAAAGATACTCATATATATATCCATCTTCAAGATGGTATCAATCATTATTAACTATAATGTTCATATATGTATGCCATATAAGCTAGTATTTGTACCCAATTGACTACCAATATAATCTACAGTCTCATGCAAGGAATTTACACATTGAAAATTATCTCCCTCTAACCCTTGCATATGGGGTATGAAAGCAATTTAATAGAATTTAAAAAAGAAAATCTTACACCATCATAGACAAAGTCTTTAGTAATTTCATATATCAAGCAAGTGTTCATATATATAACATGGTTAAAAATATATTTTGTAGAATACTTAATCATGTTCCTCATGCTCAATTACATAAATCTTTAAATTGTAATCTCTTATAATTATAGGCATAATAAATAAATTGATCAAGTGAAAATTGATCACAATGTCATGTTCAGTACCTTAATCTCATAGCACTATTTCTTGGTCAAATATATAATCTTTAATCATGTTTGCAATTCATGTAAACTTTTGCATAAATGATGATCAAGAAAATATCGTCCAAACATGCTTGTTGTCTTTCGTACCGTACAAATTCTTATTCACTTATGGGATAAGTAAATCTAGTTAGCTATGAATCATCAATTCTCAAGTGAGTTGTTTTGCCAGAAATATCAATTAATCTCAACTTTCAAATTCACATTGGTCATCTTTATACACAACATTTGACTTTAATTTCATTCCTTTCTACTTCACTGATTATTGATTAAGATCAATCAACTGCTTTGGTGTACGACACGCACGAGACCAATGACGTTTTCCTCCACAACGGTAACATTCATTGGTAACATTCTCACTGTTACCTTTTCGTGTTTATTACTATCTTTATTGTCCCACTTCTAGTGAGAATATGAGTTATTGAAATAATCACCTCGACCTTGACCATAATCGACATGCGTAACCAAAATATCGACCACAACCTCAATAACTGTCTGCATTATATTCACTCTTAAGTTCTTTCCTATCATGGGGTGTCACATTCACTTCAGGGAATAGAGTAGGGTCTGTTGGTCGTAATTCATGATTTTTCAGTACTAGCTTGTTATTTTGCTTAACCACAAGCATACAAGGATGTTAGTACATGATAAACCAAAGAAACTGCACTCAGCCTTTCTACAAGAACTAGTGTTCCTACTACAGGAACACTATAGCCAATTTCTATTGCACAATTTAAACTTGGAATCACATTGTGTGCCATATTTAGTCTTTACTAAGGAAATTTCTATAGCTCAAAATGTCATCCTATGTATAAAATAGCAAATGTACATCCTCAAACCAAGTCTCAACTTAGCTAAGTTAACGTGAATTAACACAATTAATTTACCAACACCTTATAGTCAAACATTACTAAGGATTTCACACAACATACAGACTTGGCATGTACCCAAATTTAATTCTATTAAAAACAAGACTAGGAGAAAACACACCTACTGAAGGTACACTTCACAAAATCCTAATCAACCCAACATTCTACTATCAAGTAATAAACTAACGCGTGTTTTACCACATTCTATATGCAATCTCAACTAAATCCAAAGAATAGTATTAGAGAAGAACATGGTTATATGAAAGCTACCACCATCTATAGGTCATCTAACTACATTAAGTGATATCTTGTTCTCAAACAACAACTTCATATGTATATATTGATGGATCATTGAAGATAGCGTAATGTAAAAATTAATCAATGAAACCCCAAATCATAAACCTCAACAAATTGGGACAAATTAGCCATATAAGCCTATAGTTACCGATTTCATAAACTTTAAAGTATTAAGAGTAACTTTGAAAAATAAAGCCCAAAACATAAAATAATAGTGGTACGGTTATATAGTTAATATCATAACAAGTACTAATTCCGCAAATATAGATCAATGAGTTTTAGAAAGTCTATTACTTTATAACCACAGTGATTGACGATTAGAAGACGTGATTGCTAAACGCAACCTCTAATACCTAAACTACCCTTATATCTTCATCTTTCTCTTCCTTCTCCCTTTTCTCCACTCCAATTTCCCAATACCATTTCATCAACTTCCACGCATGAATGAACTAAATACCAGCAATAGTTTCATCCATTCCACGCCCAATTCAGCAAGTTTGAGGAATTATGAATTAATAAATTATACCTGTAAATTCATTAACCCCCAGCGCCTGATTGAAGACACATCCTACGAATCCATCAAAAACATACAATTCCCCACACGCTAATATGAAACTTTTTCACCAAAATTCTATTATCTAATGGCGGCTAGTATGCAAACATTGACCAAAATATAATTAATTAAAAAAAGAAGATATACTTACGATTTGACGAAATATATAAACGGATTAGAGTAATTAAAGTAGGCCATACTTTAATGCTTCCCTTGCAGTTCTCAGAACGCGGCCATGAACAGGATCAGTAGTGATGAAATCTTGAACATAGGATTCAAACCAAAAAGATAATATCTTGGAGAACCGATACGCCTGCAAAGATTCTAGCTTTTTGATTTACTTTCATCTGGCCCTGTTCCAGATACAACTCTAAAGTATGTATCAAAATTCACATTTTTTTAAAAAAAAATTTGATAGCCTAAATCAAGATTTGGAACGATAATTGAAAAAGTTGCATAGAGCTATGGTGCTGATAACGTATCGTAAAACTAGGGTTAGAGAGATAGAGAGTTGTAGACGAGAATAGTCGTATCTACTCTTTATTCTATAAAAGGGTATATATATAGTACAATATGTAGGTAACTTGTTTATGAAACAAGTGACCTAATACAATAAGAGTACATGACAACTAGTATATACAAGATATTATCTCCTAATAGATGTCCACCATAATATTTCGTAACATCCTAGACCTAAAACACATTATTTGTCATTATTAAAACGGTGAATACAACATTTGTAAAGATTGTTTGTAAATTAGATGTTTCATTATTTTCCACCATTTTATCTCTACTATGAATAGGAAAATGTTTAATGTTTTCAAAAATCAGATTTTCCGTCCTTATCAATAACTATATACTGCAGCCAAGGGAAAAAAACGGCCCATACTTCCCGTTGATGATTAGCTCTCTCTGAAGTCACATGGTTTCAATAAATCATCTAATTATGGAATTAGTTAATTAATAATGATAAGTCCTGGCTTGTCTTTCATGTGATAGTTACTGACTTTACCTACTTGCAGCCATGCCCTTTTGTTTAACATCATGGTGGCATTCCCTTTACATCAATCAAACCTTAGGTTTGAGTTGTTGCCATCGTTCACGGCCTTGTTCCTCAACTCCATATCTTCCAGGGTACATTATTTGGACATGTCACCTATCTATATTCTATGTATACCTCCTCATCATATACTTTCGCCATTCAAAATTAGTTGCAATACATATAATTTTTAAAATTTGCATTTTCTTTTTATTCAAATATTTCTCACCCCTTTTCATATGTACTCCTTAGGGTCTGTTCTTTTCAACTTATTTGCAGTTCAGATAAGTTCAGATAAGTTCAGATAAGGTCTAATAAGGTCTAATAAGGTCGAATAAGGTCTAATAAGGTCTAATAAGGTCGAATAAGGTCTAATAAGGTCGAATAAGGTCTAATAAGGTCTAATAAGGTCGAATAAGGTCTAATAAGTTCTAATAAGGTTCTTATATATTTTTTATATAACAACATTATTATTATTATTATTATTATTATTTATTTTATTATTATTTATTATATAAAATTTATTATTATTATACTCATTGGGCTATCATCGTTGCTTGTTGTACGCTTGAGAATTTTATTCGTCTACATGAATAAGGGATATCGACTTTTATGGATTGTCGTTTATAAATGAACACTAAACTATTGTAGTTGGTAGTTGTTCTTGAAGGTATTGATATGCATCTTTTAAGTTTACCTCTGTAAAAATTTATAATTAATAATAACAATAACAATAGATAATGACTTATAGACCAATAATAATAGATAATTATAGTAATATAATAGTGATAATATAATTATTTGAATAATAATAATATAATAATGGTAGTAGTATTAATGATAATAAAAATTAACATAATAAGAGAAATAGTAACAACAGAGTAATAATTATTATTATATTAGAGATAAGAATGGTAATAGTTATAATGGTAATAGTATAAATAATGATAATAATAATAAATAATGATAATAATAATAATAATAACAATAATAAAAATAATAATATTAAATAATAATATTAAATAATAATAATAATAACAATAAGGTTAAATAAGGTCTAATAAGGTCAAATAAGGTCTAATAAGGTCAAATAAGATGTAATAAGGTGTAATAAGGTCGAATAAGGTCTAATAAGGTCGAATAAGGTCTAATAAAGTCTAATAAGGTTGAATAAGGTCTAATAAGGTCTAATAAGGTCTAATAAGGTCGAATAAGGTCTAATAAAGTCTAATAAGGTCGAATAAGGTCTAATAAGGTCTAATAAGTTCAGATAAGTTCAGATAAGTTTAGATAAGTTCAAATAAGTTCCGATAAGTTCAGATAAGCAAAAATAAGTTAAAAAGAACGGACCCTTATTTTTTTATACTCCACCCGATTACTACTTCTCTATCTCTATTCTATAAGTGAAGAGGTGGGGGCACCAAAAATCCATATTATTCTTTTTTTTAATTCCTAATTAAATGGAACAAATTTCTCTCCATAACTAACTTTTTTATTTTGAAAAATACATCTTAAACAAATTATCGAATTTTTCTATCTATTCTCCATTTTATATGCTTTCGCACGTATCGCGTGCATTTAATACTAGTAATAGAGTAAGTTAAGTTATTCGAGCTAGCTTGTAGAATATTAACCAGGTTATGGTCGGCTCAATGGCATGAGTACTATGAGAACTGGCTCGGGGGGAATTTTTTGGGACCCGCCTTCTAGAATTTTTATTTTTATTTTGTTATTTTCCCTGTTTTGTTAATGTAAACACAATTATAATAATATCTATTTACAATGAGCAAAATATACGCTTTATGTTCAATTTTAATTACCTATTTTGGGTTACCCCATATTTTATAGCCTCTTAATTTTATTATCACATTTGTCTTTTCAATTAATTTTTTTAGTTCTCAACTTCTTCTCTCTAAAAATCATAACGATGACTCTTAAAATGCTTCACTTAACGTTAATAGTTTTTAGAAAAAATTAATTTTAATAAGCCAACCTTTATTTAGTCTTCTAATATTAAGTTAACCATTGGATAATACAGTAATAATAAAGCTTGTATGGGTATTAACTTTCAATAAGTTCAAATGACCAGTTACTTGAACAACAGGTAACTTTTTTTTATTTTGACCACCGTTAAATACCCCAACAACCACCACCACTACCAGATCAACCTTCGAACAACACCACTCGACGTCAACACCTAATCTAAGCTACTAAAACCACTCCGCCATCTTATCTAACCTCCCAATGCAACCACAAGAACTCCCCCCCCCCGGCACAAACACCACCAAGCCAAACACACCCCCTATCCCGTGCAACCAGTCGACCACCCAGCCATCCCCCTCTCCTACCGCCAGCCCAAGACCCCCGCCTGCCTTTTCTCCAATCTCACCCACCTACTTTCCCCCACAACCGAAAAACACCCTCGCTCCAGAAAGTGCATCGACTACCGAGGCCCATTCCTTCTTCTTCCTCCCTCACCAATCACCACCGCTACCCCAGCCCCTCCTCAAACCAACTGATTCGAAACAAAGAAAAGGTAGACAGAGCAAAAGAGATATGGCATAGTGGTGGTGGGTCATGGTGGGTCAGACACCGATAAGTGTGGCGGAATTCGTTCCCAGAATTGTTCGTGTTGGGGGAGGGGGTGGGGATGGCTGGCTGGGTGTGACGACGGTTAGGTTGTTGGTTGGGTGGTTGTGGTTGAGAAGACGAGGACTTGAGAAGATGGGTGGTTCCTTGGTTCGCTAGGCAGTTGTGGTTTAGCAGAGGAGGAGTTAAGAAGATGGGTGATTGGTTGGGCGGTTGTGGTTGAGCAGAGGAGGAGTTGAGTAGCAGGTCGTTGAAAGAGGGAGTCCATGGGGCCGAAGAGGAGGGAGGAGACAGAGGGGGGATATGAAGTATTTTTTTAAATTTTAAACCAATTAAAAATGCCACGTGGACTGTTTTTACCTACAATAAGATGTTGGGTGACCTGTTATACTAATTTAAAGTTAATAGCCATACAAGCTTTACTTATTCTTGGATTATCTAAATGTTAACTTAATATAAGAAGACGGAGTAAAAGTTGGCTTATTAAAAATGTTTATTCCTAATTTTTATCCTATTCATTTATTCTAATTAAATCCACAACCATGCCTACATATTTTATCTTGCTTTGGTTCATCGTTCTCCTTTACTATGGCAATCGAGAATGATATGCTTAATAAAATTATTTGTCAAGATTGAATAGATGAAATATGTATCACAGTTTAGGGGCCTAATTTAACTTTTCACTCCGCGCCTTGAAAATGTCAAAGGCGGTACCATGTTATGGTAAGCCTGAAATAAATTCATGATACTTTTCCATGAATAAAAGTAAGATAGCCTTTTCTACAAATTAAAATATAATAGTTTGTAATTAAACAAATGTTTTATAGGATAATACCACCTAAAGTTTACATGTTTTTAAATTGCCCACCTTTTTTTTAATATTATCACCTAAACTTTCCTGCAGTTGACTTAAAAAGTCCCATCACTTAATGTTTTTTTTCCTAAACTCACTTAACTAAGTGTTTAAGTGGGTTCTAGTGTCTTCCTCCAACCCCTCCCATTTCTCTTTCTCCCAGCCGGCAATCCCTAACTTCGACCATAACTCCCAAAACCCATATTCACCTTTAATTTCACCCGAAAACCGCTCTCTCTCTCCCTTGACACCCACAAACCCCGGCCAACATTCGCCAGAAATCGAAAAAGAAACCCTCAAAACCCCAAAAAGTATTTTTGGTGGGGAGAATAAGGTGCATTTTTTAAGCGAGAGACTCAACTACGGAGGTTAGGGAGGTTGACATTGTTGCCAGCGTGGAGAAAGAGAAAAAGGGACGGGTTGGAGGAAGACAGTGGGGTCAACTTAGCCACATATACAATAGAGTTGAGGAATAAATGCTAAGTGATAGGAGTTTTTGAGGAGACTGGAAAATTTAGGTGATAGTTAATAAAAAAAAAAAAGTTTTCAAAAACATTTAAATTTTAGGTGGTATCGTACAAAAAATCTTTAAGATTATTAAATGTGATATTTCAGCTGCCAAAAATTGACACCGAAAGAAAAATAAATCGGTTGTTTCTGTAGTAACAAAACTTTAGTTGTATATTCAAAAACCCAAAAGAAGCTATAAATTAGATCGATCAAACCATGAATTATGACATAATACTTGAATCCGCTGTAAATGAGAAATACTTATATTGGATAACTAGTTGATATATAAGTGCAATGTTCGATTTTTCTATTACTATGTAAAATTAATATAAAAGTAATGTGATATCTTCAAAAAAAATACAAAGAAAAAAATATGACATTATGTGATTGTCCACTCTTAAATAAAGAGAGGAGAGTGTCCCACATAAGCACATGTGAGGTTCTATCCTAAAACTAACACATCCGATAGGTGAAGTAGAATGTTTGATTTATTTGGGTGTCCACCTTACATAATTTCTTCAATGTGGGACGAACGCACATGTGGGTTAACTCCTTAACACTCCCACTCACATGTGAGCCCATCTTTTTTTATAATGTGTAGGAATATCGGTCTTTTAGATCCAATTATTTGGATGAAGAAAACCACTCTTTTTAAAAATCATCTTACCCTACAGAATACGAGGACACCAATCTTTTTGAATTCTCATGGACCTTAACGATCTCCGATTTGATACAATGAAAAATCATAAACCCAAGCAAAAGTTAAATTAATAGTTGAAACCCTAAAATTAGTTTTATGCTCAAGCATGCTAAATAAGGGTCTTGGCTACACCTATTAGGAGGAGCAAGGATGCACTTTAGAATGTTAATAGATTTTCTACCTTAAATTCATATTAAAAAAAACGAATAATGGTCATTTTGCCTTATCAAGTTAGAAATTCTCTCATTGTATCAATTTGGGACACTAATGATGCTCTATGGGCCAGAATTTCAAAAACATTTCTCATATGTGAGGTCTTTTCGTGTATTCATGTGAGCTAGTTACTTGTAATATTTCATGATGTCAAAGTAGTGTTAATTTATTGATAGGCTAAAGTCGTATCACTTATGTTAAAAACTGACTGTTTACAATGACTGAACAAAGACTAAATTCAAGGCTGTGTCGCGGTAGAAGACCACTGACTTGAAAGCAATTACGGCCCGACTATGGTGATAATCGCAACTGGCCGGAAAGCTCCCCAAGGTTAACACAACGACCTTTCTAAGTCACCACTAACAGAGAAAGATCTTGGAGACAGATTAAGCACGTACCCAGTGTTTAGAAGAGAGAAAGAAGAAGAGAAGAGAAGTGAATTTCGGATGCAAAACTGAGTAAGCAGTGGACTGATTTTATAGTAAAAGAATCAGGCCAAATAAAGAAGGTAATAAACAGAGGGAGGAAATCAAGGGCGACAATAAAGGCCATTAACACTGTAACGTTTAACAACGTTTCAGTTTTACATGTTACCGTTACACACAGTTGGGCTCGGGTCCAAAAAGATAAGCTCCAGCTCAACTCTTCCCAGAACCCAGAACCCAGATCCCAGATCCCAGGCCCAGCCCAGCCCAGTCCAGTCCGGTCCGGTCCGGGCGGGCGGCGCGCGCACGCGCGTGTGTGTGTGATAGCAAGCCCAAACCCAAGTTTGATCTCCAACCACAAAAACCAACCAAGTACTCAACTCAATAAACATGAAGAGGAAGGGAGTTAATAAACAAAGGCAAGCTCCCTTCCATAGGAGATGTGGGATGTTTGGGAAAAACACAAGTAGGCTTTGCAAGCCTTAACTCCAACAATCCCCCACAAAGGCTTTGAAAAGCAAAAGAAATTCCTGGGTAAGGAAAGGGAGGTACTTAAGCATCAATATCTTTCGATTTGAATTGATACATAGTGGAGTGAGGCAACAACTTACTTTCGAGTGAGTGAATTTCTCTTGAACTCACCAGAGTTCCGTTGAGACCCCCACAACACATACCTACCTTAAGAACGTGCAGTCTCCGCGATACAACACAAGCGCTTTATAGCCATGCGCACACCTTGGGTCTCATAAGTGCTCTAGAAAGACAGCCCAGTCTTTCATAGAAGGCGACTTAACCTCCACACTTACGTAGGTAGTCCATTAAGTGTTCCTCAATAACACCACCCCGAGGGATATGAAACTATTAAGAGCCAAAGCTCAACCTCACAATATAAATCCATCAAGTGCGTCTCAATAGCACCACCAAACAGGCTATGGATTTAGAAAGCACTACCAACACGCCATAGGGATGAGTAATGTAGTGCAAGTTAAGATTCTATGGCTTCGTTTGACCACAAACGGGTATCCACCATAAACTCTCAACTAATGGGCCGAAGCCCCATCCCCCTCGACGACTCTAGGACAACTCTCCTAGATAATCCCTTAGTAAAGGGATCAGCAAGATTTCTTTCGGACCTGACATAGTCCAAAGAAATCACCCCATTTTTCAGGAGTTGTTTCACGACTCCATGTCTGATCCGTATGTGTCTTTTCTTACCATTGTAGACACTGTTCTTAGCAACGCCAATGGCTGCTTGAGAATCACAGTGAAGGGAGACAGGAGCACCCTGCCCTCCCCATAATGGAATATCAGACAAAAGGTTTCTCAACCACTCAGCTTCTTGTCCTGCCAACTCGAGTGCAATAAACTCAGACTCCATGGTTGAGCGTGCTATACAAGTCTGTTTCGAAGACTTCCACGAAATAGCACCACCACCAAGAGTAAACACGTAACCACTAGTTGAACTAATCTCATCATTACCTGAAACCCAGTTTGCATCACAAAATCCTTCAAGTACAGCAGGAAATTTAGAGTAGTGCAAACATAGATCAACTGTTCCTTTCAGGTATCTAAGAAGACGATGAAGAGCATTCCAATGTTCATTACTAGGGTTATGAGTATACCGACTCAGTCGACTCACTGCATAGGCTATGTCAGGTCGAGTACAGTTCATGAGGTACATCAAACTACCTATGACTCTCGCATATTCACTTTGAGAAACACTTTCTCCTAAATTCTTAGTCAAATGAATACTAGGGTCATAGGGTGTACTCACTGGAGCAACATCAAAGGAGTTAAATTTTTTAAGCACCTTTTCCACATAATGAGACTGACTAAGGGAGATGCGACCGGAGGTTTTCTTAAGTCTTACTCCTAAAATCACATCAGCTTCTCCCAAATCCTTCATCTCAAACTTCGATGCCAAGAAAAGTTTAGTATCATTGACCACCTTTAAATTGTTACCAAAGATCAACATGTCATCCACATAAAGACATATGATTACACAGTCTGATCCTATTAGCTTTGAGTAAACGCAAGAGTCAGAGTTGTTGACAATGAAGCCATTTGACACAATAGTACTGTCAAATTTTTCATACCACTGTTTTGGTGCTTGTTTGAGACCATATAAGGACTTCCTCAACTTACACACTTTATCTTCTTGACCTTGCACCACGAAACCCTCAGGTTGAGACATATAAATCTCCTCCTCTAAGTCACCATTCAAGAAAGCAGTCTTAACATCCATCTGATGTATGACTAAGTCATGAATAGCAGCAAGAGCTAACAGGGTCCTAATGGTGGCTATCTTAGTCACAGGAGAATAAGTGTCAAAGTAATCTAGTCCTTTCCTTTGAGTGAAGCCCCTTATCACAAGTCTGGCTTTAAACCTCTCAATGGTCCCATCAGGTCTCAACTTCTTTTTAAAGATCCATTTGCTATCTATGGTCTTTGATCCCTTAGGTAAGTAAGTTAACTCCCAAGTGGAGTTAGACACTATGGAATCTAGCTCGCTCTTAATGGCCTCTTTCCAAAAACTAGCATCCACAGATCTCATTGCTTCCTCAAAAGTCTTAGGGTCCTCTTCTATCATGAAAGCATAGACCAATTCATCACTCAACAAGTCAATACAAGAGCTCTCAGACAGAAAAGCAGTGACAAAATCAGAACCAAAGTCTTTTGCTACTCTAGGTCTTTTACTTCTCCTAGGTTCATCTATAGCACCAGAACTACTAACATGCAAATCAACTGAAGTACTACTTAAAGTCAAATCAGCAGGAACATTACTAGTAGGTAAGGGAACGTCGTGCGTAGAACAAGTAGGTAAAACAACCGTAGGAGAAGAACATGAAGGCATGGAAGCAACATCACCCTTTTTCAAGGGAAAAACATGTTCAAAGAACTCAGCGTCTCTGTACTCACAAATAGACCTATCACTCAAAGTCATGAACCTATAGGCAGCATGAGCATAACCAATAAATACTGCATCAAAGGTCTTAGGTCCAATGTTTGACCTTTTATAGTCAGGTAGCCCAACTTTAGCTAGACACCCCCACACTCTCAAGAAGCTTAAGTTTGGAGTAAACCCCTTCCATAATTCATAGGGAGTCTTATCTAACCTTTTGTGAGGTACTCTGTTAAGAACATGACAGGCTGAAAGGACTGCTTCCCCCCACATTTCATCAGGCAACCCAGAACTTACAAGCATAGCATTCATCATGTTTTTCAAAGACCTATTTTTCCGTTCAGCTATACCATTCTGTTGGGGTACATAAGGTTCACTAAGTTCATGAATAATACCCAATTTCTCACAATGGTCATTCAAAGAGAAGTTTTCAAACTCTCTACCTCTGTCAGATCTAACCCTCTTGATTTTCCTATCAAGTTGGTTTTCTACTTCGGCCTTATATTTGATGAAAGCTTCCCCTGCCTCACTTTTGGCTTTGAGAAGGTAAATCTTAGTGTACCTCGAAAAATCATCAACAAATGAAATATACCAGAATTTTCCTCCTCTACTTCTAGTGTTCTGGAAGTCAGCTAAGTCCGTATGAATCAACTCTAGAAGTTGTGTGGTCCTTTGAGTCACAGTTTTGCAAGGTTTCTTAGTGAATTTTGCTTCAACACAAACTGGACACTTAGAAAACTCAGAAGTCGACAGATTAGGAATTAAAGCTAAGGTCCTTAGTCTCTTAATGGAAGCAACATTCACATGCCCTAATCTACCATGCCACAAATTTAAAGACTCAGCAATATAAGCAGAACCAGAAACAGTTTTATTAAAAACAGCAGAAATAGAAGAAGCAACATTCAGAATAAATAAACCTCCACTTAAATACCCCTTCCCAACAAATTCCCCACCACGAGTCATTACAACTTTGTCAGCCTCAAAAATAATTTTCAAACCAGCTTTGTTTAATAAGGCACCAGACACTAAGTTGCGACGCATAGTAGGAACATACAACACATTAGAAAGGGAGAGGGTTTTTCCAGAGGTAAGTTTAAGAGTGACCTTTCCTCGTCCAAGTACTCCAGCAGTTGCAGCATTGCCCATGTAGACACACTCGCCTTCAGAAGCATCCTGAAAATCGTGGAGCAGCTCCTTGTTTGCACAGAAATGTCTTGAAGCCCCAGTGTCCAGAATCCAATCAGTACTGTTCTCGATCAGATTTGCTTCAACAACCACAGCAGCGACAATGTCGTTTGATTCAGCAAGGTTGGCCTGAGGTCCTTGTTTTTGCACAGAACCTTGGCGTTGAGGGCATTGGTAAGCCTTATGATCTGGCTTGCCACAGACATAACAGAGGACAGACTTCTTTTGAATCTTGCTATCCGGTTTGTTAAATTTGCCTTGCTTCTTTCCTTTGTTATTACCCTTTTTCCCTTTTCCCTTAAACTTATCAAAGCCTGATAGAGCAGCAGATTCCACCAGGTTAGCTTTAGTGGTATTAACAGAAACTGAATCTAGATTGTCCTTAAGGCGATTTGCCTCTTCAATCCTCATATGACTAATTAATTCCTGAAGAGACAGGAATTCTTTTCTGTGTTTCAGATTATTTCTAAAATCTCTCCAAGAAGGGGGAAATTTTTCTAGTAAAACATTAGCTTGAAATACTTCACAAATTTTCATGTCCTCATTAAGAACATCAGCACAGAGATTTTCGAACTCATGAACTTGATCCATGACTGGCTTATCATCAACCATACGGAAAGCCAGCCACTTGCCAATAACATATTTCTGTTTTCCAGCATCATCAGCCCCATATTTTTTCTCAAGGGCCTCCCAAATCAGTTTTGAACTTTTATGAACCATAAACAAATCATACAGATTATTGATCATCAGATTAAGGAGGTGGAAACGGACAGTTTTATTATCTTTTACATATTTTTCAATTTCGTCCTCTTTCTTCTTAATTTCAGTAGCAGAAGGAGAAGAGGATGAGTCACCTGTAGTAGTAAGCGCAGTGGGACAGTCCTTGAAAAGGACGTAGTCAATGTCCAATTGCTCAAAGAACATCAGCAGTTTGGAAGACCAACGTTTGTAGTTGTTTCCGTCAAGAGATTCGAGCTTGGACAGATGAGACACGGATTTGCTTGAAAAATCAGCCATTGCAAATTAAAGTAATTGCTTTCAAATTGTTAAAAACTGACTGTTTACAATGACTGAACAAAGACTAAATTCAAGGCTGTGTCGCGGTAGAAGACCACTGACTTGAAAGCAATTACGGCCCGACTATGGTGATAATCGCAACTGGCCGGAAAGCTCCCCAAGGTTAACACAGCGACCTTTCTAAGTCACCACTAACAGAGAAAGATCTTGGAGACAGATTAAGCACGTACCCAGTGTTTAGAAGAGAGAAAGAAGAAGAGAAGAGAAGTGAATTTCGGATGCAAAACTGAGTAAGCAGTGGACTGATTTTATAGTAAAAGAATCAGGCCAAATAAAGAAGGTAATAAACAGAGGGAGGAAATCAAGGGCGACAATAAAGGCCATTAACACTGTAACGTTTAACAACGTTTCAGTTTTACATGTTACCGTTACACACAGTTGGGCTCGGGTCCAAAAAGATAAGCTCCAGCTCAACTCTTCCCAGAACCCAGAACCCAGAACCCAGATCCCAGATCCCAGGCCCAGCCCAGTCCAGTCCGGTCCGGTCCGGGCGGGCGGCGCGCGCACGCGCGTGTGTGTGTGATAGCAAGCCCAAACCCAAGTTTGATCTCCAACCACAAAAACCAACCAAGTACTCAACTCAATAAACATGAAGAGGAAGGGAGTTAATAAACAAAGGCAAGCTCCCTTCCATAGGAGATGTGGGATGTTTGGGAAAAACACAAGTAGGCTTTGCAAGCCTTAACTCCAACAACTTATTCAAAGATAAATCCTACAGTTCTCTAACAATGGTAGTCAATGGAAGCAGGGTCGAATCCGCAGGGAGACATAGTTTCTATGTTAATATTTAACCAACTAACTACTTCAGATGAAATCAGAGAAGATTAACTGAACTAATAATTAAACTAAGGAAAACGAGAACTAAACTGAGGATTTAACTATGGAATAAAAGTCTAGGGTATTAGTTCGGTCCACCATGCTTATACCAATCAAATAAGGTCAATCACTATAAAAACCTAAGTCAAGAGTCGAGGGATTAGAACATGTGCTGAGCTATGGTTAAGTCTCAACGCATATAGTTCAACATACGTTGCTTATTCACAAACGTAATCAGAATTACTGATGTGTCCTAGGCCTCTAATCGTAAGAAGGGTCTGCGAAAACAACTATTAACCACAAGTAATCAATGAAATTGGCCACTAACATTAATCACTAATCAAAAACAAACCACACTACAATCACTCTAAACAAGCCCTAGAAATCGATAGGTGTAATAGCCCTATTTTAAGAGCACCTTTATTAATTATTAATTATAATATTAGCTTAATTAATTTCTGAAACCCTTGTGTTTTAAATGAAAACTTATATTTGATTTTATTATTATTATTAAGAAATTGTGCTATATTTACTGACGTAATTATATTAAATTATTTTAATGGAATTACTTTTAATTATACGGAGTTTTATATTAATTTATCATTTTTAATGAAATTTATATTTTAGATTAATAAATTTAATATTTTTATGTATGTGTATACTAAATATATTAATTGGGTTGGTTTATTTGATAAGGTTAGATAAAAAAAAAAGGGGAAATGAAGGGTGAGGGATAGCGTGGAAATTAGTGGAGGAAGGAAAGGAGTATGTAAGAGAGAGGGAGATGGGGAGAAATATGACTCATCAAATGAATGAGTAAATAAATAAATAAAAAAGAAACAAAGGGGCCTTAGCCACTGTTAGTCGAACAGAAAGGGAAAGGAAGAGAGAATAGGGAGGCAGGGGAGGCGAGTTGAAGAGGAACAAAGGAAGAGGAAGAGAGAGAGAGAGAGAGCTGTCGAAGGAGGAAGAAGAGGGTGGAAGAAAAAGGTGGATGGAGGTGCAGCTCCGGTGAAAAAGTGCAGCTCCGGTGAAACGGAGCAGCAAGGCCGACGAGAGGCGAAACAGGCAGAAAGAGGGAGAAGCGTGCGTGTGGTGGCCCCAAGTGAAACTCTTACTCCGGCCTTTTCCCGCCAATTTTCCAGCGATTAAAGAAGTAGTAAGATGGAGTAATATCCAAAATACCAAAACCCTCTATCTATTTAGAGATTTTGATTAAAATTTGGGGGTTTCATTGAGAGGGATGAAGGAATGCGCCTAAGGAGGGACGTGCGAGTCACCAACGACCACCACCACTGTCCAACCATTACACTACCGCCACCATGTTCACTTTAAAACCTTATCTGAGGTACTAAACACTTTTAAATGAAATTGCTAATTCCTGATTTACTTAATTTATGTAATTTCCCTTGTTAGATTTCTCAATTATATATGAATTGAATTATATGAGGTCTGTTGTGGTGTTATTACTGAATTCAGAATGATGATGGAGTAATGATTTTATACTTATGGAAATCAGTAGTATATTCGTATGGGTGTGAAGTATGAAATTGTCTGATAATTTGGGATTCAACTAGAGTACATAATTGTTGATGTTGGTGACTTCGTTGTTAGAATCTGAATTATGAAGTGGATTAATTTTAGGTCTGAATATTTGTTAAGATTAGAATAAATGACTCAAGCTAGTGTTGGTTGGATGTTTGGATGTTGTGAATCTGGGAGTTGGAAGAGGAGTGGGAGATTTGCATTTTGTTTGATTAGTAACGAGGATCAGAAGTGGGAATCGGAAAGAATGAGTTGTTAGGCTACACTACATGTTATACGATTTAAAGTTATTCTTTCCCATTCATTTCTCTTATAAATAAATTGGTGATACTAGCTCAATGAGTTCCATAAGTGTTATCTAAATATACTTTTTAGTAAATAATCTAAGTTACCATGTATATCAAAAATCGGGTCAATAATCAAATCTCATGATCAATAGGTTGTCGAAATAAGATAGATTTAGAACTGGAGAACTGAATAAGACATTCCGTGAGTTAGATAGTAAAACGACCTAAAAGGGTTTATCAAACTAAGTTAGCTGGTTCGAGTATAAAGGAATTGAGGGAGGTAATCTTAAAATAAAGAAATATAAATTGGTTCAAGGATTTCTAATTAGCTAACAAAAAAACTAAAGCTAAGAATTATATGTCAATTGTAAGATAGTCCACGTAGATGTATGTATAATGTTATAACATTGAAACTCTATGGCCACTAGTGCGTGATTTGGGCTTAAGAATAAGGATAACTAAAGTTATTAATTTAAACCACGAAAAGGACGAATGAATCGGTCTCTTTAGAACATGTTAGGAAACTTCTAAATATTACTAATGATATTGAGATTATATCTAAATGGTTTAAAAGCTAATATAGCCAAAGTTATCCAGATAGTGAACGAGTTAAAGTCTATGATGATAACGATTCAATAAAATTAATTAATTGTGATAGGATTCTAATTAATAATTAAAATATGAAAGCCTAAAAAAAATAGAAATAGTTGTTATTTAGATTAACTTGATATTGGTCTTAATGCCACTAGCGATAATAGTAATGTTAGTAAACGTTATATGAACTCAGAAACAAAATACCGACTTTGTTCACACTGATTTGGTAAAGAATGGTATTTATATAAATATAGCTTTTTGAGAGATAAATCAAGATATGGGAACATCCTATTGGTATTTAGAATCCAGTAATTGAGGATTAGTTATCAAAGGAGATGGGAAAGATTTGACCTGGGAGTCTAGTTAGAAGAGGGTAAGTAAGATAGTTGTTCAAGGTTATATTGAGATTGCTCGTTTATCATTGAAGTCTAAGGTAGATGGAAATAACTATGTGTGAGAATGATTGTTGAATAGTTATGTTGAGGTTATTAAGATTAAGGTAACTCTCTCGATCAATTTGGGAAAGACATTTTTGTTATGAAGGTTTTAGAGGCTGCGGATTAAGTTGAGGATATTAGTATTGAAGTATCATGTATGCTAAGAATCTATTTTGAGATTGTGTGAAATGATTTAAAAATTGATTATTTTTAAATGAAACTTTATTTATGAATAATATAGTGTGTCATTTATGAGAATGTGTTACAAAGTGAAATGTGATATGTGATATGTGAAATAAGGTGAATGAGTCGCCACATATTATGTTGAATGTATAATATAAATAAGAATGGTGAAATGAGGTTGTGAACATGCACCCGGGTTAGGGCGGGTAGTCCCTAACTGTTACCCAATCAGGAGGGGCGAAATCCTGACGGTGAAGGACATGTCCAATTTAAGTCTTGAATGCAGAACATAAAAGGTGGGGTGACGACCCTCAACAGTTTGGAGACAGCTGGTACGTAGTACCCCTCTCCACTCACGTTCACACCGAGATAAGAAATGAAAATGAATGTTTCTTGTAAGAAACTTCAATGTTGTGGAAATAAACTGAGTTTTCAAATAAATATTATATGCTATTATCTTTTCTTATGAACTACGATTTCAATAAGAGTTGTATTATGTTGTAAGGATTGTTGAGTAAGTGATTTGAAGTATATATAGAGTTTATGTGAATTGTTGCGAATATATGTGACGAGTGTTTTAAACAAAAGCCACCACAGCATGTTTTACTTGTTTTTACGGGTTTATACTCAGCGCGTTGCTGATGTGAGTCAAATATTTTGTTTTGTCATTTCTGTGGCCTGTCACTTGGGTGGGTGGCAGCTCCTAATTAGGTTCAGGTGGATGCAATGAAGTTGTGGAAGCTTGAAGGAGGAATTCTTATCATAACTATCCTTAAATGTATTAAGGCGAGGACGATCGACTTTGTAACAACGTAATTATTAGTTATGTTGTAAATAGTTTTAGAATGGTAATTTGTAAGGTATAAGCTGGGAATAGTTTCTAGAAGAATATTAAAATGAGATACAGGTTCATAATTCGGACGCGAGTCCTAAGTTAAATTTTAGGCGTTCTCTATTTCAGACGGACCTCTGTCGAATTTTCTGTAGACTTTTATTATTTAATTAATACCATTCAGATCATTTAGATAACTTCATTTAGTGTTAATGGTTTATAGTTTAAATATTTAAAAAGTTCAGGTTTTATGGATTCTACACTCTTCGTTTTAGGACGAGAAGTGTGATGGTAATAGTCCGGATTAAGCTTTCCGTTGTGTTTAGCTCTAATTAAGTTGGTCGGTGAATACGGGCTGTTACAAATGGTATTAGAGGGAGGTTTGTTTTTAGGTATGCACGGATCTCCATATCCGAGCGTAAGAGTTAAGTAAATGTAAAATGAGTTCAGGGTTAAAATGAATCAAGCCGTTGAGAGTAGTTACGCCTTTTAAGTATAATGTGTTGCTCATTGAGCATTATGTGGGATTATATGTCTCTTATGTGCTAATATGTGATACTATGTGCTTATGTGTACCGATAATATCTTTAGGAAGTAGTAATCAGAGTGCACAATGGAAGCGTGGATTGGAGTTTTGAGGACAAAACTCATTTTTAGGGAGGAAGAGTGTAATAGTCTTGATTGGGACTAGAGTTATGATTGATGTTAGGTTACCATGGTTAGTATTATATGTTATATATATTATTATTATAATTATTTATCTTCGTACGTCGGATTTAAAAGGAAGGAATTTCTTTTGTAAAGTTTGGTTTAACTTAAAAATAGTTATTATGGTTTTCAAACGAGATCTCTTGAAACGGGATGACTCAAGTTCAATGCTAACAAGGTTACTATTTTAATGTTTTAGCTCCTCGATGAAGCTAGGCATCCGGTAGCCGAGACACAAAAATGTTAATTAATGGAGGCTGAACTTTGCATTGTAAAGTTCTGAGATCTTGGCTTTCCTGAAATTAAATCAAATAGTATTATAATATTTCCTTATTGATTTTGATAAGCCTTTTTATATTCAATCTTATGGTTTTAAGGTTCGAGGACGAAACTTTTTGTAAGGGTGGTAGAGTGTAATACCCCTATTTTAAGAGCACCTTTATTAATTATTAATTATAATATTAGCTTAATTAATTTCAAAAATCCTTGTGTTTTTAATGAAACTTATGTTTGATTTTATTATTATTATTAAGAAATTGTGCTATATTTATTGACGTAATTATATTAAATTATTTTAATGGAATTACTTTTAATTATACGGAGTTTTATATTAATTTAAGAAATAGGTTTAAGCTATCATTTTTAACAAAATTTATATTTTAATTAATAAATTAAACATTTTTATGTATGTGTATACTAAATATATTAATTGGGTTGGTTTATTTGATAAGGTTAGATAAAAAAAATGAAGGGAAATGAAGGGTGAGGGATGACGTGGCAATTAGTGGAGGAAGGAAAGGAGTATGTGTGAGAAAGGGAGATGGGGAGAAATATGACTCATCAAATGAATGAGTAAATAAATAAAAAAAAAAAGAAACAAAGGGGCCTTAGCCCCTGTTAGTCGAACAGAAAGAGAAGGGAAGATAGCAGAGGGAGGCAGGGGAGGCGAGTTGAAGAGGAACAACGGAAGAGGAAGAGAGAGAGAGAGAGAGTTGTCGAAGGAGGAAGAAGAGGTCGGAAGAAGAAGGTGGATGGAGATGCAGCTCCTGTGAAACGGCGCAGCAAGACCGACGAGAGGCGGAACAGGAAGAAAGAGGGAGAAGCGTGCGTATGGTGGCCCCGAGCGAAACTCTTATTCCGGCCTTTTTCGGCCAATTTTCCGGCGATTTGAGAAGTAGTAAGATGGGGTAATATCCAAAATACCAAACCCTCTATCTATTTAGTGATTTTGATTTAAATTTGGGGGTTTCATTGAGAGGGAATGCGCCTAAGGAGGGCCATGCGAGTCACCGACGACCACCACCACTGTCCAACCATTACACCACCGCCACCATGTTCACTTTAAAACCTTATCTGAGGTACTAAACACTTTTAAATTAAATTGCTAATTCCTGATTTACTTAATATACGTAATTTCCCTTGTTATATTTCTCAATTGTTCATGAATTTAATTATATGAGGTCTGTTGTTGTGTTATTAGTGAATTCTGAATGATGATGGAGTAATGATTTTATACTTATGGAAATCAGTAGTATATTCGTATTGCTGTGAAGTATGAAATTGTCTGATATTTTGGGATTTAACTAGAGTACGTAATTGTTGATGTTGGTGACTTCGTTGTTAGAATCTGAATTATGAAGTGGATTAATTTTAGGTCTGAATATTTGTTAAGATTAGAATAAATGACTCAAGCTAGTGTTAGTTGGATCTTTGGATGTTGTGAATCTGGGAGTTGGAAGAGGAGTGGGAGATTTGCATTTTGTTTGATTAGTAACGAGGGTCAGAAGTGGGAATCGGAAAGAATGAGTTGTTAGGCTACACTACATGTAATACGATTTCAAATTTATTCTTTCCCATTCATTTCTCTTATAAATAAATTGGTGATACTAGCTCAATGAGTTCTATAAGTGTTATCTAAATATACTTTTTAGTAAATAATCTAAGTTACCATGTATATCAAAAATCGGGTCAATAATCAAATCTAATGATCAATAGGTTGTCGAAATAAGATAGATTTTGAACTGGAGAACTGAATAAGACATTTCGTGAGTTAGTTAGCAAAACGACCTAAATGGGTTTATCAAACTAAGTTAACTGGTTCGAGTATAAAGGAATTGAGGGAGTTAATCTTAAAATAAAAGAAATATAAGTTGGTTCAAGGATTTCTAATTAGCTAACAAAAGAACTAAAGATAAGAATCATATGTCAATTGTAAGATATTCCAAGTAGATGTATATATGATGTTATAACATTGAAACTCTATGGCCACTAGTGCGTGATTTGGGCTTAAGAATAAGGATAACTAAAGTTATTAATTTAAACCACGAAAAGGACGAATGAATCGGTCTCTTTAGAACATGTTAGGAAACTTCTAAATATTACTAATGATATTGAGATTAGTTCTAAATGGTTTAAAAGAATGTAGCTAAAGTTATCCAGATAGTGAACGAGTTAAAGTCTATGATGATAACGATTCAATAAGTTCATTAATTGTGATAGGATTATAATTAATAATTAAAATATGAAAGCCTTAAAAAAATAGGAATAGTTGTTATTTAGAATAACTTAATATTGGTCTTAATTACTGCCACTAGTGATAATAGTTAATGTTAGTAAACGTTATATGAACTCAGAAACAAAATACTGACTTAGTTTACGCTGATTTGGTAAAGAATGGTATTTATATAAATATAGCTTTTTGCGAGATAAATCAATATATGGGAACATCCTATTGGTATTTAGAATCCAGTAATTGAGGATTAGTTATCAAAGGATATGGGAAAGATTTTACATAGGAGTCTAGTTAGAAGAGGGTAAGTAAGATAGTTGTTCCAGGTTATATTGAGATTGCTCGTTTATCATTGAAGTCTAAGGTAGATGGAAATAGCTATGTGTGAGAATGATTGTTGAATTGTTATGTAGATGTGGGAACTTCTTCAAGTTGCACATGAAGGAACTGAGGTTATTAAGATTAAGGTAACTCTCTCGATCAATTTGGGAAAGACATTTTTGTTATGAAGGTTTTAGAGGTTACGGATCAAGTTGAGGATATTAGTATTGAAGTATCATGTATGTTAAGAATATATTTTGAGATTGTGTGAAACGATTTTCAAATTGATTATTTTTATATGAAACTTGATTGATGAATAATAGAGTGTGATATTTACGAGAATGTGTTACAAATGAAATGTGATATGTGATATGTGAAATAAGGTGAATGAGTCGCCACATACTATGTTGAATGTATAATATAAATAAGAATGGTGAAATGAGGTTGGGAACATGCACCCGGGTTAGGGCGGGTAGTCCCTAACTGTTACCCAATCAGGAGGGGCGAAATCCTGACGGTGAAGGACATGTCCAGTTTAAGTCTTGCAAGCAGAACATAAAAGGTGGGGTGACGACCCTCAACCGTTTGGAGACAAGTGGTACGTAGTACCCCTCTCCACTCGCGTTCACACCGAGATAATAAATGAAAATGAACGTTTCTTGTAGGAAACTTAAATGTTGTGGAAATGAACTGAGTTTTCAAATAAATATTACTTCCTCTGTTTCACAATAGATGCATCATTTTTACTTTTTACGCTTGCCAATGCATTATTTTAAACATTAATATCTTTAATTATCAATAAGTAAAAATTATAAAAAGAGGATATTAAAATAATACATATTAAGACGAATCTAACAAGATCCCACATGATTATGTTTTTCCAAAACTGTAAATCGCCAAAGCCAATCAAAGTCTAAACTGTGAATAGTGCACAATATGGAAACGTTGCATCTATTGTGAAACGGAGGTAGTATATCGCTATTATCTTTTCTTATGTACTACGATTTCAATAAGAGTTGTATATTGTTGTAAGGATTGTTGAGTAAGTGATTTGAAGTATATATAGAGTTTATGTGAATTACTGCGAATATATGTGACGAGTGTTTTAAACAAAAGCCATCACAGCATGTTTTACTTATTTTTACGGGTTTAGTACTCAGCGCGTTACTGATGTGAGTCAAATGTTTTGTTTTGTCATTTCTGTGGCCTGTAACTTGGGTGGGTGGAAGCTCCTAATTAGTTTCAGCTGGAGGAATGAAGTTGTGGAAGCTTGAAGCAGGAATTCTTATCATAACTATCCTTATATGTATTGAGGCGAAGAGGATCGATTTTGTAACAACGTAATTATTAGTTACGTTGTAAATAGTTTTAGAATGGTAATTTGTAAGGTATAAGCTGGGAATAGTTTCTAGAAGAATATTAAAATGATATACAGGTTCATAATTCGGACGCGAGTCCTAAGTTAAATTTTAGGCGGTCCGTATTTCGAACGGACCTCTGTCGAATTTTCTGTAGACTTTTATTATTTAATTAATACCATTCAGATCATTTAGATAACTTCATTTAGTGTTAATGGTTTATAGTTAAAAGTTTTAAAAAGTTATGGTTTTCTGGATTCCATACTCTTCGTTTTAGGACGAGGAGTGTGATGGTAATAGTCCGGATTAAGCTTTCCGTTGTGGTTAGCTCTAATTAAGTTGGTCGGTGAATACGCGTTGTTACAATAAGAATCTATACAACAATCATGGTATAAACATGGCTTCCCTATCTAACACCCTACAAAGAGAACTACTCAGACATGATCGAATTGACAATAACCAAACTAATCAGAAGATTACCAATTTGACAACAATCAATAACTTTAATTGAATTGAATCAAGGTTTGATCTCCTCTAGAATGAAAACTAATGGAAACTAACTCTAAAAGCTCTCTAAGTGTTTAAGATAATCAAAGATACATGTAAAAATAACCTAAAAATTATTTATAGTCTTCTAAGAAAACAAAAAGATAGGATGGAAAAGACGCAAAATCAAGTCCTTCAAGTCTTCCACCCGATCAGGCACACGGCCGCCCGACCGGGCCTAGGAACATCATTCTAGTAGCAACAAAAACACATCCACCCGATGAGAGCGGGTGGTGACCGCCCGATCGGGGCCACAACATTTGCACCTGATCGGGCAATGCTGCCCGATGTCATCGGCGAAGCTTTACTCCATCAGTCCAAAAACCAGCAAAATCTCTAAGTATAAGTTCGCCCGATGTGATTGGGCAATGCTGCCCGATCGGGCAGGAAATGTGAAGATTTTGCTGTAGAAGATCGAACCCGATCGAGCGGTGGTTGCTCGACCCGATCGGGCAGAGCCTTTCTCTGGTAGATTCATACTTGGCTTCAGACGCCAAGTCTCTTTAGTAATTCTTCTCCAAAAGGGGCTCGAATACAATCTCGAGACCTCCTACATGCCTCATAACCTTCCGCTATAGTATGGTGGTCAAAATGCCAAGTGAATGGGAAGTTTTTCCCTAAAACCTGCAAAACGTTATAAAACAGACAAACCACAACTATATCAAAATAGTAAGCATAAATGGCTCCTAAGAGCGTCAATACCGCACAATTTAGCTTGTAATTGAAGGGAAAAACTCTATATGAAATCCTTATATCATTTATCCCCCTCACATTGAGATCTTTTTTTCTTCTATATTGGCCTATAGTACTTAATAAAGGTCATTGATGTGGCTTGGCTTTGATATCATGATAAATCTTCAATGTGTTGTACATACAACATATAAGCCTAGATAAGATAACATCCTAAAACCATAATGATGATAGGGAACTAGCCTCACTAGACTTATATATGTGACAAAGGTCGCATGTGACATAATTCAATAATAAACAATCAATAAGTCTTTAGATAGACATAATTTATGGGTTAGGACTTGTAATTTATTTCAATTAGACATTTACAATTTTAAAAATTAAAGGGTTTAAATCAAGTTAGTTATACTAACCTATAAATATCAATGTTTGATTAAGGTATCAAGTCGGGCCATTTCGATATGATCATTCATGTCAGGAGAATTTTGCAAATATGTAAGTTTTTTTAGGTTTGGTTCTATCAATTCCCTTACATATGAAAATGATTATGTGCAACGTACACTGTTTGGGGATTTTGTTATGTTAATTATAGGGATGGGCCGCACCCTTAAGGAGAAGTGAGAGTCTACTTCAAAAGAGTATAAGTGGTTCTACCTTGAAACCATATGGCAATAAGGGGAATACCCCCCTAAACCTATTTACTGAAGACACCATATCTATCAAACAACTATCACCTTGTATATATAGCTAGTATACTATATATAAATAACACATTAAGCTCTAATCTTTTGGCCTGCAAAGAACTAGACTGAACTGAACTAATTGGAAATGAAATTAATTTGAACTGTAATTAATTGAACTGAAGGAAACATCATCAAACTGCAATCCCTGACTCATTAAGAGCTGAATTGAACTGCACATAACTAAAATGAATTGAATTGAACTGAACTGAAGTTAATTTAGATTCATTACAAACCAAAAGAACAAGGCCTAATTAGTTAGTATACTATACAACACACGCTCCCCCCCTACCCCCTTGGGATGGGAGAGTTAAGAACCATGCCAAATTTGGAATAGCTAATGTTAAGTACATGTCAACTAACTAGTTTTGACTTGGAAAATACCTAAGTTTAAGACCTTCTAAGACATTATCTTGAGTAAAATGGCAATTTACTTCAATATATGCTAAGTTATCTCATGAAAAATGGGATTTTGATCAATGTAAATAGCAGTTTGATTGTCAAAGTGTAGGGTAACATGTATGCTGAAGCACCATACCAAATTCTTCTAGCAATCTTACGATCCAAATAACTTTACTAGCAGCTCAAGCTATTTCCCCGTGTATATTTATTGTAGCTTTTAGATATTGTACTTTATCTTTAGGCTTCCAACTAATAGGAGAATTTCCAAGAAAAAGATCATAATCAATGACATGTCTCCTAGAAAAGGGACGAGCAACCCAATTTGAATTAGTAAAAGCTTCTAAAGAGAGGTGAAAGGTATCTTTGAGAAAAATACCCTAGTATGATTTAAACGTCTAAAAGTATGAGTGAGATGAATAATATGAGAGAATTTGGAAGTGTGCATGAATTAGCTGAAGAGATTGGACAGCAAAGGCAATATTATGTCTTTTTCGTCAAGAAATTAATTTTTCCAACATAACATCTATGTAATTTAAGATTTTAATATAGAGGAGAATCATCATTAGTGAGCTTTAGATTCATAGCAAACGGAGTTGATGCATCTTTGGATATATCAAGAGAACGATCATGTAGAAGCTCCGTAGTTAACTTTCTTTAAGTTAGAATAATATTACCAGTTGAAGTTGTATTGATTTCAATCCCAAGAAAATAATAAGAACGCGTAGATCCTTTATACATCAACAATAGTAGTGTCACCATTTTATTTCTAGATGAAGAAAGAGTACTCATTCTTATTAGACAACCGAGAGAAAGAAGTTCATCTACATGCCTAGAAAACCATTCTTAGATGCTTGTTTGAGGCCATAGAGTGATATTTCAAGGTTCCATACAGAATTATGTACACTATCAGGTTCTTTCATATACACTTCTTCATGTAAATGCCGATGTAGAAAATCATTATAACATACAATTAAAAAAAGATTCTAATTGTTACTGGTTGCAAAGGAAATTAGGCAGCTTACAGTGGACATTTTAACAACTGGAGAAAAGGTTTCCTAATAATATAGGCCATACTTTTGAGTAGAACCCTTTTCTACTAGCTATCCTTGCTTTATGTCTCTCAATAAAATTACCATCTGCATTTTTCTTGATTTTGCTTTTGAAGTTGGGGTTTGTCATTACCAAAAGTGATACTTCTCTATTCACTATTCGTGATGAGAACGACATGCTTCACCTACTATTAAATGTTGATGGCATCATTTGCCCACTTCGTCTAATGGGTCACGTGGATGATTAATTGATCAGTTCAAATCCGAGCTTCCTATTCATACTTTGGATCCCTAAGTTACTTTTTTTAGTATTTTTTCACTCGTACCCTTTCTTACATGCTTCTCTCTCAATATAAGTATGCATAGGAAATCTTACAGCAATAGCCATGACCTCTTGTAAACCTACAACTACTCTTGTGGACGTTGAGTCCAAACTTAATGTTGATTCGGGCCCTCTCATCCTGGATCCTACTATGTATCGTAGTTTTGCCGGCTCTCTTTAGTATCTCACTTTCACCAGACTCGATATTGCTTATGCGGTAGAGCAGGTATATTATCTTAAACCTATCTACATATATTCTCTATCATTTTTGTTTTTATCATTGGTAACCCTTAATATTTTGAAGATATAGTAATGTAACATTAATGACATTTTCCCGTTACTAAAACCATTAAGTGGGTCTCTTTTGTCTCTTTCCTTTCCGCTTATTTCCCTTCTCTTTCCTTCTTATTCTTCCTCTATCGTTCTTCTTCAACCATCATCACCAAACCACCCCCCACGTTCTTCAACAACAACCAAAGCACCACGATATGCCATCTCATATCCACCGCACGACCCACTTCACGGCCACCACTTCATACAGTTTTAGCAACCATAATCAACAAAATGGGAGGGTTTACAATGGATTCATTCGACCACACAAAGGGTTCTTTTACAAATATGAAGAAACCTGCAATCTTCATTCTTCTTCCCACCAATATTAGTCACCCAATATTTAAACCTCCTTATGCAAATGTTGTCCGTTCTTACTTCTTCGTAATTCACTTTCAACCACGCCAAGTGGGGCTCCTTATTTCCTACCTCGGCCCAGTCGCCCATTAGATATATCATATATAGTCTCACCGAAACAGGAAAATCGACACCTTTGTTAGAAGTGACTCAAGCTAAAAAGTATGGGGGGTCGGCTAGTGAACAAGGTGGCCTGGGGATGGAGACACTTGAAGTGTATAATGTGTAAAGGTATAATAACAATAATAACATATAGAATAATAATAATAATAATAATAATAATAATAATAATAATAATAATAATAATAATAATAATAATAATAATAATAATAATAATAATAATAATAATAAGGTTTGGGGTTGGAGTTGGGGTTGGGGGTCGGGGCTTCCATCATGTCTCCGGCACGTCTGTGCAGCGTTTCCGGCAGTGTCTGGGTGCAGCGTTTGGTGGGTCGTTTCTGTTTCAGCGCACGCTACATTGGGTTCAGCGTGCACTACTAGAAAAAGGATATTTAACGACGAAAAAGTCGTCGTTAAAAGCCAAAAACTTGTCGTTAAAACTTTTAACGACGGAAAAAAATTGGTCGCCATTTGGTTGCAATAGGTCCCGTCGTTAATGGTTTTAACGACCATGTTCGTCGTTAATGAATGACGACGAGTCAAGGCTCGTCGTTAATACTTAACGACGAGACAAGTCCCGTCATTACTTATTAACGACAAGACTGCTACTCGTCGTTAATTATTAACGACAAGACAACGAGGAGATAAAGTAGTCGTGAATTATTTACGACGAACTAACATATGATCGTTATTATATATTCTAAATGACAAACACAATAACAACTACCATATTTTCTCGTCGTGAATTATATCCCAAAGGTCCCTACTCTTTTAAATTTTCTCAACAACAACGACAAAATTTTGTCGTCAAACTTCATAATGTGAATTTTTTCCCGCTTCTGTACAATGTCGCTTGCTTATATGGTGATGATAAGAAAATACAATAATAACCTCATAATTGGAAGATCGTACTTATAAACAACTCCACCATTCTATTATATTGAATAACAAAACCAAAGATATCAAAACTTTATTAATCTCATATATTTTAGTCTAGTAAAACTAGTACTTATTAATAATTACATGAGTCCTAGCATTGGAAAACACAAAAATCTGTCTAAATAAATGATACAATAGAAAACGCATTAAACAGATTCCAGACTATCTGGTTCGCTTGCAGATCCCAATATCATGTAGTACCTACAATAAATAAAACAAAAAGGACATAAGTTAGAATCATAATCACTCAAAGGGATACTTCCACGTCGCACGATTTCTACCTTGTTCCTTCACTAAAGTACTAGTCTATTTTATATTTTCATAAATAAACAGGGAACTTACAGAAAATGTCTTGGCAAAGAACAACAACTCAACAAGTTTACCAAAGAAATGAAGCCAGCCCGTCTGCGCATTGCTCAAATATAAAACCATGGAGCTATTTTTTAGGGTATGTAGCGAACCTCCTGTATAGAAATCATGACAGAATATAGAACGATTAGCAAACAAAATAAAGCAGCAACATCTCACAAAGGACAAACACCCGACCTGTATAGTCAGAATATTCATAGCGCCTGGTAGAATATTTAGCTAAATATGTATTTTACATAGGTATATGTACTCTTACCAAATAAGTATACTCAATCAAAGGGCTCTTACCTCGGTGTCTAATCTTGAGGAGTCAAAGTAAGTCTTCATGCGATGCTTCAACCTATTAAGTCTTTGTTCCTATTCAATGAAGAGCAAAAATCAACACAAATTGGAAGCAAAAACTTTAAATCTCCAATTCTCCATGTCTAGCATCTAGAAAATTGCACAAAAGACTACCAAAATTTGCACATTTCCCCCACCCCACCCCTAATACACAAGAAAAAGGACCATCCATCCTTCTAAGATCACAACTAAACAGAGGCACTAGAAGGTTGGCATCTATATATGGATACCACCACTGGTTAACAAATCTAAGTAGAATATTATACAGACTCTGCTTCCCTAATAATAAAATTTTGACTCTGCAACTGATGAGGTCATATCTAATTGTGTAACTTAGTGACTTAGTGACTTAGTGCAAGATAATTGCTCGTCATTTTTATGATAGAATAGAACTTGCGCCAATATAACTGGTAGGCAGGCAGCACACAAGAGAGTTGATTTGCCTCATCTGTTTGATCTGGTCAATAGCAAAGTCCAAGAATGATGTCCAATATCACAAAGATAAAGAACAATAATTCATACACATATAATTCATACAATCATACCCCTAATTTTAAAACGTATATTATGGTAATTAAGTTTAAATGATCATTTGTATATATCTATACTATGGTAATTAAGTATAATATACAAATGTAATCTAGGATCATGTTGTCCAAGAACTCTCTTTGATATGGTTCTATGTTTGAGGGATACAATTTTGTAGTCTAGCATATAAGATATGTGTTTTGTGCCCATTGCATTTCTACACCAACTATTAATGCAACCTTATTTTGTCTAGTCATTGATTTATCAATGCTCTATTTACTTACTTAACTAAAAGGCTCTAAATAAGAAAAGTAAAGTCCCAAATCTCAATGAAGTAAAGTCAATCGGCAAGAAAAATTAATTATTAGAGTACATATGACTTTACCTACCAAGTGTACCTGATTTACGGTTAGGTTGAAGCCACTCTTACTCAAATCTGTAATATGAATATGGCATATCACTCTACCAATAGCTCACTAGAAGCCATCCAAACTACAAGCATAGGCTGCCATGATTACTATAACTGCAATGAAACTGCAACCACCGTGCACAGCTTCAATACCCCACTGTTGCTCTAAATCAGGTAGGAAAATAAAAATTCAACATCAGAGTTGGTATATGCTATATGGTCACAGTGGGAAAACAAATAAAATTAATTAATATACAATATTTCTAGTCCAAATTAATTTGATACAAACCATACTTGGAAATTAAGAACATCATAAAATGATTTAATTATATACCTTTCCATTATCTTTTGCTGCTATTCCTGCTTTTCTCGCTATGATTTAACATTCAACCCCAATCACCAAGAAGTTCAAGCCGATATAAACAAGATATGCCACTCCAATTTAACAATAAATTCCACCCAAAATCGATGAGAAATTCAACCCAATTCAGTAGAGATTCAAGCAAAATTTGACTAGAAATTCATGTCAAATTCAGAATAATGCCATCAAACAAGGGATAAAAAAGACATGCCACTTTTGTAAGCTAATCGATTAGAGCATATGAAAATGAAATGAAAAAAATTGAAAAAGAAAGAAATAAACATACTGACTGAAGCTTTGCGTTATAAAGGCGGTGACATTACCAGCTCTCAAACCTCAATCAAGTAAGGATGGATCCTCAACTCCTCAAACCCTAGTCAAAACTTTCAGTTCTTCATAGTCCAATTAATGAATTGTGGGGAATGGAGTGATTACAAAGGGTTGAGGGAGAGGGAAATTCAGTAAAATGTTTGGTGTGAGAGAGAAATTCACGGGATTTGAGTGGCAATCTAGGGTTTAAGGAGAGATTCTTTGAAAAAATTTCAGAATATTACATCCTTTTTTCCCGCCCGTCTTGTTTTGCTTCAGTACACGAATAACGACGACAGTAGCTCCGTCTTTTTCTCTCTTATTTTTCGTTTATATTTAACGACCGTATAGTTTACTAAACAAATCCCGCTATTAGTGTTTCTTATATCATTAACACCCATTATTTTAAGTTGTCATTATAAGCATGCCAAGTATTACCTTCAACAACAAAAATTTCAAATGGTCGTTGATATGTGGTTGTTAAAGGTTCTTTTTCTAGTAGTGGTGGGTGTCGCCGTGTCGGCTCGGTACAGCGGTGATTTCGATCATGCTTCTTGATACTTTTGATCGTCTTCTCTAGGGGACCGCAGTAGTGCTTCATGATCTTCTTGATCATCTTCTTGATCATCAGCGGCAGTTTGTACGTGTTTAGGGGTTGAACGTGTTTGGTTGGCGTGGTTTTGATCATCAACCATGATTAGGTATTGCACTTCATCAATGAAATAATGTTTTTTGATCTTTTGTTTGGTGTTTGGTTACTTGTGGATGTCATTCAGCCGTGTTTTGGTCATCATCATTGGTTTTGTTTGATGTTGGTTTTTTTAAGTGATTTTGGGTTCATTTTTGGGGATTTCTTTTTGGTGATCTTTTGGTTGTGAAACGGTTACATTAATCTGTGATGGCCGCTGTTGTGCGGTTTCATTGTCCTTTTGTTGGTCTTAGTGGGTTCTTGAATGGTGGTGGAAATGGACTCACTAAGACTTCACTAATCACACACCTTCGTGATCGTCATTGTTGTTCTGGTGCATGTAATACTACACGACTTGCCCTTTCTACTACTTTGTCTGTTTTACCGCGACAGAGGTTACTTTTGCTCGTATGGGGATTTGGTTATGTGGGGTTTGTTTCAAAACCCATACTCTTCGTACTCGGTGTCGCCATGGCCGGGGTGCAAATTTTGTGTCGCCTCCTGATGAGGGTGATGGTATTGGTCGGTTTCTGCTTTATGACATTCCCAAGCCACGGGTTCCTTCTTCACCTGTGCAGCTTGGACATGATGATGGCTCGTTGCATGTTCTTTCTTGTGGTTTTGATGTGGCTCTTCTTGATCATTTGTTCTCCAAGGGGTTCGCACTGTGAAGTCTATCCCTCCCAAGTGTCGTTTGGGGTTCTCTCGGGTTCTAAAAGGTACTCTTGATAAGGTTATTTCTAAACCTGATGACATTTCCTGTTGGGTCTCTTTGTTGGTGTTGCCTCTTTTCACTCTTAAAACTTTTCGTCCGCGGAGTAATCTTGAGTGTAAGTCTTCTATTCAGTGTCAGCGTCAGGAAAAGAGTATTTCCCGTGCTATTTCTTCTTGGGGTACGCAGGGTGGTAGTTTGCACCTTATCAGAGAAACTTTGGCTGAGGATTCTGCTACTTTGTCAGAGGCTGATGAGCAAGACCTTAATTTGGATGAGCGTAATATTAAGCAGTGTAAGAGGAAGATTTGTGATGGTCATTATACAGCTACGGTCCGGGTTCTTTTTTCTTCCGGCATTGCTCCTTATTCCGACGCCACTCTTGCAGATTAACAGTCCAAACACCCTTCTTTGCCGGCTCCTTCCTTGCCGGATATACCTATAGACTACCATCATCTCATTGCTTCTTCTGCTATTGTTTTGGATCGGATTTCGAGTTTTACGCGTGGTACGTCTTGTGGTAGAGACGGTTTTCGAGCCCAACACCTTATAGATTGTTTGAGTGGGGCAGCGGTGGCTATTTCGGATGAGTTAGTTGACTCTATTTTGCAGGTGGTTAATCTCTTTCTAGCTGGGAAATGTCCTCCGGTCTTGGGTGAGTACATTGCCAGTGCTCCTCTCACTCCTCTTGTCAACCAAGGTGGTGGTATTTGCCTATAACCGTTGGTACTATTTGGCGGCGTCTGGTTTCGAAGGTTGGAGCTGTTTTGGTAGGGTCATCTTTGGGTGGTTACTTTAATGGTCTTCAGTTTGGTGTTAGAGTTCCTTCTGGTGGTGAGGCAGTACTTCATGATGTTAACAGGTTGATTGAGGATCGTGGAAATGATGTCGGTCTTTCTATGTTGTTGGTGGAATTTTCAAAATGCTTTCAACTTAGTTGATCATGAGATCATGTTACGTGAAGTTTTGTCTTTGCAGTCCGGGCATTTCGCGTTGGATTGAATTCTTATACTCTCATCCACCCAGATTGTATTATGGAGATCACACCTTAAGGTCATCTCAGGGGGTGCAACAGGGTGATCCCCTTGGTCCCTTGCTTTTTTCTTTGGTTTTACATCCCTTGGTGTGTAAAATCAAAGACTATTTTGATGTCAGTCTTCAGGCGTGGTATTTGGATGATGGCACCATTATTGGTGATACCTTGGTGGTGGGGAAGGTTTTGGAGTTGATTATGGAGTATGGGCCTAGTTCAGGGCTACATCTCAATGTGGGAAAAACTGAAGTTTTTTGGCCAGTCGAAGACCTTCGTAGTAGGCTTGTTTGTGTCTTTCCCCCTGATATTGCACGGCCTTTGCATGATGTAAAATTGCTTGGTGGTCCCGCTAGTTCCGACTTTGTTTTCAATGGGGAGCTTGTGATGCAGAGAGTGTCCAAGACCATTACGCTTATGGATAAGGTTTCTAAGCTTGATGATCCGCAGTGTGAGTTGTTGCTTCTTAGGGCGTGTACGTGCATTTCAATACTCTATTTTGCCTTGCCTACTTGTCCTCCTTGTGTCTTAGATGAGGTTTATTGTTCTTTCGATGGGGCTCTTCGTTCTTCTTTGGAGCGTATTGTTACTGCTTCGGGGCCTGGTCTTGGCGATTGGCAGTGGTGTCTTGCTACCCTACCTTTTGCCTTTGGAGGACTTGGTATTTATTGCGTGAGTGATGTTCGACATTATGCTTATCTCGCGTCTCGTTTGCAATCTGCTGGTTTACAGGATAAGCTTCTACGTCCTGCAGGTGTTGTTGGTTGTGGACGTGCCTTTGAGGATGCATTGAGTCTTTTTAATAGAAGTGTGGAGTCTGACATTTTAAGTAATCCTAGAGTAGTCCCTGCCCCTAAACTTATGAAGAAATTGGCAGATCTATACTTCACAAAGGTTACTGCATCTGCAGAATCCACATTTTCCTTATCTTCTCGACAGTTAGCTTTGTGACAGTCACAGCAGGGGGATCATATCTCATATTGGCTTCGGGCAGTTCCCATATTAGGGATTTGTCAGACAATGAACCCTAAGACTTATCGGAGTGTGTTGTGTTACCGGTTGGGTGTTCCTTTGCTTTCTATTCCGATGTCGTGCTCTGCTTGCTCCCGGGTTTTTGTTGGGGATGTTAGTGGTGATCATGCCGTGTCGTGTGCTGGTATTGTGGGTATTAAACATCGGCATAATGTTGTTCGGGATACTCTTGTTGATATTTGCTATCGGTCTGGGATTTCGGCATGAAAGGAGGTTGACATTGGATTGTTTGGGGGGCTTGACAGCTCCCTCAGGCCAGCAGATGTGCTTCTTTATTCTTAGGATCGGGGTTGTGATGTGTGTGTCGACTTGACAGGGTCCTCTCCCTTGACTCTTTATGGGTTATCAGACTTTGTTCCTGGACGTGTTGTTGCTGATGCGGCTCATCGGAATCGGGTCAAGTATGAAGCTCGTTGTCGAGCTATTGGGTATGGCTTCCTTCCCTTTTCCTTTTCTTCTCTTGGGGAATTGGATAAGGTGGCTATTGCATTGCTAAAGCGGGTTCAGAACTTCTCGAAGACACAGGATATAGGGGCACGTGCTACTGGCCATATTTTCACTAGGATGGGTTTTTCTATAGCTAGAGGAGTGGGCGCCCAGATTGTATCTCGGTTGCCCACTAATTTCTTATAGGTTGTATGATTTTTGTCCTTTTTATAATAATAATAATAATAATAATAATAATAATAATAACAATGGTTTGATCTCTCTCGAAAGGGGCGAATGGGTAGGCATTTTAGGGTTGGAGTCGGGGTTCCATCGATGGCTGTTCTCTGGCTGTTTTCCGGCGTGTTTCATCAGCAGGGGGAACAAAGTTGTAAGCGGCTCTGGTTCTTCTTCTCCGGCGGCAGTGGTTCTTCTTCTTCGGCGGCTGTGGTTCTTCAGCAGCGTATTTCTGATCGTGTTTCTGATCGTGTTTCTTCGGCAGCGTGGTTCTTCTTCGTCGTCAACAGTCGTGTGTTTGGCGTCATCACCTTTCACCATTGTTGTGTTCATCAGTGGCTATGTGTTTTTGGTTAGTGGTGTTTTGGCATGATCATCAAGCTTTTTGGCATGATCATCAAGCTTTTTGGCATGATAACTTTTTTTTTTTTTATGATTGTATAACTTTCTACTACACTTATGTTATAAGTGTGACTCAGAGGTGACATCATCGTGGTCTTAATTTTTTTTTTTGGCGTGAAATCAGCTTGGGTACATTTAGTAACTTTATTTTTTGGGTACATTTATTCCTCAGCAGCACTAGTTGGTGGTTTTTGGTTACTTTTATTCTTTGTCATATTGTGGCATTAGTTATTTGTGTGGATGTTTGGTTCGGCGGCTGTTTTTGCATTGCTTTAGTGGGGGTTTAGGTTGCCTTCTAGTTATGACCGTTGTTTTGCGGTTTCATTGCCCTTTTGTAAGTCTTAATGGCTGTCAAGATAGTGATGGAAATGGGCTCACTAAGACTTCGTTGATCACACACCTTCGTGATCGTCATTGTTGTTCCGATGCTCGTGATTCTACACGACATGCTCTTTCCACTAATTGTCTGTATTTACCGCGGCGGAGGTTACTTTTACTCGTATGGGGATTTGGTTATGTGGGGTTTGTTTCAGAACTCATACTCTTCGTACTAGGTGTCGCCATGGTCGGGGTGCAGATTTTGTATCACCTCCTGATGAGGGTGATGAACATGTTGGGTTTCTGCTTTATGACATCCCCAAGCCACAAGTTCCTTCTTCACCTGTGCAGCTTGGATTTTCTGATGGCTCGTTGCATGACCATTCTTGTGGGTTTGATGTGGCTCTTCTGGATCGTTTGGTCTCCAAGGGGTTTCCCACTGTGAAGTCTATCCCTCCCAAGTGTCGTTTGGGGTTCGCTCGGGTTCTGAAAGGTGCTCTTGATAAGGTTATTTCTAAACCTGATGACATTTCCTTTTGGGTCTCTTTATTAGTGTTACCTCTTTGCACTCTTAAAACTTTTCGGCCACAGAGTAATCTTGAATGTAAGTCTGCAATTAAGCGTCAACGTCAGGAAGAGAATATTTCCCGTGCTATTTGCTCTTGGGGTACGCAGGGTGGTAGCTTGCACCTTGTCAGAGAAATTTTGGCAGAGGATCCTCCTACTTTTTTAGACGTTGATGAGGAGGAGCTTGATTTGGATGAGCGCAATATCAAGCAGTGTAAGAGGAAGATTTGTGATGGTCATTATACAGCTGCGGTCTGTGTTCTTTCTTCTTCCGGCATTTCTCCATACTCTGCTGCCACTCTTGCGGATTTACAGTCCAAACACCCTTCTTCGCGGACTCCTTCCTTGCCGGATATACCTATTGACCACCATCATTTCATTGCTTCTTCTGCTGTTATTTTGGATCGGATTTTGAGTTTTCCGCGTGGCACATCTTGTGGTAGGGACGATTTTCGAGCTCAACACCTTATAGATTGTTTGAGTGGGGCAGCGGTGGCTATTTCGGATGAATTAGTTGACTCTATCTCACAGTTGGTTAATCTCTTTCTAGCTGGGAAATGTCCTGCGGTTTTGGGTGAGTACATTGCTAGTGCTCCTTTTACTCCTCTTGTCAAGCACGGTGGGGGTATTCGTCCGATAGCCGTTGGTACTATTTGGCGGCGTTTGGTTTCGAAGGTTGGAGCTGTTTTGGTGGGGCCTTCTTTGAGAGGTTACTTTGATGGTCTTCAGTTTGGTGTTGGGGTTCCTTCAGGTGGTGAGGCAGTACTTCATGCTGTTAACAGGTCTATTGAGGATCGTGGTAATGATGTCGGTCTTTCTATGTTGTTACTGGATTTTCGAAATGCTTTCTACTTAGTTGATCGTGAGATCATGTTACGTGAAGTTCGTCTTCAGTGTCCAGACATTTTGCGTTGGGTTGAATTCTGCTACTCTCATCCAGCCAGATTGTATTATGGAGAGCACACCTTATGTTCATCTCAGGGGGTGCAACAGGGTGATCCCCTTGGTCCTTTGCTTTTTCCTTTGGTTTTACATCCCTTGGTGTGTAAAACCAGAGACTCTTTTGATGTCAGCCTTCAGGCGTGGTATTTGGATGATGGCACCATTATTGGTGATACCTTGGTCGTGGGAAAGGTTTTGGAGTTGATTATAGAGGAAGGGCCTAGTTCCGGGCTACATCTCAATGTGGGAAAAACTGAGGTTTTTTGGCCTGTCGAAGACCCTCGTAGTAGGCTTGTTGGTGTCTTTCCCCCTGATATTGCACGGCCTTTGCGTGGTGTAAAGTTGCTTGGTGGTCCGGCTAGTTCCGACTCTATTTTCAGTGGGGAGCTTGTGATGGAGAGAGTGTCCAAGACCATTACGCTTATGGATAAGGTTGCTAAGCTTGATGATCCCCAATGTGAGTTGCTGCTTCTTAGGGCGTTTACGGGCATTTCTAAACTCTATTTTGCCTTGCGTACTTGTCCTCCTTGTGTCTTTGATGAGGCTTATCGTTCTTTCGATGGGGCTCTTCGTTCTTCTTTGGAGCGTATTGTTACTGCTTCGGGGCCTGGTTTTGGCGATTGGCAGTGGCGTCTTGCTACCCTACCTTTTGCCTTTGGAGGACTTGGTGTTCATTGCATGAGTGATGTTCGGCATTACGCTTATCTCGCGTCTCGTTTGCAGTCTGCTTGTTTACAGGATAAGCTTTTACGTCCTCCAGGTATTGTTGGTTGTGGACGTGCCTTTGAGGATGCGTTGAGTCTTTTTAATAAAAATGTGGAGTCTGACATTTTGTGTAATCCTAGTGTAGTCGTTGCCCCTAAACTTATGAAGAAATTGGCAGATATATACTTCACAAAGGTTAATATATCGGCGGAATCTACCTTTTCTTTATCTCCTCAACGGTTAGCTTTGTGGCAGTCACAACAGGGGGATCACACCTCATATTGGCTTCGGGCAGTTCCTATTTCAGGGTTGGGTCAGACGATGAACCCTAAGACTTGTCGGAGTGTGTTGTGTCACCGGTTGGGTGTTCCTTTGTTCTCTACTTCGATGTCATGCTCTGCTTGCTCCAGGGTTTTTGTTGGGGATGTTTTTGGTGATCATGCGGTGTCGTGTGCTTGTATTGTGGGCATTAAACATCGGCATAATGTCGTTCGGGACACTCTTGTTGATATTTGCTATCGTTCTGGGATTTCGGCAAGAAAGGAGGTTGACATTGTATTGTCTAGGGGGAACGACAGGGCCCTATGGCCTGCAGATGTGCTTCTTTATTCTTGGGATGGTGGTCGTGATGTGTGTGTCGACTTGACAGGGTATTCTCCCCTGGCCCAGTCTGGGTTCTCTGACTTTGTTCCTGGACGTGTTATTGCTGATGTGGCTCATTGGAAGCGGGTCAAGTATGAAGCTCGTTGTCGAGCTATTGGGTATGACTTCCTTCCCTTTTCCTTTTTTTCTCTTGGAGAATTGGATAAGGTGGCTATTGCGCTGCTAAAGCGGGTTTAGAACTTCTCGAAGACACAGGATATAGGGGCACGTGCTGCTGCCCATACTTTCACTAGGACAGGGTTTCCTATAGCGAGAGGGGTGGGTGCCTAGATTGTATCTCGGTTGCCTATTAATTTCTTGTAGGCTGTATGATTTTTGTCCTTGTTCAATCCATAATAATAATAATAATAATAATAATAATAATAATAATAACAACAACAATAACAATGATAATAATAATATGGGAAATTCCCAATGGTGGCCCTTAGGTCTTAGTAGTTCTCAGTGGTGGAAATTTCTAAAAAACTTTCCCATTGGTAGCCCTACTTTACAAATTATTCTCAAATATAGCCTTAATGAAGAATATTTCGTTAATAATAAAGCATATTCCGTTAGATAACCATTAAGACGGTCACTCGCACGTAAAAAGAGATCTTTTGAGTCTTTTTTTGCCAATTTTGACATCAAAATCGAACGTTGAGGGCTAAAATTAACGCCCTAAACTTAACTTTAAGAATCGATTTTGAGGTCGAAATTGAAAAAACACAATCCGAAGTGTCTCGTTTTATGTGCGAATGTCCACTTTAATGGTTCACTAGTGGAATATGCTTTATTACTAACGAATATTTTTCGATAAGGTTATGCTTGGGAATAATTTGTGAAGCAGGGTTACCAATGGGAATTTTTTTTTGAAATTTCCACCACTGGGAATTTCTAATACCTAAGGGCCACCATTGGGGATTTCCCTAATAATATTGATATTAATAATAATAATGTAAATAATAATAAGAGTAATTAGTAAAATAAAGTAGACCAACAACAATAATAATATTTAACAAAATGGTAAAATAATGAATGGAATTGAACTGAGCTGAAATAAACTGAACTGAAAATAAGATAAAGATAATAGACCCTTAACGATTCTTCTTACGAATATGTTTGCAAAGTATTGCTTCAAAACATAATTTTCTTATGATGACTATTTTTGAAATTCATTTTGGCGTCTCCTTATGGCTATTTTTGAAGAGCGTAAACGATTTTGGAGAATATTTTCAAAATCATCTTCTAACGATTATGTTTGAATATGACTTTGGCTTCTTCATATGACTATATTTAACGAGCGTAAACAGTTTTGAGGAATAATTCAAAATTACCATATTTTTTTTCTTATTGTTATATTTGAAAATTACTTGACAAAAAATTTTGAAGACTATTTCAAAATCATTCTTGTGACATTTTGAACTCGGTAAGTATTTTTGGCCTCGGTAATCTCGAAAATCATCCTCATAAAATTTTGAACTAGTTAATCTCAAAATTATTTCGAACACCTTATTTCCATCTTCTAAAGGATGCCCGATGACTAAAACATGTAGTACCTAAAACCTTTTGAGGCAATTGTCCTTTAAATCATAAAAATGACATCAATGGGGCTCACTCAGTTCCCCATTTTTAAAACGAAAACACCTTCGTTGCGATCTACTTATGCCTTGGAATCGTTCCATAGAGATCTTCGGTATTCTTCTTGTCATACTCGATAAAAGTGGGGGATAATTTTAGATTCCTACATTTGGCCTTTGCCCCACCGAGCATCCAGTAGTCAGTTGTTTAGAATTTTCTAATACTGTCAAAACAAGCTCGTTCGGTAGGTCTTGGAGTACGAGGTCAAAAGTAAATAAATTACTAAAGTTTTTATTGAAACCCTAATAAAGAATGATTTAAGTAAAAAAAACTTTTGCAAAGCCCAATACCATTATAATAAATATGTTTTAATTACTTTTAATATATTTTATATTATAAATGATTAAAAATAAGTTAAATCATAACTAATATATTGAATTATATTATTTAAATAATCAAATATATGTTTTTCTTATTAAGATAAAGAAATCCCTTTTGATCATCCAAAAGATAGATGAGGCTCATCAGTTCTGATATAATCTTATCTTCAAAATCACAGCAAATCCGCTAAAAGTGGACGCGCAACACTCACGCCACACGTGCGTGAGCAGCGCATGGATGACATGTGTCTATCATTTGTATGCGTGTGTCACTTTTCCGAAATAATCCTTTTTAATCTGGCTTTTTAATCTATCTTTGCTTCGTTTAAACTATCACTTTGAGGATGCATGTGGTTTCTTCGTCTTTAGATAGAGTGCCTCGTCATGTCTTTCAAAGATAAGACTTGGTAAATCACATACTTTCCAATTCACTCTTTAATTACTCTCGGCTTGTCTTGTTTTCTTGTGTTGTATTGTTGCGGCACATACTCTCCATAAGTACGAGGATGCATTCGTAGGAATACTTTTAAGTATATGTGGTAAGTTCCAGATGGGCAAAAACCTACTCATATTGAATTGTTTGTCTGATTTGATTGAACTGCAATATTGGCATTATTCAAAATTCATAGCCTCACATGTTAAAGGCTTAAAAAACGAACGTTATCACTCAAAAGATAATGTTTTGGGACAAATAAGTAATTTCATTGTTTAGGCACCTTTTTTTTTGCTAGATAAGAAAAGATATATTGACATCAAAGAGACAATTACAACCAATAAGTCAAAAGTCATAGAGAAAGAAACCAACTAGGTTGGACCCTTAACTCACAGGCTAGATTGAAAAAACATAGCTATACAAGCTCATCATTAAGAAACAAGATACTACTCAAAACTATTAAGCCAAGCCTTATCAGCTTCACATAACCTCATTAGAAGGCATTGGAGAATTCTAACTTTCACCATCATTTTAATCTTCTTAACAAGAATAGCAGGCTGCCAAACCATCCCATTCCAGCAGGCTTCATTTCTTGCCCACCACACAAAATAAAGCAGACCTGTGATAATAGCAGCAATCATACCCATTTGCAATTTACTCCTTTTGCTTCTTCTGAGAAATAAAGCAAATCTGCCAAACAAAACTTCACGATTGTTAGGCACCTTGAACTGAATTAATGTTCACTCGACTTATAAATAGTTTTGTTTGCCTAGAATAACCAACCTTTAATTATTATTTGTAGTACAATTGTTATCTAATTTATTTGGATCGAACATGCGTAAATTTGAGGAAAACAATGAAGTAGAGGTCGTCATATAGGCTATTGTTGCACACTCCATCATAATAGTATACCTTCTCCCCAGATCCATCTTTGGCACAAAATCAGTTGGAGTCACCCCCTTGGGATGTGGGGCGGAATCATGCAGTTCAGTTCATGTCCCAAGTGCATGTCATACATGTCTAAATATTATGAGGCTTGTGAATATGTCCCTTCTTAAAGATTCACTAGCGATTTCTTAATTTGTCCCTAAATCGAGAATTTAACAAGTAGTTTCTCGCCGCCCTAAAGGAGATGTTATGTTAATCTTCAACCCTCGCACCTCAAGGGAAGGAACCTTTGGGGTTAGCGCCCATTTTCCCGTGCTCCCTGAGAGGGAAGGGCAAGCCACTTACACTATGATCCTAAAGAGAGTTAAGTAATTGGAAAGTATTGTAATAACTTAATTATATATTTCTAGGAAATTTTTCACGTTTTTATGAGTATTGAATTCTTTGCAATTTCATTTGTAGATCATGTTTGCCGATCAAGATTCAGCTATTAATATTTATTTGCTCTTTGAGAAAGAAAAATAGAATGGGACAAATTTCTTGACTGATATCTTTGAGAATTTTTGTTCTCAAACTAGAGAAGAAATAATATCTTCTTGAACCTCTATTACCAAAAGAACTTGAATCCAGTGCTTGCAATGCTGGAAAGGATGTGTGCGAGGGTCAAGG
This sequence comes from Patellifolia procumbens, assembly GCA_947645195.1. NCBI lineage: Eukaryota > Viridiplantae > Streptophyta > Magnoliopsida > Caryophyllales > Amaranthaceae > Patellifolia > Patellifolia procumbens. Next base: position 874,220 of record CANSGD010000370.1, read on the forward strand.
ATCACTCTAATCAGGTAGAATTCCGCATGTTGGACTACCATCAACCCGAATCTACAACACCAATTCAAGCTAACGGAAGCCCATGACATCTTTTTACAACCCAAGAGCTTGTTCCAAGTACATGATAGATTGGAGAAGTACAAGACCTTAATGAAGATCCTGACTATAACCTAGAGAAAGTTTTCACTTTGATCAGATTATTCATGAGCATGCTGGACTTCCCCTACTCATCGGAGATGGTCACTGATATTATTCTCCTTTCCTTCATAAGGGTAATGATTAGTTAATGTTACAACAGGGAAAAGAGGTTTAACCTCAAATTCGTGTAGCTTTTTACAAAAAAGACTACAATACATGGTCTACAATATTTGAAGCACACGGTCATGCGTTACACTCTCCTGTACTCCCCTTTAGGGATAAAAATAGATTTTTGAATTACAAGAAAGTATCAATCATATTTTTTTACACAATATTAGAACTAATGGAGTTATTGTTACATGAGAAGTCCCTACAACTGCCAGTCACACGGTTGCTTTTGCTTGAGCTACTTCTTTCCTATCATGGACTTCAGGACAGACGTGTTAGCTGCCTAGCTGGTTGCTGCAATTTCAACTAAATCCCTTTTTGATTAATGGCAATAATGTTCTGCATGCTTGATTGTTATTGTAATCGTTGAAGATAAGGATAATGGCAGTCACATAGCATAAGATGAACTGCCAAGGCTGGATTCATTTCTTTGGAAACACTTGAGTGGCCTAACCTGTAAACATCAGGCAAAGGGGAAAAAAAGGAATATTTATTTAGCATAGAGTTGATGATAACATTTTTCAAGATCAAGGTACCAATACCAGGCATCACTTCATTTTTCCATAATAGTCAAATTAGAAACAGCATTTTCAATAATGGAGATTGATCAGAGAATTTAGTCAATGAGCATTGAGAAACAGTAAAAATAAAAAATATGAGGCTCAATACCAGCCGCATACACATCATATCTTCTCCACTGCGAGGACCAAACCTTGAAAATAAAGACAAGCCAGCAAAACTAGACTCTCTAAAATCTTAACACTTAGAAACATATTGTCATTTATACTATATTGATATATATCTACATCAGTCAATTCAAATATGTTGTTGTTAGGTTATTTTTAGAGAGATATCTTATTATGTCAGCATCCAAAAAAAACAAACCTTTATCCAACGCTTCCTGCGACCAAGGTGATTGTATATGTGATCAAGCTTCACAATTATCTCTGTGAATGTTGGCCTTTTTGTTGGATCTTCATTCCAGCACATTTCGATCAATCTGATGGTGAAACACAAATGATCCAATTTGTTTATATATATAACTGAGATTGAACACAATGTACAATATATCTGATATAAAAAACGAGTAAATGGCATGGACAAGACCCTAGAAAACCTGCTCATGGCTCTATGACATGACTTTTCCAGGGCCGTCTACACCTGCTAGAATATGCCACAATTACAAGAATAATTCCCAGCCAAAAACCTCGAAAAACCTTCATATTACATTGTGCCAAGTAGTTGGATCAGGTCTTGCTAAGCCCAGTTACAGGCACCGCACTAGGGTAACCTGTCAAACAGATCAGTTTGGGTTGGTAACTCAGCTTTGCTTTTGAGTATTCCGTAACTTTTAGCGGGTTTTTTTGGAGATTTGAGTTAAAAAACTGTATTTAAGAAACTAAATTTTCAAAGAGTTCTAATCGGGTGATTTGTTCATGTAAAGTTTGCCAATTCAAATACTTAAATATCTCCACTCCTGTAGATTTATAGATGATGATTCTCTAAGCATGCAAAGAAGCTAGTTGGTTGACTCTAAGCATTCAAGTCACACAAAGCACCTATATGGTAATACATTTAGCAGTTGGATCCTTGAATATACAAAGCAATGGATTCCAAGCTCAAGAACCACTAGCATTGCCGCGTCATTCATTAGAGATATAAAGGTGCAACCAAACAATTCGTTAATTCTGCAAATACCAGCAATAAATTTAAGAAACCTCACCAAATCCATCAGCTTGCTACTGCACAGCAACAAATTTCTCAGGACACGACATCTTCATCAAGACACTTTGGTGGGATCTTAAGTGAATAAACAAATTTTCAGCCAACGGAAGTGTTATACAAATAATATCCCTAGTGTGTTCATACACTGCCCAAAAACAATCAGTCGGCTTCTCTATCCACATGGGATGAGGAAATAGGAGAAGAAAGCTAAGATCTGCATGCAAGCTTTGCTGTTGATCAGATACAAAGACCACCACTTAAGAAGAATGTTTCTTATAATTAACATGTCGGGATCATGTAGGCGGCAGAGTGATTGACAATAACTCGACTGGAACATGCATGTCAGGTACAACAAACATTTTTCTTGGATTTATGATACACTAAGATAGCATAGACAGAAGAAAAGCAAACACCTAAATACACACGGGAGCATGGTGTGCACTGTGCTCTCGGATAAAAATAACAAGCGAAACAAAACAAATTGCATGTACAACATTTAATGGTCCACACAAAATAACAATTGCTTGTGATAAAAATTAACATTTAGACAGATCTAATACATTCTCATCAAACTGAAAAAATTGACCAATTAATACTACATAAAAGCAATTATAAACTCAACCTAAGAATTCATCACATAGAACATCAAAATACAAAAAAGGTGTAGCAAAAGCACATACAATAATGAAAAGAACAAGAATTATAATTGAAAATCACATGCAAGTATGAACTAGGGGTTACATATCAATTAAGGGGTAAGTTAAAAAAAATAATAACTTATACATTGTGCTCCTTATAACTTCTTCTTAGCTTACATTAATATTCATATCAATACACTAGCATGTTCTTTTTTATTATGGCTTTATGTTCTTCTAATTTGAATAATAAATATTGATTTAATATTTTTGGAATGTCTTGCTCAGTACTTTGCGGATATATGCTCCTTATATTATGCTCCAGCAAGTTTGCCAAGTAAAACAGGTACACGTATAAGATAGATGATATTATCTTCTTTTTTAAACAGGTACACGTAGGTCACAGACCAAGCCACCTATCTCAGGTAAAGCCCAGCCCAGTTTGATCCCTCCCTTTCCCCCTCCCATCCAACCCCCTTACCCCATTAATATGATGCTGCTCCCAGGTTTGGCCCTGGAAGACAGCACCAATACTACTAGAGAAAATGCCTATGTGTGATTGACCACATCAACTTGCATCAGTGAATGTGTTTCAATTTGGGTGTTTGGTTTGGATTGGCATTCTGCACCGAGGGCATAGTGCACCCAGTGCTCCCTTGCGTATCATCAAAATTGTGTATAAAAGAATTAAGACATTAGAAAAACATATACTTACTCTCTCAATCCATGCGCATATAGTTTTCCGGATGCTCTAAAAGGTGGACGCTCGTTTTCACCATATGCCTTTTGAGCTTCTTTTTCATCCTTTGAGGCAAAGGGTGGACAGCCTTCAATCATCTAATATACCAAACATCAAATCCATTTAGAAAGTCGAAGAAAGTCCCAAGGATATATGGAAGGACCAGTCCAAATCTTAAAACCTAAATCCACAATGCTGCTCTTTACAAAACACACCATGCTTTAAAGCTAATAAAGTTTGTGCACTGATTTTCTGATGTACTGTTTTACAGTTACGATACTTGCAATACATCCCCCCCCTCCTCCCTTACTTCATTCCTTTTGCGTTGCGAATTGACAGTTAACCTTGATCTCATAAAAGCTGAAGAAATCATATAGGTCAAGCTCATGAAAAAGAAATGCATTATAAAAATGGCAAACAGCACATTATGATAGATCTCGAAGTCCTCATATCCACTCATATGCATTTCCAGTTGATCTTCGTCATAAATTCATAATCTAAGTGATTTCCCATTCAACCAATTGATTCGATTCAACTTCAGGATATGAAATGGAAGCTTACTGACAAGCAGAGAAGCTTTCGTAGCCTGTGTCTTTGCAACAGAATAGAACTACGGACACAGGCTACAGCGTAGCCAGGTATCTCTCAAATGGGCTTTTGACCGCAAATATCACTCAAAAGAACAAGGGAAACAAATATTACATAGGGTTATTGATATTAAGGTACTAAGTCTATACTAAAAAAATCTGGTCTCATTCACAACTCTCAAGTCTCAACAGCAAACTTATTACAAAAAAGAAATTATTTACCTCCTGAAGAATCAAAGCAAATGAAAATACATCAACTTTGGTGTTATAATCTTCATTTAGGAAAAGCTCAGGTGCCATATACCGGCCTGTACGGAAAGGGGTAGAGATATCAATGTGCCATCAGAACTGATAATAAGAGAAAACCTACAGACCTGAGGGCTTAATGTTATCTTTTGCAGGATTAAATTACAATACACGTCAATCAGCTACATTATAGACAACTTCCTCTCTCTAACCTTTCGATAACGCCAATCTGCTCTTACTAATTCAGCCAGAAATAACACTTACATGAATTTTCTTCACAAGATAAGGGTCGGTGTTCTTCAACTCCTTTAGAAGCTTTCAGCAGCTTGCTAACTCCAAAATCCGCCACTTTAAGGTGTCCAGAATCATCACGCAATATATTGCTGTAATCTTGTTGATAGCCAAAGTAAGTAAGTTTGGAAATTTTCATGTGAATAATGATGTGTAAGTATGGATATCTACACACCACTCCAACAAGAGACAAAATTCATCATAGTTGAGGTGGAGGAAAACTCACGAAGGCTCAAGGTCACAATGGATAACTGGAAGTGGTTTAATCTCATGCAAATAACTCATCCCCCTACAAGGCAAGGACCAACAACAATTAGCCACATCTAAATCTAGAGTTTCAAACAGCAAGGCATCTTCAAGATGAGAAAGCACCAATAATGTGCTGCAGAACATAAATTTACTTTTCGTAACAGTTAATCTAAATTTAGACTGCCATGTCTACCAATGTAAAGACCATACTTCGGATATGGTTCAACTTTCAACTCTAACCATATGACATCAGTGTAGAAGATGATGTATTGACAGTGCAATATGAGACATAATAGATACTACATAAATAATTTTAACCTGCGCCATATTGTATTATCTATTTTCCTATTATTTTATTTATATTAATCAAAGCTAAATATAACAAAATAAATTTTTAATATTCATCACCCAATGATGGTAAATTTGACGCGTGCCGAGCCAGAAAGGTATAACATAACATCTCATGCGGAGCTCACAAACAAGCAATGGATTGGCCCATAAGGTAAATCCTATTTAGTGAAGAAATGGCAAGGGCTTGATAAGCATTTCCTCATCTGTGCTGAAACTTGCTAATATAAGGGAGCAGAGAATGATTGCAGAATTCAGATCACTCATGGAGTACAAAGGAGAGAAAATAAAGGAAAAAGAAGAAAATAGAGGAAGTAGGAAGATTTTTGATGGATGATTAGTTAAGAGAATCACAAAACTGATGAAATTCAAGAGGCTCAGTTCTCTCCCAAGCTAAGAATTGCAACTCTCTTTTTGCGTACCCCTTGCTTGCACTCAACTTTCCCTTTTATTATTATGCTAGGGGCCTCAACCTAACTCAAGTCCTGATGTTTGCTGCCACTGATCTTCCTTCTAACTGTCATGCAGCATTTTTCCTAATTTTATCCTTCTTCTTGGGCCACTTATAAGTCAGTAATTTTAGTGGGTTGGCTGATTCATCACAGTATTCAGTTGGGAGAAGGATGTAACTACATAGTTGGTCATTTTCCTTCGAGTTTTAAATTTCTTACAGCTCATCACTATTGTGAGTTTGTGAACATATATTGTGATGGACCCTTGACAAAATTCACGAAAAAGAGAGTAGCAAGGTCCACAACGAAGACTCGGCCACTCCATTTCGTAACACTCATTATGTAACGGATTTCGAACTTGCCGGTCAGCAAAATGCCGTTGCATAAAGCCGTAATAAAATCAAGCTTTCTCGCCATGTCGCCCTTTACGTCCTATACATTCCACATAAATATAAAATTCACACATAAAAGAAGGGAGAAGTGGGCGATGTGGACTCTTAAGTGGGGTAATGTATATGAGTTTGTCTATTTATAGGATGGGGCATTCATGTTTTAAATAATTATTCATTTACCATATATAATTGCATCTTAAGATTAGTTAGCTCATACTTTCTATAAGAATACTTCTTAAACTAGAAAAAAATTGCAATTTCGAGGTTGAATCTACATTAATGTGAATTATGAAAAAATATTCGCGCTGCATTAACCATGATTCGTTCTATTCATCTGTTACAATCCTCTTATGTGCCATCTCGACCGCACCAACGACTTTCTTCCATTGCAAGAATTCTCTTAAGAGATGCGATATTTACACAGAAATTAGTCAAAGTTAAGTTAAAACCAGTCTAATGCTATAAGAACCTCACTAAATTGCTATGCTCTCTTTTCGCACGCCCTTACACTCGTTCACTTGATTGCAACTTTTTTATACATTTTATACATTCTTGATCTTTGGGAGATGAAACTAATTGTTTTGTTGTGTTGTCTTTGTTACTTTGAGGCTTATATTTACGTTTTTGATCACTTGGTAATACCATTGTCATTTCAAGGGAGAGAAGAGGGATGAGGCTCTAAGTGGTGTCATAGTCATCTTCGCGTAACTAAATATCAAATATTGGGTTTAAGATTCTCAACGATATTTCAAAAATCATTCGCTATTGATGATATATGTAGGCTGCCATCGCTGAAAATAAACAGCAAACCAGGTTGCAGGTCTCGAAATACAGGAAGAACTGGAATGTGCAAAAATGTGTCCACTAGCTCCAACATGGAGTTTACTTGACTTGTAATCATTTCTAAGTTCGGAATTTATGCTCAATATCCCAACCATAGTGACATTAATCGAGGTTACATTTATGCATATCTTCCATCTTTATTCTTGTTCATATATGACTGAACATCCAATATACCTATATTGGTTTATGTCCATTCTAACTCCTTTACTGCCCTTCAGCAATTGAAGACAACTCTATTCAATTGTTTTAAGTGGAGAAGTGAGTATACTTTGCTTCACAGTTCTTCAGCCAGTTTTGGTTTTAGGCATATAAAGCAGCAGGTAAAACCAATGTTGGCCAATATAGTCGGTGGTTTGATACAAGATTTTAGGCCCCTTACCTCTCTTCAAGCATGTAGACTATGAAGACCCAAACTTAATACGTCCCTCCATCACAGAAAAAAAAAAAGGTTTCACAAAATCAGCTTTCCTGAGCTGTTCTTCTGCTTATATCTTCTCCTGAGGTGGTGCTTACCCACTGTCACAGAATTTGCTGGGGTAGTCTGCGAATTTCGAATTGGTTCATAATTCGCCAATTCGCTATTCGTGGATTAAGGGCCTTCTTCCCAAAATCACAACTCTATGGGGCTAATTACGTTCTGAATGTGTTCTGCGTCCCGGAACGATCTACGAAATATATAACACCGTAATTACCCTTCATTTTCTAACTATTCTAGACATCAAGAGTCATAGCTTAAAGTATTATCCTTTATCATGCATAAGCCCAAATAGTTCTACTTCGCCCTCTATCCCTCGTAGGATTTTTCCTCTAGAGACTACAATTTCCGCACAAACAGACTACAATTTCCGCACAATCCAAAACCACCCTTGACATCACATTCATTCCATGCATTGATGCACCCACGAAACTGTGACAAAACTAGGATAACAAAGTCTCATTATCTCCAAGAGCCATAACCCATGACTAACATAGGACATATAAGCCTTGTATCCACACATTAGAGTGTAGGATATCAATTAACTGAAAAAGGCCTAACTGAGGAAAGGAAAGATATGAAGGTCTTGGAAACATCTTATCAACAGAACTACAGAACATCCTTTTACTATATCATTCATAAAAACATATCCAACCTAAAAGAGATTTAACTGCAGATTCACCGAGTAACAGGTAATCTCTCAAGAACAAGAAGACTTCAGGAGCACACCAATAATATTAATATTCTGCAAACCTGTCAGTATATGCTCGGCAGCTAGCCTAGCTATCCCTTGGGATTTATCGATGAAAAGGAACAACTGGAATTTCGGGAGCCAGGCTTCTAGTTTGCAGGCGTATAGGGGATCAAGAGGTGCTCCTTGTTCGTTAAAACGCGTTTAAAACTCCGTTTCCGTTTTTTTTTTAAAACAGTGCCAAAAAAACGTATTTTTGAACCCCAACCCCCCCCCTTTCCTTTTAAACATAAAAAACCTTCACCCTGACGTATAAAATGCGTTTAAAGTTCTCATGTCTCTGCGACCATGCGTGACCTTTTAGAGTTTTAGTTTCATTCTTTCACACACGCTCACACACTCCCTCAAAAACCGCCACTCCTCCCAATTTTCACTAACGAACGTGTTGAAGCACCCCCGTCTCATTTTTAGGCTGACCTTCTAGTTGAATCCGTAAGTTTAATTTACTTCCTCCGTAACATAATGTTTGCAACAAGTCATTTTGCACGCTTTTTAAGGAAGAGATTTAATGGTATAAACTAGCAAATTAGGCAAAATAATTTTAACACAAGTAAGAATGAGATTATAGATTACTAGTCTTAAAATGGGTTTGGCTAATTTGCTTGTTTACGCCATTAAATCGCTTCCTTAAAATGCGTGTAAAGTGACTTGTTGCGATCATTTTGTTACGGAGGAAGTATATTTTTTTTCACCAAACTCAATCATAAATAAGATTCTAAGTTGTTAAGTTGGACTTGTATTTTTATTTTAGAGTTGGGTTGTATTGTTGTTGGACTTAAGTTGTGTAATATATCGTAATTATTGCTTTGAGGCTTTTGTAGCTTATGTTCTTCGGAGATGTTGAGATGTACTTATGATGCATAATATGAGTAAAATGCAGGAAATAATGGCCGAATGTTTGACAAACTTTTTAAAATGAAGCCGTTTTAAACGCGTATACATCGAATTTATATTATAAAATTGAACGTTCTTTTTGTCCAATATTTCATCGTATTTTTCAAATTTTTGCTCTTTTAACTCGACGAATCGTTTAATAACCGCACCGTTTTCAACTATCTATGGACTAGACCATCGAATATACCCCCTCCGTTTATTTTTGTTTGTCCCATTTACTGTAGTTCCAAATGCCAAGGAAGATGATGTCATAGACATGTGTGTAGGGACAACAATTAAGGAATCCACTTATTTTATAATAAATGTGGTGATTAAAGTAGGTGAGAGAAAATTATAAGGTATATGTGGGACCAAAAAGTGATAAAGTAAGGGTAGATGGATAATACCATTTTCCCATATAAGGAAAGATGAAAAAAGTAGGACAAAAAAAAAGAAAAGGACAAAAATGGAAAGTAGGATAAACAAAAGGAAATGGAGGGAGTACATTTTTAGAAACAATATTCTACAAACTGCATCAGAGACTTCCAGCTATCCTGTTCATCTTCACAATTATTACTTAGAACTTACGGCAATTGATATAAGAAGCTTTCCATTGTCAACCAAAAAGTTTATAATCTAAATCTCAACAGTTAATGAACCAAAATCCACTATTAGGCCACGTGCAAAATTAATAAGTTGTCAAGATTACAATTGAAGCAGACCTTGCAATGTCAAGTGCATATCTCACTGCTGTTTTTGGTTTTAGCCCACCTTTGCTTTCCAAGAACTCACAAAGATCCCCCTGTAGTGTAAATACCAAAGTAATATGTCAATAAATTGGATTATTTGTTGAAGTACAGAAATGTATCATCTCTAAATCCTCACGTATTTACTCCATCAGTGCAAAGAGGTTGTAAGCTGTCATGTTAGACTTAGACAAGATACTGGACTGATTGATAGTAAAAAGACATTAGATGTGAAGCTGTAGCACACAGGAAGTCAAACTCCCTCGGATTGTATTGTCCCTAGTAATGAGTCTGGCTCCCTCACCCCTTGCCGATTAGAGAGCCAGTATGTATACCGTTTATCCTAAAATCTATGCAAAAAAATTATTACAAATTGGTATATTTGACATGCCACACCATTGTTATGACATGGGTTCCTAACATACAGAATGAGATTATTGATGCATAGGGTTACCAATAAACAATAACAGGATTATAATGGGTTCATGGTTAATCAAACATGGGGTTTCAGATGAAGGTTTGGGGCTATTTCTGATGAAGTTTTGGGGCTATTACTGATAAATTTTTCAAGCTATTGCTGATAATGCCTTAATGGGTTACTGATAGTGCCACACTATATCAGTTGAGTGTGCGACGCGTCGCACAAGAGATCAGCCGTAAAGAGATTGCTGAGGAGTTGACGACAGTAGCCAAAACAAATTGGCAGTGGTTATTTTATGTTCCCAAGTTATAGATGTTTCCTTCTTCAAGATACTAACTATGCTGTATAAGTACAGATGCCCATTTGTATTCCTTTAACCTTAATAGTTAAGATACTGTTGAAAAGGACAATGAATTTGTTTGACTTGGGAAGGTTGATTTTACGATATGCTAACTTCAAAATTACACCACTCAAAGGGATGAACCCTTTCCTGAGTCAATAGTTTCATCACCCATCATATAGAGACCATGCTTTATAAAGATCACCACAAATTTGCCTCTAACAAATGGTAAGCATAAAGCAGAATTAAGTGATGTTCACTCTCAAAAGCCTCTATGTAACTAATCTGTGGGCTTTTACTACACAAAAAGATTTTAAAGAAGTGAAGTTGGAAATGAAGAGAGAATAAATAGGCAGATGATTCAACCAACACAAAAGGTTCCCCGGGAATTACTAGCATCACAAAGATATTAACAAAGAGACTAAGTGGTCATTAAACCTCAAGTTTCAGAAATGAAATACAAAATATAATGAAGAAATGATAAGCTAGGAACAATTGGAAATTCGGTGATGTAACCTTGGGTAAAAATTCGGTAACAATCATCATTGGCGTGTGTTGAGTAACAGCACCCAAGAACTGAACTACATTTGGGTGACGAATTCTTTGAAGCAAAGAAAGCTCATCCCTAAAAGCTCGCCTGAAATATGACAACATATTAGAGATAATATATAAACATGAGCATAAGGGGGTTGACGTTGTTGGCATTATGAGAAGAAAATTCAATCATAAAAGTTTCAGAGAACTCACAGCTTCTCTTCATTAGTGAATACTTCATCTCCAAGCTTTTTGACTGCAACTTCTATCCCTCTCCATGATGCCCTAAGAAACGTTCCCTAAAGGCCAACACAGGAAGATACAGAGCACGTCTGTAGTTCAATATAAAACTGCAATAGCAGCACATTACTATGCTTATGGTTGGATGAGTTCATAATAGAGAATGTCTGATTTATATCCAGGAGATAAGTTGCTAAAAGAAATTTCTGTAAGATGCAAACTATGAACAATACAAAATCATGCAGAGTGTAGAAAAGATAACTGGAATTAGACTATCAGAAATGTTAAATTAAGATTACCTTATTGATGTTAACGCTATTGCTAAAATCAATCTCCTGAGGATCAATCTCATATTCTGGAATATCACGAGCATTTTTGACATGCATAGGAGCCATCTATTTTGTAATCCACACCAAATAAAAAAGGACAAAAGAGCGCACACGCTCAGCTACAGATGGTGTACAATTAACAACATAAACATTTGTGGCGCAATTAAGCTAACAACATACCGGAGGTTTTGCACCATGTTCCTCCAAAAGCTTCACCACTTCGTTGTTCTTGTAAAATATAGCATCAGCTAGTGGCTGTTTGTGCAATCATACAATGTCATAATGAAAATCTGAAGTACAAACTTCAATACAGCTAATCTTCATAAAAATCAATGAAGCAACTAAGAAGCAAATCCTACAAGATCCTATAAACTTTCATGAGAATAATTCTTGCCGCTAAAATGCTATATTTGACATTGACAAATCTAAGTTCCTATGATAACAACTAAATTTCAGAATCCTAAGAAACCAAAATCATCCCGCAACATGGTAGAGCATAAAAAAGTACCCAATAGGGTGAGATTTTTGAAACATTCAATACGGCTGAAGTGCTACTTAAACTTAGAAGAACCTAAACAATAATTTTAGGCGTGACCAAACTCCTTAACAAAATTGGAAAAAGAACAAAAGAGTATGCATCACCAATAATCTTTCCAATCTTGAAATCAAACAAAAGAATAGGCAACAATGAAACCAACTTCCTTAACTCCATATTGTGAAAAAGATTATATTCTAGCTAGTAGTTTGTCAGAATACCACACACGACACAAGTCACAACCTGACATAGAATATTACATACGACTCCCCCACATGTTCTCCTCTGGTGTTATCATTGCAACATCCTCATTATTACAAGGACCATATCCAAGAGTTAGATCTTTGGTTGGACTAAATTGTATTTCGATTCCGTAACGGCGCCCATGAAATCTTGGATGTTTTATGGAAAGTAATCTTCAAGAAATCTATTCCTATGATTTATGTGACATCATCTCCGGAGCATCACCAATCAATAAAAGCACAAATATACAGTAGCTTATTTAAAGTTGAAACTCCCCTATCACAACAAACCAAATCCAGCAACTACTAATGAACCGTTCAGCGAATGCCAGATAAGACTGATGACCGCCAAGATGACACTCGAACAACATTATGCTCCGGCGACAACAAGAAGCAACATATCCATTCAATTCTCAAATCACCTGAACTTTCTTTTAACTTTACTCAATTAATTCTAAAATTCTGCACATATATATTCACATCACAATGATGGAAGAAATCAATTAATAATTTATTATCAAAGAAACGCTGAAAAAGTCATCCACACAGCATCAGAAGTCAAAGATCAAGAACATTAATCATGAAATGAACACTGCATTAAGATCAAGATAAGAGCAACAATGAATAGTAATTACCGTACTTCCCCAGCGATCTTTAGGATCAACCTCAGCATGCATCGTAATCAACAAATCAACGACCTCAACATAGCCTTGACAAGCAGCAACATGCAATGGAGTGCGATTATCAATATCTTTGTAATTAACATCAGCACCTGATTCCTCCACCAGCTCTTTAATTCCATCAACATCAGCCTCATGAGCAGCAAACATCAATTTGACGCTAGCAGGAATATCAATCTCATCACCACCATCGTCTTCTTCCTCAGGTTCAACAGCGCCGTCAGATGATCCGTCTGTGAGCTCAATTAAAGGTAATCTGCGTTTGTGGTGGTTATCATCAATGGCGTGGTTGTTTGGTGCGGCGTCGTCGTCTGCAGCGCCGGCGAGCTTGTCGAGAGCAGCGTAGGAGGATTGGCGACCTAGTGGAAACCTTACCGCCGCCGGAGATTCCATTTTCCGGTGATCTTAGGTAGCAATATAGGCGTCGGTGATTTTGGGGAAATGTTTGGGGCAGATGGTGGGAGTGGGAAGTACGGTTCGTTGACGTTTGAATGAGGAGGGAAAAGTTGATGGACACGGAGTAGATTTGCGCATATAGATGTAGAATCACGAAAGAGTCGAGGGATTGGGTCTTGAGCCTGGTTCGGAGAGACACAGCCGACGACTTTGTTTTTTCTTTCTTTTTTTTCTTTTGCCACCACTGACTTTGATTAAATTATGGGAAATTCCCAATGGTATGCCTGTGATTTTGGGAATTCCAATGGTATACCTAATTTTTTTTAATCTCAATGATATACATAATTATTGTTAGTTTCCCAAATGTAGCATTATGGATGAAATATTCTGTTAAGTAACAGAATATTCCATCAAATTAAGCCAAAAAAATCCACCCTAATGCATCCCAAATCCAACAGCACCGTCGGCTATCTCCCAACTTTGTCTCTCCAGCTTGGACCTCCCTTTACTTAGAGCTCCATGTTAAATTAACCATGGCATGTGGGAATTCCATGTTAATAGCAGACCACTTAGTTCTAATCAACTAAATTCATCCTAATCCACCCCTCTCACTTTTCCAATCAACTTAATTCTTCAATGTCAGTTTAGTAAAAACAAACTCCTTGTTCTCCTTTTCTTTAGTATCTGTTTCCCTTCATTTTAACTCAACAACAACACCACCAAACAAAATCTAAGTAAGCAGATTGAAATTTCACTTACAAATATATTTAAATGGGCTTTCACCGGCGCTAGAGATGGAAGAAAATGCTTCGTGTCCTTTGGGAAGGGAGGGGGAGGTGGGGGAGAGCCGAGGAGGGTTTGGTGACCTTGGGGTTTTCGTTTTTTCTTCTTAATTTTAAAATCAATTTTGTAATTAAAAATCAGTTTTTGAAATAAAAAATCATTTTATCGGTGGTGGCTTGCGGTGGTTGTGGTGGTTTGGAGTTATTATGGTGGTTACAAGGTGGTTTGGTGTTAAACTTTAACGGTTTTAATTAATAGTGCTACATTTGGGAAACTAACAATAGTTTAGGTGTATTATTGAGGTTAAAAAAAATTAAAGTATACCATTGGGAATTCCCAAAACCACAGGCATACCATTGGGAATTTCCCTTAAATTATTACTATCCAAATCACCTCCTATCCTTGATGTAATTTGGATAAATAACTATAGAGGATGCTCACTCGTCATTAAGAGCATCAGCAATGCATTAAGGTGTAAATGCTTTTAAAATCTTCTCTCCTTCCCTCTTTGCGCCACATCAGATTCCACGAACTTTTTTCATTTACCTCCCTATATTTGAGACACCTTCTTGCATTGCTAAGGCTCCAATTATATAATTCATGTGTACCCCACCTTATCTTGGATACAACTGATTAAAAATTGTATATCTAAGGGTATAATAGAGAAATTTCAAAATCATGGGGTACAACTTAGGAAACGTAAAAACCACGAGGGTATATCATAGAAAAACCCTATATTTTATTTATGTAAAAATTAATCACATACAATTAAGTTACATATATACTACTTTAATCAAAGTTTACTATTGCATTTATTTATCTTACTTTTATTCATTTAAAAGAATAAGTGTCATGGGTTAAAACAACGAGCTTGAACAAAAATCATGGATTATAACTGTAACAACCCATATACTTAAGAATGTTTAATTATGTCCTAAATAAATTAAATGGATTAATTTATTTTTAAGTATGGCTGAGATAAAGTTTTGGGATATAGAATAAAATCCAAAGAGCAAATAAATTGGGTTTGTAACACCCCCACAGTCCCTCCTTTTACAAAACTCTATAAAACAGAGAAATTGCGGAGATGTTACGCCATGCATGATAATATGTAAGGCTTAAACAGAGAATACAGCGAAAGTCTTTTGAAATATAACTTGAAATACTTTAATAAAACTGAAATATAAAATTCAATAAATGAGTTGACAACTCAGGAACTACCCCGTAATAGTTCCTTATTCAAAACAAACATAAACCAAACTAACTTTATTGAAATAAGTGTTTATGCACTAAAATTCTCATCTTGATGCTCGTGATCCCCATGCACGACGATACCTGTACCTGAAACTCAACCTCTAAGATCTGCTCGCCATTCACAAACACATTCATGAATGTGTCGTCACAGGGTCATTGAGGTAAAACAATAACACACAACAAACAAAACACATACATCAACACCGCTGAGCGCATAACACTACTAAGCTAATGCAATAAATAATAATATGCAATCCTCAAATAAGTCGGTTTGCTTTTCTCATGATCCTATATGCAACAACAAAGACTGATCTAACTAAATTCATTCTTTAACATATTGGCAATGAACGTGCACCGTCCTCCACTTGGAGTAATACACGACGTACTATTTCTTATGTAAGAGATCTCACACCTCTTACTAATAAAGTAAAGTTCCATGAACTTTAAATAACTTGACTCGAGAAGTACACGCTTGTTAGTGAAATGAAAGAGAGAGTGAGAGTGACCCCCTAGACTCAACATCTCGACAAAGATACTATGAGGGACACCTATTCCACTCGAAAATCTTCTTGATAATTTGGAATTCCATAAAGCTTTCGTGATAAAATAAAAGCAATAGGCAGGAGTATAGTTACACACTAACTCCCCCCTTATATTCAATACTCATGGAGGATCCTACCCAAGAGTTATATTCGATGTGTGAGACACATACGACTAATAACAAATAAGTAAATAATTAATTTCTTATCTTTCTTTAATAAGTGATAGCAAATAAGTACTACAAACAACCTCAATTCTTATTCTTTCGAACTCTTGCTCAACCTCTTACTTGAATGACTCCTTGAGTCCTTTCTTCTTTCTTAAGGATCCATGATCCAACCAATTGAGTCCTTGCTCAATAGTTTAACTATTTCAAGTACCTTGCCGAATAAATTTACCTACTAGTGAGACCTTGCTCAATAACTTTAACTATTCACGAGACCTTGCTCAATAAAAAAATAAACTACTCATGAGACCTTGTTTAATAAATACTCATGCAAGCCATATATAGCTTCAAGAATAACATAAATAAACATTAATCATGCTCAACAACAATAAACATCAATAACATAATTCTCAAACGATAGGAATAGCTCAAAAGTTCCATTCCTAGTCTCATTTCTATGTTCACAACATAAACCTCAAACAATCATTAGGCATAAGCCTCTCCTTAATTCCCATGCTCAACAAATAGTCTTTAAAAACACGAAGATCAAAGGTCAAAGTGCATGCATGCACCTTGCTACTGCAATGGAATCACCAAAAAAAGCCTCAATTGCTTCTACAATGCTTGGAACCTATCAATAACAAAGTAATAATGATTAATACTTAACAACAAACAATTCAAGGCTACCAATTAATAAAAATCAGCTTTTAAATAAGGAAAAATTGACTGGAATAATCTCAACTATGATCATTTCGCTCAAAATAATCCCATTATGATTTATTCTAGAATAATCCAAACTATCCCATAATGGATTATTGAAGGCAAGAAAAAATGAAGTTTGGATTATTCTGGAAAGATACCCCTAATAGTTTGGATTATTCTAGAATAACTCATAGTTGGGATTATTTTGAGCGAAACGGTCATAGTTGGGATTATTCCAGCCAAATTTTCCTTTAAGTAATAATAACTAATCTGATTTTTATTTTAAAACACCCTAAAAACTCTTTTAGATCATAAAACTTGAAAACCTTTACTAGTAGACAAAGCATAATACAAACTAGTGCTAAAAACTCATAAAACTAATAATTTATTAATTAAAATACAACAGCAAATTAATTAATAAAAATATAAAATAAAAATAATTTTTTAAAAAAAATGTGTGAGTGGTTCGAATACCACACAACAAAAACAATACAAAAACAAAGGGACAGAAACCGCCAAAACCACGAGCACCACTGGCCACCACCACCGAACGGCAGTGGGTAAGGTGGCACTCACTGCTGCCCACCGCTGCCCAGCCACCAAGGTGGCCGTAAAACGCAAGGGAAGGGCGGACAAGGAGCAAAACGAAGGGAAATAAAAGAAAGAAAAAAGAGAAAAGAAAGGGAGAAAAATAAAAACTCTTTGCTGCACTTTGATGCTTAAATGATCCTCATACAAAAATCAATGGAGAAAACTAAATTAGAACTTGAATCTATGGAGGAATTGATAGAAGAATAAAAACTAGGGTTTGAGAGAGAAGAGAGAAAAAGAGAAACCCTAATTGGTCCTTGTGAAGATGGTAGCTAGTGTAGGAAGCTCTAATTCCTCCTTTTATAGTGGAAAAAGACTATGTTTTGATAAAATACCCTTCTTCTTGAAATTACTAAAATACCCTTTTCACTGAAAATACTAATTTTTAAATAGCTTTAGTACTTCAGAAAATGATTAAAAGTATATAATTAAATAACTCAAAAATATGGGGGATTACAGGGTTATTATAATAATCTTAGGAAATATGACTTAAGTCTGAGAAAAAAAGAATACAAAAATGGGGAATGGAAAGAATAAGGGATGAAAAAAAGGAAAAGGATATTAGAAGATGAAAAAAAATGGAAAAATAATATAGAAAATGAAATAAGGAGGGGTAAAAAAGCAGAAAAGTAAAAGAAATAGAGAATGAACGGTAACGAAGTCAGTAGACTTCGTATTGAGATCCTCTAGAGTTGTTTTTTGGTAGTATTGGTACAGTTAAATTAATATAGTAATTACAAATGGACAAAATAATTTATTACTAACATTATTTACCTTTTTGAGTTAACTCTATAGTTTAGAGTTATTTTCAACTCTAGAGGATCTCAATCCGTAAACTTCACACAACAAGAGAAGAAAGAAAGAGAAAGAAGGTAGGAAAAGAAAGAGAAGAAAGAAAGAGAGAAGGAAAGGTAAGAAGGAGGAGAGAAGGAAGGTCGGAGGGAGGCGCCAGGTCAGTGGCTCTTGCATCATTGTGTGATCGGCGACTCCAACCACGGCTCAGGAGCAGCAAGGGCGCGAAGGACGGTTGTTCTTATAACCTTTAAGGACATTTCCGACGAGGTTCCGGTGTCTTTTGTGGCAATCCTAGTTGGGGATTAAGTGAGTTAAGTGTAAGTAACAAAATCCTTAAACTAATTTCTGATTTTGGGTTAGTAAGTCTCAAATAAAACCTAATTCTTTCTTTAATTGTTCATGCATGTTGAGTTTGAGGAATAAGATGACCATGGAGTATTGAAAGAGGTTGGTAAGTTCCAATGGAGTACTTAAGAGAGATTGACATAATGAATTTGAGCAAGAATAAGGTACTAGATTTTATCTCTTATAGAATTGATTACTTTAGGATGCATTCGGAGTTGTCTTAAATCTTAAAGTGTTATATGGTGATTGTAGAATGGATATGAAATACTTATATTTATGAGAAAGGTTTGCATGTTGTTTTCTAATGAACTTATAATACTAAAATTCGTAAGAATTTGAATCAGTTTTGTAAAGGGGATTGCTAAACGCAACCCCATAGTCCCTCATTTTCACATTAATAAGAATAATCTTTTCTCTCCTCTTTCTCCCACCTTCGAAGAAAATATAGTTGAAGAAAGCTTGTGATTTTGTGACTAGAGTATAATCAATTGAAATAATGAAAAAATTGTACTAAATTGAAAGGAATATCAATAAATATTTAAACCTAACTAATTGAGTTACATGATCAATTACATACAAGTCTTATGAAATGACAAAGGCACAAAAGTGGTTCGTATTTAAATTTATTCACATTAGGCTCAAAAACGTTTGATTTTGGAGTTTTTATGAGGGATTTATGATTATTTGAAATTTCTGCTAAATTTGACATTTTGTTGGACGGTTTCGCTTGTTAGTAAAAGTTGAGGTGAATTTCCACATTGTTTATAGAAATGTTTTGGAAAGTGTTTGAAGGAATTAATTATATTATATTATTCTTTGAGGTAAATGTAAATTTAGTCAAATACTATCTAGTTCTTGATCGAATAAATCATTTATTTTATTTCCTAAACTTTAATTTGTTTAACTTACTTGACTTAGTTTTTTTTATAAAGTGTTAGAAAATAACCTTAAGATAAAGTGTATATATATTTCTTTTAAATAGTATCTATTTAGTAAACCTTTAACCATAGTGATTACAATAAGGCATTTTGCAATTCTTTACATTTTGCTGTTCCTTACTAATGTCATAGTTTCAATATAAAATCATATATCTCCTCACCAAACATTAATGATTTTGTTATTCTCTTAACAACTCTTTGAGTAGTTTTTGAATGACCTATATTACAAGTAGGGGTGATAATAAGTCGAGCCGAGCCCGAGCTTGGGGTCGCTCAAGCTTGGCTCGTTATACTTTGCTCGAGCTCGAGCCGAATCTCGAGCCGAATCTCGAGCTTTCTCGAGCTTAGATTATCAAGTCCAAGTTACACAAAACTCGACTTGGGTTCAAAAATTATAACAAAATAAAGTATATTTATAAGATATAATATATTATATCTAAGTTTATTTATTTTTCCTAGACTTATTAAAAATATTATACTAATTTTTGAGGTCACTATGTTAAACAATATAATTAAAAAAATATTTCGAGCCTGTTCACGAACTTCTTGAGCTGAACATGATTGTGCTCGGCTTGTGAAAATTTCGAGTCGAACTCGAGTAGCTCGCGAACAGGCTAAGATCTTTAACACCCCTAATTACAAGTACCTTAATACCTTTGTTGTGTAAGGAAATCCTTATAACTTAACTTTCAACTTCGAAGTTCGTAGTTTCATAACAATTACTTTATTTTGGCTTGTTGAAGTTATACTTGTATTGGAAATAGAAACACTTCTTAATAAGTAAGTTTAATATATAGAGCTTGAAATGATCGTGAAGATATTGTTTTAGTTTGCGAGTTTGCGGTTAAGTACCTCAAGTCCAATGGCATTTCGCCCCTTACTTTTTACGACCAAAGCTGTATTTCAACACTTTTGCATATTAAGATTTGAAAAACAAGTTTCTAAATTAATTTCAAAGTGCTTAGTTCCAAATGAAATGGGTTTCTATTTTCTTTACTATTTGTAAAACCAAAGGGTGTTATAGTTATATAATGAGATGCAAATTAGGCTAGTATTTTTCTAGTTAAGAGAGGTTTAGTTGAATTGGCGAATGGAAGAAGAAGGCAAACATAATAGCTTCTTAAAATGAATTTTAGTTGGAAATTATTAATTATTCTCATTATTTACGAGGTGAATTATGAAGGTTAGTAGAGGATTAAAAGCACTATTCGGAGATCGAAAATGATGGACTTCTTGAAGGGGGTAACATAAAGTATTGGTTAGCGGTTAAGGTAAATTTTATGTTCGGCAACTTAACTTTTATGCCCGTACTATATTTTGTATGAATAAAATACGAATTATATTGTTAAGGTACGATTTATTTGTTTATACAATAAAATTTTTGGAATTATAAGAGTTACCTAGTATGTTTTGAAATAAGTTGACCAGACGTATGATTATTCAAAATGTATAAGAATACAAAGATTAAGGAACCAATGAGATAATTGTGATAAATTGTTTATTTGCGTCCGATATTGGAAAAAAGCTTTATTGATTTTTAATAACAATCTATTTAATCTTATCAATGATACTTTAGTTCATCTTGTATCTCGTAAATCAAGTATTGAAAACCAAGTTTGAAGAAGTTATAATCAATATGTTATTTTTCAAATATATTAATGTTTTAAAGAGTTTTACACTACAAGCTTGACGTAAAATTCAAATTTTAAACCTAATGTTGATCAAGATTATAATTAAGAACTCTTTTCTATTCTAATTTGATTACAACTACTGATTAAAGTATGTCTTTAAAAGTTGATACTATGAAAGCAATGCTTTAGTGAATTGTCAAAATGATTTTCAAAGTGTAGCAAGATTTCATCATTCTCTCCAAAAGTTTATACAAATGAACATTTCCACGTAGCGTTATTTTCTTTTTGTAGTAAGATTTCATCATTCTCTCCAAAAGTTTAGAATGGAAAACTTCGATTTCAATGAAATACTTATGAAGTGTTTTAGAAATAGTGTTCTTATGAAATGTTCTAGGAATGGTATTTCCAGTACATTTGAGTTTACTAGAATTCTAAAGCGAGTAAGAAATGGTTTTATCTTAATATTTTCGTAGGATTTTTTGTTGAGAACTACCCACATTTAAGGCTCATTTGTGAAAAACTACCCTGTTTGAAAAAAATGCCCAATAACTACCTACATTTGTAAGAAAAAGTCTGGTATCACTACCTTATTCACATTTCCGTCAAAAAAACTAACGGAAGACGTTAGTGGAGCCCAGTGTCCGACCTTTCACTCCCATTTTCACTTGAAATTACCCAAGTATCCTCCTTTTTCATTTCACCCATCCAACATCATCTATTTTCTTCAAATTTCAAAGCACCACCAACACCCCCATTCACAAACACATTGATCCCTCCCCTCCTTAACAACTGCCATCACCACCGCCATTCAATTTCTTCAATCGTCTCTCATCAACATCCTTTCCATTTGAAGCCTACAAACCTCTCACCTTATTAGCAACATAATTGCTTGATCCATCATCTTCTTCTACAGTAGAAGATCATTTACAACTCTGTGCCACTCCTCCTGCTCTTCATCAACCCAATTGAAAAAGCCACAACTCGATGAATGTCTGAGAACTTGTAGGCATAAAACATTATTACCGGGTTAGTATGAGTCCAAGAAGTTAGGGTTTTTGCTGGAATTCCACACTTATATTTCACAACCACACTGATATTAACCATAAACAAACTGAAAAGCATAATTAGGGTTTCAAATTTCTGGAACCCTTTAAAAGAAAGAATTGAAAATTAGGGTTTAAAATCTTACCTTGGCAATTTGTTATTTCCAGACATTAGAACTCCAATTATACTTTTGGGGTTGTTGAATTTAAAGTTAAGAAGAAAAGAGTGCAGAGAGAGACACTGAAAATAAAGTACAGTTCAAATGTGACCGTTGGAGAAGGGTGAAGTAGGTATGAATAGGTTGGACAGTGGGCCCCATTAACGTCTTCCGTTAGCTTTTTTGATGGAAATGTGAATAAGGTAGTGATACAACATTTTTTTTACAAATGTAGGTAGTTATTTGACATTTTTTTGAAACATGGTAGTTTTTCACAAATGAGCTCTAAATGTGGTAGTTCCCAACAATAAAGTCCTATTTTCGTATAAAGATTTACAAAGCAAAGTGGATGAATCCTTATGTCCTTTCAAAGCAAATCGTGTTGATTCCTACCTTGACAAACTATAGGAAGCGAGTTTGACCAAATAAAGATCTTCTGTCAAGGTCTTTTAAATACTTTATTACATACATATCCTTGCACACCTCAAAGGGTACTACTTTAGAAATATGATATATGTTGTACTCGTTATTTTGATGATGACAAATGAATAGTTTTTAACTTTGTTTTTAATTAGTTTTTGTTCATGTAATTATTTATATAGTTTTATTTAATTCTTTATTTTACTTTGCCTAAAATAAACTTATGGAGAACTGGTTTTATAATTACCAAAATTAAGTTGTTTAGGAAAATAGAATATTTAGTTATTTTGTGTAGAATTAATATTCTAACATTATGGAATATTGGATTCCATAATATTAGTTGAGGTTGTTAATGGTTTACAGGAAAATAGACGTTGAAGAGATGGCTATGATGCGTGGCTGAATTGATGGGTTGAGGTCCTAGATTCTAGGAGCCATGATCTCAGCTAACCGCGCATCAAACGCATATCCTAAACTGCCAAAGTCCAAGTCAAGAGCTGCTGAGAAGATCGTGGAAGACTCGAAGACTTATTCACACCGTGCAAACACACGATCATGGAACGTGGCATTAACATGGTCCATAACGGCTATGAAGGTGGAAGATAATGCCTAAAAACTTGCGTCCACTACAAAGAAGCTAAAGAAGACCATTGAAGATTTATCACAGCTATATATATTAAGAAGAACTCAATTTTAGTTCTTAAGACTTTCTATGATAATTGTGTAAATCTTTTAGAAAGTTATTTCGGTTTTATTCTCTTCAACAATTCATTGTATTCCATTAATCTGAGTTGGGGTGAGTGAAATTTTGTGAGAAAATCTCTACATTCAAGAGAGAAAGAGAAGACTTCGAGTGAAGTCAAGAGAGGAAGTCACGTGTTCAGGGGGAACAAGGTGACTGGGAACCAGTTCCTAGAGGAACAGAGTGAGTTGCTGTTTATAATAGGGTGTAAGTTTCTATTATAAATAAAAGGGCAAGATTTATTCCCAGAGAAAATAGGAATAAGATCTTATTTAAAAGCAGTTCTAGTGTTCGTTATTTTAACTTCTCTTTATTTCATTTTAACTTGTTAATTCCGCAAAAATTAGTCCCCAATAGTCTTTACTACAATTCACCCCCCTCTTGTAGTAAACTTAGAAGTTCTATAGGACCAACAATATACCTTTTGAATTTATAAACTGCTTTCAAAGTGCGATGTTTTTGTTATAAAATAAAAATTATTACCATTGAAATGACTACGAAATTATCCGACTATTGGATTATAAGAAACTAAGTGTTTACTGTATCAAAGATAAGTATGCCGAAGGGCTAAATGAGATACAATGAATGATGCAAATGACGTCTCAATCCGTAATCTAATAAAGTTGGAATGGATAATAATGTTAATAAATAAATGCTTAAGTGAAAAGAGCCGATACTAAATGCATGGTACGGTATGAACGACAACCCTTGTAGGATGAGCGATCTCTTGGCGAACCTTTGCAGGATGGGTGATCTTATGGTGAATGAATAATATCGGGACATTTCCTAATGAAAGCTTGCCAGCATAATAATGAAATGGTGGGGCGACGATCTCCAAAAGTCTAGAGACAGACGGTTTACCTGTAGAGGAAACCCCTCTTTATTCGTGTTCTCTTTCTGAATATTTATGTAATGAATATTGATAATAAGTTCTACAATATACATGTATTTTGGTGATAAGTTGCCAATATATACGAATAACAAATATCATTTATCATGAGAGGGTCTGACAATTGTACTTATACAAATTTCATTATTGAAATATTTCTAAACTTATAATATTAAAGCGTGATTTCTCACGAGACTTTACTATGTACCATATTGTTATAAAGTGTTTATTCTTGTCTCCAATCATAGTCAAATGCTAATGTGTTTTTACACTTAGTGATAAAATGTTTAAAATATTTTGACGGGTTGAAGTAAATGTTACGAGTTTTTCACTCATTTTGAAATTTGTTTGTTTTGTATATTCTCTTTTATTTTAAAATTGTGTTAAAAGTCCGGAATCAAATCAAGAGTGACATCATAGCTCGCATTATATAGTGAGATTCGAGGTGGTTTGATACTAAGTTCTATTGTTGTAGAAATTGGGTTGTATTATTGAACATTAATGTTTTGTGAATAGCTTATGTTCGTTACAGTTTTTGAGAATCAGTTGAGCCAATGATAATGTATACGAAAAGGCCCATTGTATTGTGGTTAATGACCCATAGGTTCATGATCGTGGTAATTGGCTTGAGAATCCGCTACGAGTTGGAGTTAATTTATAGTTGATTTTTCTAGTTAAGAACATAATCAGATTTATGATTATTAGGCATGCTTAGCTAGCAGCTCGGCAAGGTCGGGTTTTTACAATAACAATAGACATGTTCGGGCCTTAAGGGTATCGATACGATAATTTTTTTCATAATTCCGAAAGTTAATCTGTTGAAGTTTTACAAAGTGGGCTTATGTTGAATCAAGACTTAAAAGATCCTTTTAATCTTTTTGCTTTATTTTCGTTGTTATTTCATTATAGTTGAATGCTTATCGGACAATAATTTTTCAGAGGACTTTTTGCAACGGGGTAAAGATTAAAATAAATTCACAATTTGGATGAACATTCATATAAAGGGTAGTGGACAAATATTATTAGGTGGATAATTAAGACAATGTTTTTCTTAATTTTGTGTTTAAACATGGCAAAAACAATAGAAATGTACTCCTCTCCTTCTAAAAAGTTGTTCGCACTTTGACTAGCTACCTCTTAATAAAAATTCAGATAGGAAGAACGAAATGAAATGAAATAATAGAATAGTGAGATTGACATTTATGGATTAAAGTAATAAGATTATCATGATATTATTATACTCCCTCCGTTCCAAAATGTTATACCCATTTTCCGTTTTAGACCGTTTCAAAAAGATATACCCATATAGAATATTTTATATATATATACATTTTTTCTCCCCATTTTACCCTTCAATATCTAAATATTTACCTACCTTTTACTCATTTGTACTTTAATGGTCCCCACATTTGAATCTCTCTCTCTTACTTTTCCTAATAAGGACAAAAAAAGTACATGAAAATTATTAAAATAAACATAAGATTCTCCTATGATTCTATTTGCCTTGGTTTTCCCCCATATTCCAAATGGGTATAACATTTTGGAACGGAGGGAGTATATATGAATCACATATATTGGTACTACTCTGATGCAATGAAATTTTTACATTTTGGACTATATTGATTTGGAATTAAGATATCCTCAAAATGGATCCAATTATTATTAAAAAAATCATAAATATTGATTTTTTTGATCTAATCTTTTGTAACCCATGCATTTTGCACGGACGTAAATCTAGTTTACCCATAAAACATATTGGAAAAAAGCTGGTGTCTGGCTATCAAATGTTGTTTATATAAAAAGGTAAATTTGGTGGGATATAATATGATATCTATAACCCTTCTAAAAGGGAGTAACATTTTACTGTTCATGTGAACAGTGAAATGAGTCTCAAACAACTGATTATCACTTTTCATTTGAACAGTAGAAGAGCCGCTATTTTTATTTTGCCTTTAGCGTTTGTCTATTGTTCAGCGTTTTCACTTTGCTCTTTCTTCGTCCTGTCTCCTGACCCATCTTCCCTCTTTTCCTGTGAATTTGTCTACTGAAATTTCTTTACTTTCTTCGTCTTGTCTCATCGTTCTCTGTCCTCTGTCTGCTTTTTCTACTTTTTTTTTTCATTTCTCATCTATGGCTCCTCCTATCTATTCTCTCTCTTTCCATATCTCTCATAGAAACACCTTAATTTCCCTCTCTAAGTTTCCCCATTTCATCGCTGTCATTCCTCTCTCCCCTCTCAACCACTTCATTTCCTTCACCTCCTCTAATTGTATACGCTCTAATATTTACAAACAAAAAAAGCTTCAGGCGTCGAATCTAAACCTTCGAATAAAGGGATGAAGTTGGTCTCCAGTTAAGGAAGCCCTTGCATTATAAAGGGACCTTTTTCCATCAGATACTGAAGGGTTCCATGGCTCTCAGGTATGTTCTCAGTGACCTTTTTATTTCAAGGGATTTTTTTGCCAAAGATTTGGGGGTTCGATTTTTTTGTAATTAATTTTTGTTCTTGCTTTAGATCTTTTTCTCCAACACAAATGATTTAATGGGATAATTTGATTTTCTTTGGGTTTCTTTTTCTTCATTTCATTTTCCATATAATTTTTCAACAAAAATGAGCTCGGTAGTACTGCCATCTCCATTTTAGTTGTCTTATCTCTACTTTTTTTTTTGTTGTACATGTGTATAATTGTTCTCTCATTTTTTCCATTTTAGTTCTTCTTGTGCGGTTCTATTTTGGAGAAGATTGATGGGCTTTTGCTTGCAATATATACTTTGAAGGTGAGTTTTAAATTTATTAGCATTTTCATTTTCTGTGATAGATTTTATCATCAACCACCATCCAGTGGTTATCACTTGGGCAAAAAATTTCAGCTTTATTATGGAATTAACTAGGTTTGGGTTATGTTGTCTTGAAATTGAAGGCCATGTGAGGGTTTTGATCAATTAATAAGTATATTTCTACTATTATTTGGGTTTATTGGTGAAGAATTGAAGAGAAGTTCAAATTGTTGAGAAAATAATAAATGCCATTTTAATTTTCTTTGTTCCATTTTAAATTGCTCCTTTTTTGGGAGATTAATTTCGAAATTGGGAGACTCACTTCGAATAGCTTTCTCTCGCCTTTTGATATTGCATATAGGGCATATAAGATTTTTCCTCTGGTCAAATTTAGGTATTCCTCCATTTGTTCTCATTGTCACGTTTAACATTGAATTACATTGATATTGATAGTTTAGTTTTTATTAGTTCTTTTTTCTTTTCTTTTTTACTACCATTGTCATTTCTCAAGCAATATTCTGTTATCTACCTTTTATATTTAACCTCTTTCACAAGTTACAATGAATTCCTTGAGATTATGCCATTATGTTAACAATTTTAATGAAACTAACGGTAGGACGTACTAAGCCCTAGACCAACATTTAAATAATTGAAAGCACTTGAGAAGCTTTTGTTCTAGATGAATGTTTGTTTATATAGTACTGCATCATTTTGTTTCTTTGGTTGGAGATATTGCAATGATTTTGAATAGAACCCTTTTCTTGTTGAGAGAAACCTGATTATGTACGGCAAGCAAACTAAAAGGGTTCAAGTTTTCACGGCCATGGTGAGCTCTCTCTTATTTTTTCAGTTTTCAAAGCTTTTTTTAGAGTCTTCTTAATCTCTGAGTTGATGTATCTTTTTTTCGGTTTTTTTTTTACTATGGGTTTTACATATTTGAATTCATCAACATTATCATGATTGCCTTAAAGTTTATTCTATCTTAAGTTTTCTGTTTTCCTTAAAATGTTCCTGATTTAGTTCTATTCAAGGTAACCTCATGTAATCATATTCTCTTAGAAAATATTGTACTTTTTTGTGTTCCAATTTGAGTTTCTACATGTGTTTGCCCTCCCTCTACAAAAGAAAATCTAGCCAACAGCCGCAATCATTATTTCGCCATTTGAAGAAAAATTTCTACTTTTACATCAAATTATTTGAAAAACCTACTGATCTTTTTCGAGGTACTTTTTCCTAACTTTTTGATTTTTCATTTTATCTAACTCTTGGGTTTCTTTGTAGAGTATTATCTAGCTCTAATTCTCTTTTCCTTTTTATTGAATTAGGCGGAAAAGTAAGAGGCAAAGTATGGCTTGGTTATGTGGAGTGTAAGCTGAGTCTTATAGACAAGGTTTATCCTTTATTTACCTCGATTCTCATTATTTTCATTGTTGTGTTTTTCTTTGAATGATAAATGTTAGATTGATATTATAGTGTCATTTCAGTTGACTCTTTGGACTCTTTGGACTTGGCAGTGGGTTCAGACTTTAAGTGGCATGTCTTGTCAGGCATTACTGCAGTCTTATAAGTAAAATTAAATTCAAATATGATAATTTCAACAGAAAAGCACTCTTATTACGATATTTAGGTTAAAATATGATGCTTGTATTCTTAATGGAGTTTGCAGTCACTTGATTTTCTAATTTTACACCCTTGCATTTCATTGCCCTCCTTTTAAAATTCCTGCTCTTTCTTGTTGGAGAGAATATTAACATAGACTTGATTGGGATGTTAGGGAGTTAGCAAATAGACCATATGATAGGATAAGGGAGGATAGAAGAGAAAAAAAGATTTACGAAAAATGGAGTAAAGTAACCTAGGCAAGAAATTTATGAATACTCCTCCCGTTCCATAATCTTTTTTCCGTTTCTTTTTTCACCAAAATTAAAGTTTGGAGAATGTGGTCCCATAAACGTACAAAAATCGCTCTTGTTTGTATTTTAAATCTTATTGGTATTAGGTGGATTTGTAATCTGGTGGCTAAAACCAACTTTTATCCTAAACATGGGTGAAGAATGCTCATCTAACACCCAAGGTTATTGTTTTGCTTGTTGCTCTTAAAAGAAGCAAAATTTTACACAGTTGAAGAGTTCTTAATGAGCAACAAGTATCCTTTGGTGTAGGATGGATGAACTCCCAATCTTCCTCAACCATTTAGCTTCACTATAAGATTTTATTTGCTTAAATAATATATCTACTCATTTTCTTAGAGATATTATCGATCACGCGGGCTTTTTAATCTTTCCATGGTTTGATATTTTTTCCCAAGATGATTTACTTCCTACTACTCAGGCAAGAGAATTGTCAAGTTTATATCTTTGTGTTTAGAACTGAACCATATAAAGAGAATTTCTAACTTGGTTGGGGGGGGGTGTTCAGGAGAAGGTGTGGTACGTTATTTTTGCCATTCGTTTGAGCATGTCGATTTATTTTATATGGTTCCCTCGATCGGTTGGTTGAGTTATGTCATGTGTTTTTTTGCAGAGGGTAAGACTGATTACAGGGCGAGGAATCGCTTGATTAATCAGGATAAGAACAAGTACAATACTCCCAAATATCGCTTTGTTGTGCGATCTGTATCCTTGCCTTCAAGCTTTAGCTGTAATTATTTTGTTCCAATTGTTGCTATTGTGCTTTGATTAGACCTTGTTACTCTTTTAGTATATGGCCTTGTAATTTTATATGTATTCTAATAGTCTCATGGGTATAAACATTGGTCCCCACTGATGATTATTGTGTTGGCCATGAATGATGATCTTACAATGTCTCTTATGTGGAAGATCATTTGATATCAAAGATTGAGCTTTGTGTAAGGTTTATGTTTAATTTTTTCCTTTGTATGCCATCTGATATTATACTCGGTTGTTGATTGAGCTCGAAATTCGGGTAATTGGGTTGTGATTGTGTTTACATGTCATTTTTGTGTTGTTGTAGAAATATCTTAAGGTCTAAAACCTGATTTTTGCATTTATCTATTGCATCACTTGTGGCTCATTCTTCAGTGCCTGGCTGCCAATAGTTGACACTTGACATCAAAGAAAGGTATTTTATATTAATGCGTTAAAATCTTCTTTGCAAATTTCTTTCATGGCATGCTTCATATGTCGTCTTGTTTAGCACTTTTGAATCACTGACTATAGAAAGAAAAGGCAATGTGTGGATGTGTAACTTCTTTTAATAATTTCCTTTTGCTTGCTAAAAGCTTATCAGAAGATCCTTAACTCTGTTATTAGACAAACAAAGATGTTACCGCACAAATTATATCTGCTAGCATAACTGGTGATTCAGTTCTTGCTTCTGCTTATGCTCATGAACTTCCTCAATATGGACTTGATGTGGGTCTTACGAACTACGCCGCAGGTTAGCTTCTTAATTTTTCTAGATACCCTGGTTGGCATACATGCATCCAGCGCAGGTTAATTTATAACCTCATTTCATAAGTGCAGCTTACAAACTTGGCCTTTTTCCCCCCATCTTCTTATTTTTTAACGGCTATTACTGCTGACATTTTGATGTGTTGAAAAAGTACAACATGAAGCTAAATCCAACAAAATGTTCATTCGGAGTACCAGCTGGTAAGTTCCTACGTTATATAGTTACGCAAAGAGGGATTGAAGCTAGCCTAGACCAGATAAGAGCACTCATCAACATCCAATCACCAAAAAACCTGAAAGAAGTCCAGAAGCTGACAGGAAGAGTTGCTGCGCTCAATCGTTTTATTTCTAGGTCATCAGATAAGTGTCACCTTTTCTATCATGTACTTAAGAAAAATAAAGGTTTTGATTGGACTGCAGAACATGAAGCTGCCTTACAACAACTAAAGGCTTATCTAGCTACTCCGCCCATACTCTCCAAGCCGAAGCAAGGAGAAACCTTACAGCTTTATCTAGTTGTAAGTAATACGGCTGTTAGTGCGGTTCTATCTAGGGAAGATGACAGCCAGCAGCTACCAGTGTACTATATCAGTAAGTCTTTGCTTGATGCAGAAACCAGGTACACGTCTTTAGAAAAATTGATATTAGCTCTGTATACAGCTTCCAGAAAGCTCAGACATTATTTCGAAGCTTATCCTATATGTGTTATGACTAATTATCCCATAAAAGCTGTGCTACGCAAACCAGAGTATACTGGCAGGATGAGCAAGTGGGTTGTATCCCTGAGTGCCTATGACATCAGGTACCAACCCCGAACGGCTATAAAATCACAAGCCCTAGCTGACTTTGTGGCTGACTTCAGTGCTAACCTAGCTGCCTCAACAGATGAAGAGGTGCGACACATTAACCAGGTAACACCTACAGGTAGCTGGAAATTGTTTGTGGATGGCTCCTCCAATTTTAGAGGAGCTGGGCTAGGTATAGTCCTAAAGTCGCCACAAAGGGACATGATAATAGGCTCTATTTGCTGTGATTTTAAAGCTACTAACAACGAAGCCGAGTACGAAGCTTTGATTGCAGTTATGACTGTGGCTCATAACCTACGGGCAACCAGGTTGCAGGTATACAGTGACTCCTTACTGATCGTCAGCCAGGTAAAAGGTGAGTAAGCAACTAAAGACTCGAAGATGTCCCTCTACCTAGAGCTGGTCAAATCCAAGATATTGCTCTTTCAGGAGTTTACCATACAACAGATACCAAGAGACCAGAATATTAAAGCTGACGCACTAGCTAACCTAGGCTCTGCACTTAGGAAATGCAGCTTCAGCAATATTCCCATTGCTCACTTAGCAGAGCAAGCTGTCAACAAGGAGGAAAGCAGTGTGTTTAGTATTGGTGATGTAGTAGGTATCGATAGCTGGACGAAGCCGCTGTTAGATTACTTGGAAAGGGACATACTGCCAGATGATAAGCTAGAATCAAGGAAGCTACGCATGAAAGCCAGCAGGTACCAGGTGATAGCTGGAGTGCTATTCAAACATGCAGCTAAGCAGGACATGCTGCAAAGGTGCTTAGAAAAGGAGCAGTGGGAAACTACCCTCAAGGAATTTCACGAGGGAGAGCGTGGTTCACATACAACAGGAAGAAGCTTATCTAACAAAATCCTATCTTATGGATACTATTGGCCAACATTGCGTAAAGATGCCAAAAGGTACGTAGCTAAATGTGATAGTTACCAAAAGCATGCAGGTATGGTACATAAGCCCTCTGAACCATTACACCCTACCTTGACGCCCTGGCCATTCATGAGGTGGGGCATGGACATAGTAGGAAAGCTGCCAGTTGCACCAGGTCAAAAAGTATTCATGCTGTCCTTAACTGACTACTTCTCTAAATGGATTGAAGCTGGTGCATTCCAGCAGGTAAGAGATAAGGAGGTGATTAATTTTATACATACTAACATTATTTGAAGGTTTGGGGTACCTAGTGAAATTGTATGTGAATGGATCTCAATTTATAAGTGATAAAACGCGACAATTTTATCACGAATGGAACATTAACCTGGTTACCTCAACACCCAGGTATCCACAAGCTAATGGACAAGCTGAGTCCAGCAATAAGGTGATCATCAATGGCATCAAAAGGAGGTTGAAGGCTAGAAAAGGTAAGTGGGTAGAGGAACTGCCTAGAGTCCTCTGGGCCAACAGAACAACACCTAGGGGAGTAACAGGGCAAACCCCCTTTTCATTAGTCTATGGCTGTGAAGCTGTGTTGCCAGCTGAGGTAGCCATACCAACTGCCAGGTATGGGCTCTTAACCCCTGAGTTAAATGATTCTGAGCTGTAGCTCCCAACTTAGTTTTGCCTTAAGCAGAATTTAGCATAAACAGCTGCTTTACTAGATCTCCAACGTGCTAAAACTGAGTCACGTCACACTATCGAGAATCTAAGAAATGAGTTAGAATCTGCCAAGAGAGATATTAGGAAGTCCAAACGGCGCAACATTGGCAGCACAACTTGCTTCCCTAATTTATCTGATTCAGAAAGTAGCAGTGAAGAAGAGGAGATCAAGGAAGATCCTAACCAGGACAACAGAGAAGTTGATACAACAGCTAGCAGGTTCGTTGTCCTAGAAGCACAACACAAGAAGATAATGCGCATGCTGGCCAAGCTACCTGGGGCACCTACACCTGCAACTAGGGGTGTTAATGAGCCGAGCTGAGCCCGAATAGTGGTAGGCTCGGCTCGAGCTCGAAGCTCGTCGAGCTTTAAAAAATGAGCTCGGCTCGAGCTCGAGTCATAAAACAAAGGGCTCGGCTCGAGCTCTGCTCGTTTGTAAAGGCTCATTTTGAGCTCGTTATAAGGCTTGAGTTCGACTCGTTTGTAAAGACTCAATTTAAGCTCGTTTAAGGCTCGAGTTCGAGCTCATTATAGGCTCGTGTCCCTTTGCTTTGCAATCTCCAAATTCCAAATATGCTCAAAACTAACATGAATATTACATAGAATTTGTCACAAATCTTACAATCCAAGTCTCACCAATACATCTTCACACATCAAAATACATTATTGTCTTGCTTTTGAAATGCAATTAAAAATAAAAATTTACCTGTTGGTGGGTCGCTCGCTGTTGCAGAGGGAAGAGGACGAGGAAGAGCAGAGGGTGGCGGACTGGTGGTCGTCGGTCGCCTGATGCAGAGGGAAGAGGACGAGGAAGAGCAGAGGGTCGTCGTCGGTCGCCTGATGCAGAGGGAAGAGGACGAGGAAGAGTAGATGCCGGTCGTCGGTCGCCTGAACTGAAGATGGAAGCGGTGAAGGTGGCGGACTGGCGGCTGAGCTGCAGATGGAAGGGGGTGAGGCCGTGAGGAAGAGCAAGCGCAGTAGCAAAGGAGGGAATGTTAGGGTTTGAAATTGAATATTGGGTTTTGAGATTAGGAGGATGAGGGACTGAGTGAGTGAGGGTAGGCGGTTTTTTTTATTTTTGTTTTTTTGAAAGTTTTAATATTATAAAATTTAATAATAATTAAAATATTAAATTTATTTCGAGCCGCTCGCGAACTTTTCGAGCCGAACTTATCTTAGCTTGTGTATCGGTTCGTTAACTCTCGAGCCGAACCCAAGTTCGAGCCAAGCCTTACCGAGCCGAGCTCTGGCCGAACTATGACCGAGCCGAACCCGAGCAGTTTGCGAGCAGGCTCGGCTCATTAACACCCCTACCTGCAACAAAGGAAGCAGTAGATGGCTACGCTCAATCACCTTTTGTAGACGAGATTGCTAAAGCCAGGATTCCCAAGAAGCTGCACCTGACTCCATCATCTAAGTTGTACGATGGGGCAACAGATCCATATGATCACGTGAACCAATATAAGCAGAAGATGTGGACCCTGCCTATTCCCGAGCATCTCCTTGAATCCACTATGTGCAAATTATTATGAGCTACACTAGCTGGCCCAGCTTTACAATGGCTTATTAGCTTAAAACCAGGTTCAATATCTTACTTTTCCACTTTGATTAACAATTTTAACCAACAATTTTCTAGCAGCAGGGTTATGGAAAAGCATACTGGCGACCTCTATTGCATCACCCAAGGGCAGAATGAAGGTGTGCGTCAATACCTGGATAGGTTCAACAAGGAAATGATAGCTGTCAAGAATCTGGACGTTCCAACCACAATTGAAGCATTCCGGATAGGGCTAACCTATGAATCTAGGTTGTATTACGAATTAACCAGGTACCCTTGCAGCACCTTTGAAGATGTGAGGGAGAGAACCATGGATGAAATCAGAGTTGAAGAAGATGAAGCAGTCATAAGCTAGATCCAGGCTAGCTGTGGTTAGCTAGAAAAGGGGCATATCGCCTAGCATCCTAATATACTAAGGTTGTACCACTTCTAATAAATCAAGTAAAAATCTAAGTTTTTAAATTATCTATTTTTCTGTTTTTACCTCGTGGAACGCTTACTGACTTAAGTATCGGAAGGTCGTTGGCCATACCAACGACCATCTCAAACTGAGATGTAATGCAGGATTAACTAAGCTAATGAAGAGGTTTGCACACCAGGTTCACCAAAGCTAACAGATTGACTGGTACGTCAGATTCATCTAAGCTAACAAAGAGGCTTGTACGCCAGGACACAAACGTCAGAATCCATACGACTTATACGTCTAGATTTATGCGCATACAAAAACTAAGGCTTACTAGGCAGCAGATTATAATCAAA
The DNA here is from genome assembly GCA_947645195.1 of Patellifolia procumbens. NCBI lineage: Eukaryota > Viridiplantae > Streptophyta > Magnoliopsida > Caryophyllales > Amaranthaceae > Patellifolia > Patellifolia procumbens. The sequence continues at coordinate 909,499 of CANSGD010000370.1, forward strand.
CAAAGTGGCAACATACACACGAAATGACTATATTTTTACTAACGTTTTTCGATGTAGTTAGATTAGCTAGTTGGATGGTAACTTGCACCTTCCAAGATGTTGCGCATGCAAGGTCCAAGTTAGGGGCAATTGTTATGTCCAGATTTTCCTAAGCTAGTTCTGCAGGTTCGGAGGTTCCACGATCATAGGTTTCAGCTATAGCTTCCGAGTATTAGCTTCCAGCTAGCTACTACTAGCTACTGGATGTAAGCTACCGGCTTGCAGCTAACAGGTTCCGGCTTCCAGGTTCCGGCTTGCAGCTACCAGCTACCAGCTTCCAGCTTCCAGCTATCGGTCATCAGCTTGGAACATGTCAACGTATGACTCACAATAGCCTAAAATATAGGTTAAATGATTGTAGCAGCTAGGATTCTCCATCTAGGGCTCTCAACTATGGAAGGCCATCTTAGATCTCTCAGCTAAGGAGTCCCAGCTTCACTGACACGTCAGGGATTAGTTATGACCAAAGCCTAAGATCACGCAAGACCAAGTCCAACTGCAGTAAAGATAAAACGTATAAAGACTCATTCAAAGCCATTAACTACGGACATGGGCGAGAATATAGGAGCAGTTACAAGCCGTTGAGGAAGCTGTTTCAAACGGATACTTATCTTAGTTTATATAGCACAATGATTATGTAATTGAGGGACACAAGATCTACGCATTGAGCATTTTTACATTCTAAAAGCAAGCTTTATTCTTAGCATACGATTTACGTTGATACGTAAGACACTAGGGTTGTAACTGTGATTATAGTGGATTGGTGGACTCAAAGCCACCTGCGGTTTTTAGACCCTTATTCCTGGGGTTTTCTGCGTCACCATTCGTGGTGTCCCTTTCTCTTTTTTGCTCTCCTTCTTTCTTCTTTGCTTTGTTCATCTTGATTAGCCATCCATCTTCATTAGCTAGTTGTAGGTCTCTGGCTAGATTTTACTTGAGTAAAATTTGGCATAAACAATGATAATAATTCTTTGTTGCTTTTATGGTGAAAATAGCAGTGATAAGGGCAGTCATCCGAGCCATCCGCACTCACAATTACCTCCTCCATATGTTCAGACTAGCATTACCTCCCAACTACAACATTGTCCATCACAATTACACCTTGAATCTAATGGTTCTGTATCAAACCACTCAAAACTCCAATTGTGCAACTCACACTCTAACAAGAGTGAACTCGTCGCAGGGTTGAGACAATCCTCTAATTCACCAGAAGCGGTGACCTCATCAAATATGACTTACCAACAAAATGAACCTCGATCTAACATTTTATTTCCTCGATGCATAACTCCCGAGGAAGCCAAAGGAGAAAACAGGAAGCCTCCAAAGCCAGTTGGGCGAACGGGCCAGCAGAAACTTCTATTCTCACAGATGCCATGTGTTTCAACCACTGGAAATGGACCTAACTGAAGAAAAAAAATCTCGGTTTTTGTATAAATACTCAAAAATGGAGGTGACCATAATTTGTGTTTGCCACGGAGCATCGTTCTCCCTGGCTGGTTTCGTGGAGCATGCAGGAGGTGTTGATGTAGAATACCCTCTCAAACAGATAAGAGTGGTGCCCTTTGCCCTTGGTTAACCATTCCGAGCTAACTTTATGAGCTCTAGTATGCTGAGTTTCAAGTAGAGATGGTAATATAAGCAATTATTCTTCCCCTCTAATCTTTTATAGCATTGCAGGGGTCAACATGAGATTCTTTTGTTCTCAAGGAAAACCTTTAATCTAACTTAATTTGTACTTATGGAAGTTTAATTGAAAGTTTGTCTTAGTTATCATTTATTTAAAATGTAGTTCATCTAGTTATTGTGGATACTACTATCAACTAGAGTAGGAAGTTATAGAATGCGGCACCTTTTCTGTGCAACCGGTCTTGAATGGAGTACTATGCAAAGTTCTCCAACATGAAAAGTTGTACTTGTATGTTGGATTGCCTAGGAGATTTCGGTAGAGAAGAGCCAAAAATCTGTCCTTGGATATGGCATTTTACATTGATTGTATATCAACTAGTATATCTATTTCATATTGCATATTCAATGGAGCAATTTGATTTTGCTAATGAAGTAGAGGAGCAATTACCAAGCTTAAATTTGCACGAGTTCTAACCCTCCAATAAATTAAAGCATTGTCTGCAGATATGTTTTGAAACTTGATGAGGGTGTTTATAAATCCTTTTTTCCAACCGTCAAAACCTCCATTGGAGGAGGCTCCACGCCCCTCCGAGCATCCAATCATCAAATAACTCTAAAAAGGGGATTCTTATAGAAAACAGGGGCCCTATGCGAAATAAAAGATTAGGCCCTACTAAATTACAACAGTAGAGGAATGTATTAATTTTCAAGATTCATTTTATATAAAAAGTAACATACTTTTCCCCTTTAAAATAGCCAAATCTATCGAATTTATGTGATCCAATATGCGTTGTTATAGAATAAGATGGTAAGAATAAAGAACTTCACACATGAAATTATATAAGAGTGTATTTCTTGAATTAACTGAATATACCATTTATAAGAACTTAAAGTTTTAAAAAATCTGAAAGTAAAAAGTAAAAGAGCGGCTCAAAAATCTCTTAAATTAAAAGTATATTAAATTACTAGTACAAAATTTTTAGTTAAGTATTTAAACTTTGCATAACAATTCCTTCAAAAATTAAGGAAATTGCATGAGAATAGTAATGCCAAAAAAAGAAAATTAATGAAACAAAACAAGGGTAATGATGACTAATGAAGGCAGAAGCTTTGTGCAATTGTAATTTAAAGTTGTCATGAGGATGAGTCGAACTCACGCTCTTCCTACTTGATACAAAAACTTATGCATCACAACTACCGCTGGACTATGAGCTTATTATACGAGAAGTTTGCACTAATTTCATAATATACTGTTATCAAATTGGGGCCCCATTCCGAGCAAGGCCCTGTGCGGGCGCTCAACCTACACAGGGCCTTAGCCGGGCCTGACTCTAAATGCCAAGCCATTAAGCCAATCTCTCACCTTTGTTCTTTCCTCTACATCTTCCTATATGAAACCCCTTATGTGTTACATTTCCTTCATCCTTCAATCTAAAATTTGAACTCTTCGTTCCAAGCCCAGATGAGATGGTCCAAAAATCCCTGAAATCTGATAAAATCTTAGTAGTATGCAGTAGTCTTTAAAGCTATTTGCTACTTGTTCCAAAAGCAATATTTGAAATTTCACTTGAAAAAACTTTGGAAAATACTAGGATATTTCTTTCTCCAATCCTTTGGCAATGACATGACATCTATTTAGTAATTAGATGATTGAAAGATTATTACCCACCACCACCCCTAGATAATTATTATCCTCATTTGAAGTGTAATAGTTCCCCTCTTTCTTCCAACCAACACCATCTTATCCTCTTTAATACCACTCTATCATGTTTATGTTCAACTCTAAATGCCTTAATTTTTCTATATTTGACTTATATTAACCCTAATACATTACTCTCATTCGAAGCATGCTAGGTCATAAGGGTTTATATATATAATACCCTATCAGTTTAACAAAACAGAATGAGCCTAAGCAAACCTTAAACAATAATAAGATTTGGTTATAGAATATCTAGCGAGACCTCGTGCTTGGTTATTGTTACGATACAAAAGATAAATTGTAAAAGATAGAATTATAGTAACTGATAGAGTTTCCTAATATATCATTAGGTTTGAGAGGTTTAGATGTACACATATATTCTACCACACATTAATGAGAAGGAAATGAGAGGTTTAAGTTTTTTCGTACAAACTTGAGTTTTTGAGACTTGTCGTCATTCATGGAAAAGGAGGAGGACAACATGCCGCCGCCAGCAAAGGTGGATCCTAAGTATTACCTTGGGTCGAGTGATCACCCAGGGCTTGTAATTACGCCGGTAAAATTGTGAGGCCCTAATTATGACGAGTGGGCTAAGGCCTTGCGAAGATCGTTAATTGCAAAGTGGAAGTTTGGGTTTGTCGATGGCTCCATTACAGAGCCTAATGTGGATGCGACGTAGATGAAACATTGGGTGGTTGTGCATTCGATGTTAGTATCGTGGATCACTAATAATTTAGATGATGACTTGCGTTCCCAAATTGATGACTTTGATATAGAGAGTGATTAGTGGCTGCAGCTCCATAACCGATATTGTGTTGTAAGTGGTACGAGAATATGTCACTTGAAGACGTCGCTAGGAGATTGCAAACAACTCGACAATGAATCTATCACTGAGTATTTTGGACGCTTGTCGAAAATATGGAAGGAATTGGTGCAATATGCGCGTGTGCCAAAGTGTTCATGTGGCGCTTGCAAGTGTGATATAGCCAAATAGGTAGATGGTATTCGCAACGAGAATTATTTACATTATTTCTTGATTGGCCTTGATAAAGAACATTATTAGGCAATTCGTGCTCAATTGCTGGCACAAACACCCTTGCCTTCGGTTACCGAACGCTTGCATTTGAAGGGAGGGAAAGAGAAGGAGACAGAGATGGCTTTTAAGGTGGACTCGAAGGCTAGATCACGTACTAGCGACACCCATGATCGATTCTGTACTCATTGCAAACGAGAGGGACATGACGAGAAGAATTGTTATCAGCTTATCGGATTCTCGGAGTAGTGGGATGAGAGGAAAAAGGGTGGAAGACGTCCTGGCCGAGGCGACAGAGAAGGCGCCACCACACGTGGGGTAGAAGAGGAGGAAATAACGGAGGTCGAGGTAGCAATGTACGAGCTAATGCTGTGCAAGGAGGGTCTAATATTGCTGTTACAATTACATCAAATCCCACTGATGGACTTGCAATGGTCAGTTTGGATCAAGCACAACAATTATTGATTTGCTCATGAATAAACCCAAACCAAGATTAGAAGGTAAAACAAATATGTTGTGGATTGTTGACACAGGAGCTTCAAATCATGTAACAAATGACCTCTCAAGTCTCAACATTGAGAGATGTCAGGACGATTCATAATTGGTCGGTTGGTTTGCCGGATGGGCAAACTGTGAATGCTAATCAAATGGGTTTAGTAAATTTGAGGAGATGGTTGGGTTCTTAATAATGTCTTGTTTGTCCAACAATTAAATTGCAATTTAATTTTGATTACTCAACTTAGTGACGAACTATGTTGTTATGTTCAATTCACTAAAAAAATTTGTGTTATTCAGGACCAATCCATGAGGATGCTGATTGGCATGGGTGATCGACAAGATGGACTTTATTATTTTTGTCGTGTTCCGCAAGTGAAGGAGTTAGCAGTATATTGTGAGTTCGACCTGTGGCATCAACGTGGACATCCATCGGACAAGATACTTAAGTTACTACCACCAGTGAGTAATTTTCGTAGGAGAAATTATCATGTTTGTGATGTATGCCCTTGTGAAAAACAATCTAGAGATAATTTTCCCAGTAGTGCCAATAAAGCAAGTAGAGTGTTTGATTTAATTCATGAAGATTTATGGTGACCTTATAAAACGGCCTCATCTTGTGGGACACATTTATTTTTGACAATTGTAGACGATTTTTCAAGAGTTGTATGGGTTTATGTAATACGCATTGAAAATGAGGTTGAATCAATGTTCCTTTATTTTGTTGCTATGATAAACTGTCAATTTGATTGGGTTATTAAGGTGGTTCAGAGTGATAATGGTACGGAGTTTAACTCCTTAAAACCTTTTTTCTTGAATAACGACATCTTGTTTGAAACATCATGTGTGGGCACCTCTCAAAAAAATGGGCGAGTGGATCGACATATTTTGAATGTAGCTCAGACTTTGAGGTTTCAAGGGAATTTGCTAATTAGGTTTTGGGGGGAATATGTTTTGACAGCTTGTTACTTGATTAATCGGACACCTACTCCCCTTCTTTATAACAAGAGTCTGTATGAGATGTTATTTGGCGAAATTCCTCATTGTGATTCCATTCGTGTTTTTGATTGCTTGTGCTATGCTCATAATCAAAGGAGTAAAGGGGATAAATTTGCGTCATGGAGTTGCAAATGTGTGTTTCTTGGTTATCCCTTTAAGAAGAAAGGTTGGCAATTATTTGATGTAGAAACATGACAATTTTTTGTGTCATGGGATGTGAAATTTTATGAATATGTATTTCCATATACGGAGGAGTCCAGTATCCAGTGATATCAATTATGCATAATAAGAGTGAGGATGATGAATCTGAGCATTGGCATTTTGGTAGTATACATGATGGTGGATTGACGGCGACAATACCTGCGGACCAAGGTTTAAATGATGTCGAGACGACTATGGTACAACACGAGGTCGATGGTTGTACAATAGGGACCATAAATCAGCCTTGGGAACCTCTGATGGGCCACGAAAAGGGAGTGTAGGAGGGGGGACAGACGACTGACGCTTAATTAGGCAAAGGTAAACGGGAGAAATTTACGTCGACAAGACTATAAGAGTGTGTAACAAGCACCATACGTGGAAATAATAAAAGTTCATCCTCAAGTCACCTTAGACATTAACTTCCTCAGGTACTCCCTATTCTGTCACATATTTTGTTAATTATGAATGTTTTTCGTCCAAACATCGAAATTATATTGCAGCAATAACAAAAGGAACAACACCTAAGTCTTTTAAAGAAGCGATGAAACATGACGGAAGGCGAAAGGCTATGGCTGTTGAAATTCGTGCTGTTGAGGAACAACAAACTTGGTCATTGGAACCTCTACCCGTTGTGAAGAAGGCACTCGGGAGTAAATGGGTGTATACGAAGAAGAGAGATGAAGATGGAAACCTGCCCAGACTGAAAACAAGGTCAATGTGCCTTGGAAACCATCAAGAGGAAGGGATAAAATACAATGAGACATTTGATCCAGTGGCGAAAATGTCTACAGTTCGTACTTTTCTAGCAGTTGCAGCTGTGAAAGACTGTGAGGTACTTCAAATGGATGTGCATAATGCCTTTTTGCACGGTTATTTAGAGGAAGATATATATATATATATATATATATATATATATATATATATATATATATATATATATATATATATATATATATGGTTTCCAAAAGAATAATTCTGAGACTGTTTGTTGAATGAAAAGATCCTTGTATGGTTTGAAGCAGGCACCTCGATGTTGGTTTGAGAATTTGATATCACGTATTTATATAGAGTTTTCTCCTCTATTTATGAGCTAATTCGTGCATCATTTGAGCTCTTCGGAGCTATTTTATACTAATTATCGTATATAGTCGTGGTTTTGTGTTTTAGTGTTGAATTGCAGGTTTTATGGAGTTTTCTCCTTATTTTCGAGCTATTTGGAAGCAACCACGGATTTACGAGTTGTTACGAGTCACGTAGGAATGTTGATGAGATTTATGGATGGTTTAGGAGGTCCCAAGACCTCTAAATATGAAGAATTGAGAGTCAAAGAGTCAAAAGGAGCTTCCTCGTACTCTGATCGGGCGAAATATGGCCCGGTCGGGTGACGATTTTATGATCGGATGGTAGGGTTTCGCACCTGATCGGGCGGACATCACCCGACCCAATCGGGTGAATAAACAAAGAAAAACAAGTTGAGAATCTCAAGCCCAACCCGATCGGGTAAGCGCAAAATATATTCAAGCTTTTCAACGCCAGCTACTTGCTGCTTCACACGAAGGATGGGAGCATTGGGCCAGTGCACGCCACCCGATCAGGCAGTGCTAAATTGTCTACCATTTTGCTGTTGCGTTACATGAGCCAAGAAAGTTGCTGGGAGCAAGTTGCACGCGGCCCGATCCGGCACTGCTTGCCCGACCCGATCAAGTGGGAGGCGCAATGACTGCATTGTGATGTTGCTGCTGCGTAGAAACTAAAACAAGATTTGGGCAATTTTTGTGTGGGCCCGATAGGGTGGGCCATTGCCCGATCGGGTCCCGCACTCGGTTCCGAGAAATTCTATCTTTTATTAATTCGTTTTTAATTAGATTTTGGGGGATTATAAATAGCTAACCCTCCTTATTTTAGAGAAACTATTATTCCAGTTTTAATTCCATTGCGCTTAGTTTAGTTTTTAGAGAGTTTTATTAGATTAAACACTTTAGATTAGTTGAAGGGGTGATTAAACCTCGAATTTGATTTTAATAAAGGTTATTGCTTTTCGTCATTCGGTATTGTTCTTCTTTCTTAATCTCTTTAATTACTTTTGATTGCTTAGTTTAATTGTTGATTTGATTCATGATGTTAGGATTTGAGTTTTATTTCTATTTTATTATTGTTCATTAAATCTAGGGATTTAGAGAGGGAAGTCATGTTTATACCTTGATTACTTTGAATTGCTATTAGTTTCTAGGGTTTGATAGATATGTTATGGTGTGATTTATTCTTTGATGAGTAATTAATGTTATTGCGCAGTTTCATTGATTGCTTGAGATTAATAATTACCCAGACCCGTCTTACCTTTAGAGGCCTAGTACACATCAGTAATTCTGATTATGTTTGTGAACATGCTGCATATGTTGAATTATGGCGTTGAGACTGAACCATAGCTTGACACGTGCTCTAATCTATCGATTATTGACCTAGGTTCTGATAGTTGTTTGATCCCTTGATTAGTATAAGCATGGTGGACCGAACTAATTCCCTATACCTTTATTTCATAGATTAAAATCTCCCTTTATATTGCTTTCTAGTGTTTATTTAGTAGTTCAGCTGATTCCTCCCTGATTTTGTCTGAAGTAGATTTTAAGCTGAATATTAACTTAGAATTTCGTCTCTATGTGAATTCGACCCTACACTAGTGGAAAAAATAGCAATAGCTGCGGGCCAAAAAAGGCTTGTTGCTGCGTATTGTGAAACGTAGCTATTGAAGGCGCAGCTAATGTAAAAAACATTAGCTGCGTACATGTTCGTAGCTATTATTGAGCAGTTGCTGCGGGCCTTAAGCTGAGACCCGCAACAACAAGTGTCAATAGCTGCGGGCATGAGTGTATAGCCAGTAGCAAAATCTAATGATCACAAACATTATATCACACTTTGCTGAGGGCTATACACTCATGCCCACAGCTATTGACACTATCACACTTTGCTGAGGGCTATACACTCATGCCCGCAGTTATTGTAATTTTTTTAAAAATAAAATAAAACCTGTGCACACAGACCACACCTAACATCCTGCTACTCCCCTATTAGCCAAAGTCAACCAACTAATAAATAACTAATTAGTATACATTATCTCAAAAGCATATACTCAACTAGCTAATAACTAAAACAATGATATAATTATATACATAAAAAGTTAGCATTCGCCCAACTAGTTAGTATACATAAAAATCTAGCGTTCAAAAGAAACAATTTCTTCAAAATAGCATCTCTATTCCGGCTGAAAACATACAGCACGCACATACGCCTCGCATGCACCATTAACAACTGGTAACGGTTCTTCGCATCGACGCCTATCATCAGACGCTCGTGTATGGGTATAGGCCAAGAAGTCATAGATAGGCTTCTAAGAAGAAGATTATCCAACATCACCATCAGACGAATCAAATCAAATCAGGAAGTGTAAAACTGAAGGGGCACTCAATTGAGACCACAACACCCTAAATTTTTCTGCACATGTTGATAGCCCTAATCGCATCAGCATGCATCTCAGGATTCTCGAAACGCTCAAGAGATGCAAAATCAACCTGACTCAGGTTATCCCTGCAGAAACCAAACTTTAAACTCAACACAACAGAACAAAACATCAACTCAAGTAATAGAGAATCGAAAAAAAGAACTAACCAGAGATAATAGGGATCGAGTAGGAGGGAAGTGAATAAATTGAAGACCAAATTTGGGGTAGGGATAGCGAGATCGATTTCGGAGAGATTAATCTGATACTCAGACACAAATGGTTCCACGGTTTCTGAGCGAGACAGAAATGGGAGTGCGTAAGATGACACTGATGTTACTGTTGATGTTGCTGTTGAGTTTGAGTACAAAACAAATTAACACTGATGTTGCTATTGATGTTGTTTTTGATGTTGCCCTTATTGTAATCTGTAAATGCTGCCGTAAATGACCAAAACACAGACCAATCAGGAAATCTACCATTTACAAATGCAAGAGCTTTCCTGCCAACCTGAGCGTTATTATATGTGGGTGAGAAAAAAGGTGTAGTGCGCTTGAAATAATATAATCTTGATCAAAGCACTACGAGCCTTCCCCTCATTCAGGTGTGTAAAATCAACTAATACAAATGAGTGAGCAAAACAAATTTACCTGACCATTATGCCATCCAGTCTCTTACTAGCGAAAGTTACGGTCAATAAGCCACCACAAACGAGGCAAATAACTTACTGTACATCTCGTCTTTGAAACTTCACCAAACATACTTTTAGGCTCGACTTCGCATCCTTTAGCAAAAATAATTGAGGTTTGTACAGGTCAGGAAAAGAAACATCGAAAGTTTCAAAATTAACTAACAACTTAAAAAAAAACTGCCAATACAAATTTTGAGGCAGAGAAAGAGCTACGAAACCAACAAACTGACGGTTGCTGAGGGAAATCCTCCTTGATAAGATTATGTCTTCCGTCTTCCACTGTAGCGCCGCGAACCAATACCTTCTCTATAGAATTTGCCAACATCATGTAACACAAAAGCATCACTCAGAAAATAATGTACCATCATGTACCATTATGTACATTCATTAAGGAAAAATTGTTAATTACCACCTTTTATAAGGCACTTTTTGTAAATTACCACCTTAAATTTTTTTTTTTTTAAATTACCACCTTTTAAGTTCAATTTTTTTTATCTTCCCACCACTTAACGTTTTCTGTCAAAGAAATCGTTAAGTGGGGCCCACTCTAATACCTAAAACGAATTTCCCTCCATTTCTCCCTCTGCTTTTCATTTCTCAACCACGACTCTTCTCTCTTCTTCTCTCTTCACTGATTCTCCTTTTGATTTACCACCAAAACTTGGGTTTTTTTACCCAAATCTCTCTCTCTCTCCTACTCATGAGAATCTACCTCTGTCTTCATCTTCATTACTGAGCAACAAAGTGGGCCCTAAGAAAGCATCGTCATTTTCGAAGAAGGTGGACTGAGAGGACGAAATCAACCTCCTTTTTTGTCGATTCTGGGTTCTTTACAAGGGCAATTGAGGTAATCTTCTATTCCTAACTTTATTAATTTGTTGATTATGTCAGTTTTCATGTGGTTTTGCAACCAATTGATTATTAAACTGAAATTAGGGTTTTTTATGCTAATTGGGTAATTGGTAGTTGAGTTATTAAATATCAAATTAAGTTTGTAATACACGTTTTTGTGATGCTGTGTTGTTGTGCTGCTGGTTATTGATTGCTATTTTATTTTTTTTGTATTTTCAGAATGAGTAAAAAAACAGTGGATATGAGGGTGTATGTGGGGGGTAAATTTGTAGAGAAACCTCACAAAGGAAGAAGGTTGGTTGTATATGAAGGTGGCATTATTTACCTAAAATGCCAAAATTATTTGAGTGAAATTACTGTGGGTAGACTTAGGAATATAGTCTATGATGCCTTCATAGTTGACAATCAACCACCACCAACCAACTTTAAAATTTGGTTTAAAGAAAAGGGAAAAACAATGCTACATGGGAGGGTTGAAATAGTTGATGAGGATGCAATTAAGAAATGGCTTTTGACTGAAGATGAGCATGGGCTTTTAGACTTATATTGTACTGTTGAAGCTGGTCCAGTTGTAGTTAGGCCTTGTACTGCTGTTGGGCAGAGGTTTAGGTCAAAAAATCCTCAACTTAGGGAGCCTTTGACTCAGGAAAGCCAAGCTGCCCCCATTCATCCTTTGTACAAAGTAAAAGTTGAGCTAAACAGATTTAAAGGGAAGGCTGCAGTTTCTTCTTCTTCTCCAAAAAACCAACAAGAAGCAACTGTGATTAGTAGGGAAGAGTTTCAGAGAGAGTGTACTAAAGGCACCATTGTTCCACCTTCCAAAAACACAACTGAACCCCCCACTAAACTTAACAGTCCTCCTCCCTCTTCTAGTCAAGAACCACCTAAACCTAGAACTACACCTAGGTTGAAACAGGTAGCCATCAAAGGAGGTAAGAAGAAGAAAAAGGGGAAGGACAAGAGTGTGAAAAGGAGATCTGGTGCAAGAAGAAAACTAGGTTTGGATGAGGACAACCTGAGTTTGTCTTGTTCTAGCAGTAGTGATCAAGATTCTGATCTTGATATAAATTGGGAACCAGGAGAGGAGGAAATACAGGTAGATAAAAATGATGATGATGAGTTGTTTATACAAACAAGAGCCAAGGAAAGATCTGAGCAGGTACTGAGAGATGTTGCAGGGAGTTTGGGTGAGAATGCAAAAAACCAGGCTGTGAGTAGTGTGCAGTTAGAGAAGGATGTTGGTGGTGTTGAGGTGAAAATACAAGAGGAGATTGAGGGGGACTCTGATGAGCTAAGGAGTTTAGCTAGTTCAGATGATGAAATTGATAACTCACCATTCTTCAACCCAGAAGTAGACTTCAACAGTAACATCCAACTTAAGGTGGGGCTCAAATTTGGTAGTGTTGAAACTCTTAGGAAGGCACTTCAGTGGCATGCTATTGAACAAAGGTATGATTACTACTATTTGCACAATGATAAAGATAGGTTGAGTGTGTACTGTAAGTATAAGTGTGATTGTGCTTGGGATTCTAAAAAGTGTAGAATAGTAGGTTGTAACTATTGGAGGGAGGGAACTTTGAAGTGCAACTTCAAGTTACATGCTAGGAAAGCTCCTAGTGAAGATTACTGGCAGATTAGGACCTTCAAATCTAAGCATAGGTGTGTGAGAATGGTGGTGAATTCCAAAGTGAGCAGTGAGTACTTGAGTGAGAGATATCTTGAAGAGTGGAGGGCAAATCCCACATGGAGCCTGAAAGCATTTATTAAGAAGGTATTTCTTGACTTAGGTGTGCAGATTTCTTATACTAGAGCTTGGTTAGCTAGGGCTAGAGTGAAGCTATTCATTTATGGGAATGCAGCTGAGCAATATGCAAGAGTGTGGGATTATGTAGCTGCTGTGAAGAAGTACAACATTGGTTCAAGTGCTGTTGTCTTAGTGAATGGGATGGGTGGTCCAGAACCCCCAATTTTTCAGAGAATGTACATATGCTTAGAGGCCTGCAAAGAAGGATTCAAAAGGGGTTGTAGGCCTATTATTGGGGTTGATGGCTGTCATTTGAAGGGGGCATATCCAGGGATATGTTTGGTGGCTGTTGGGAAGGATGGCAACAACAATATCTTCCCTTTTGCTTGGGCTACTGTTGAAGTTGAGAATACAGAAACTTGGTGTTGGTTTTTGGAGCTGCTTATGAGAGATTTGGGTGGTGATCAACAAGGTGTTGGGTTGACTTTCATATCAGATAGGCAGAAGGTAAAAGAAGCTTACTAGTTCTTTTTTTCTAATTTTTTTTGTTCTTAAACATTTACAACATGTACTTCTTATATGCAGGGCCTGCTTGATGCATTTACCACTGTGGTCCCTATGGCAGAAACAAGATACTGTGTGAGGCACATTTGGGCAAATTTCAAGTTGAAATACACTGGGAGTATTTTCAAGGACCTGTTTTGGTCAGTTGCAAGAGCTACAACAAGGGTATGGATCTGTTTTCTACTATAAATATGAATTTGGTATTTGAAACATCATGTATGATTTTGATTATGTTCCTTGTTTGGTAGATGAAACTACTATGCTTGATTATGTTTCTTGTTTTGATTTTTTTTCTTTGAATATGTAGCATGATTTTGAGGTAGCAATGGAAAGCATCAAAGTATTAAATGAGGAGGCATATGATTATCTGGACAACATCAATTGCATACATTGGTCCAGGCATGCCTTTACAACTGCATCAAAGTCTAACATGTTGTTAAACAACTTATGTGAGACTTTCAATGCAGTTATAAAGGAAGCTAGGGATAAGCCAATCCTCACCCAAATGGAGTGGATGAGGAGGTACATCATGGCTAGGAATTATGAAAAATGGGAGGGTATTCAGAAATATGAAGGTAGGATGATGCCCTACATTAAGAGCATTTTTAAGGGTTATGAGACTGAAGTGAGAAACTGTATAGTGAGGATATCAAGGAGGGATATGTATGAGGTGGAACATAGGGGAGACCAATGTGTTGTAAATCTGGCAACAAGGAGCTGCTCTTGTTATAGATGGGACCTCACTGGTATACCATGTATTCATGGTTTTAGGAGTATACTGGAGCAGAGAGCAGATCCTGAGGATTATGTGCACCCAATATACAGTAGAGCAGCTTATTGTAGGGCTTATGAGCCTGCTATTCAACCTATGCCTGGAGTGAAGCATTGGCCTAAGACTGAATTACCACATCCCCTCCCTCCTGTTGAAAAGAAAATGCCTGGAAGGCCAAAAAAACATAAAAGAAAGAAGGAGAAGGGTGAAGAGGATGGACAGAAGGGTAAACGATATAAGAAGACTGTCACATGTAGCAACTGTAGTCAAACAGGCCACAATAAGTCCAAATGCAACAAAGATAAAGTGACAAAAGCTTCTAAGGGTAAGGGTGGTAGGACTCCAAAAGAAGATGCATGGTCTTGTGACCAAAGAGTGAAAAGGGCTGCCAGAGTATCCAAGAAGGTAAAACTCCTTTAAGGTGATCTTACTTATGTTGATATTACTTGTTTTTTAGAAAAAAAACCTAACACTATCACTTTATTCAATGGCAGGAGCAACAAGCAGCTAGCACATCTTCAGCAGCAAAGGGAGCACCAGCAGCAGCAAAAGCACAATCTTCAGCAGCAGCAGCAGCACCATCTTCAGCAGCAGCAGTAGCACCATCTTCAGCAGCAGCAGCAGCACCATCTTCAGCAGCAGCAACAACACCTTCTTCAGCAGCAACAACAACACCATCTTCATCCCAACCTCAACCCAGTCAAGCTTCATCAACATTAACTCAAGCAAAGGGAAAGCAAGCTCTACTTCCTAAACCCAACTACAAGAAGCCAACAGGACCACCTAGACCTAAGTTGCCAGTGAAACCAACCAAGAAGAAGAGTTTACATTTGGATTAGTTTAGAGTTTTAAGTTAAACAATGCTATGACAATAGTAATTTTGTTATTTGTAGTAACAATATCAGTTTTACTATTTGACAATGATGTCTTATTTTGACAATGTAGCAATGTAGCAATGTTGGGATATTATTTGCCAATGTTATGAGTAACTAAGTAGATTTGATTACATTGATATCGGAAATATGAATTACATTATAAGTACTCACAAATACTACATGTGCAAAATATTTGTTCACCATACAAAAATAGGTGTTATGACAACAACAAACTAAGTATCCAATCACAAAATTAATGCTTTTACATCTCCAAAAGCAATTTACAACTTTCATATCAACCTAGCAAACACTCCAATTTGACCTTCAAGAATTAATCCTGCAAAATAAAGCCACAAATGTTAGGAATTACTACAAATCATGCATAATTGAAGGTAGAACATAAAATTAGGGTTTAATAAAACTATATCAATAAGTTAAAGGAAAAAATTGGGCCTAATCGAAAAAACCCTAATTTTCGGAACATATATGCCTTTTTCTGGAAATTTAATCACTTTTTTTAAGTGAAAACAACAACCCTACATTCAAATGTGACCTAATCGAATGAGATTGCCAGAAATTATAAGTTTCGAACAAATTTGATGAACTATTGCTCTCCAATTCGACTTTGAAAGTGTTAGGGTTAGGGTTCACTATTTGCAATTGAATTGGGGTTTTTTTGGGTTAGTTATAACCTTAGGTTGGTAGTTAGAGTGGGCCCCACTTAACGATTTCTTTGACAGAAAACGTTAAGTGGTGGGAAGATAAAAAAAATTGAACTTAAAAGGTGGTAATTTAAAAAAAAAAAATTTAAGGTGGTAATTTACAAAAAGTGCCTTATAAAAGGTGGTAATTAACAATTTTTCCTTCATAATTAAAGGTTTCTGCACCAAATAAACTAGTTCATCATGGCACGAAGTTAAACTGATTTAAACATGATTATAGTGAGCACCAAAAGGGAAACAATGCATTTTCGAGTAGTTTGTAGCGAACACGAAAAGAAAATGTGGCAAATGCTTGATTGCCCAAAATGTTAAGAGTACTAATTGCTTGGAAAAGTACGGTAAAGATCAAACTATTCCAGATTCCGCCAAACACAAAGAAGACATTCAAGCTAAATCACTTATTTAGCATCATTATAGGAATCTATTTGCCTAAACTGCACGCTAACAACTTCACAACTACCTATTGAAAGATGAAAATAATTCCTCTACCTACTCCACCACCATCATAATGTTGATATAGGATAATATTATATCGCAGCTTTCGGCTTTTAATTGAGCAATTAACTTTAAATTCAAAACATAAAGATAAATTATACTTTTCCAGCCATTTTTACAATCAGCTAAACCCACTATGAATGTAAGATCATATGGAGTTTATAGCTACTCCATTTAACTTTTTTACAGAGATTAAATCTTTCTTACCATCGGATCAGATAGTTAAGTTTTACCGTTTCCAACACTTGCATATAAAACTATTACATAACAAATTAACACAACTCTCCAATCGATCCAAATAATAACATTAATTAATAAAACCAGCACTCAAAGCGCAAATAAATCGACAAAGATAGACATAAACCCTAAGCATCTTGCAATTCCAATGATTATCTTATTTAAATTCCAGATATTAAAACATACTTCCTTCAACATCTAATCTATATGTAATTTAGGATAGTTTGCTCGCGATAATACCATTAGTTTCTAATCAATCAATAACAATCAAAATCAACAACAATAAAAAAAAACGAATGAAATTGACAAAATCAGGATTCACATCACACTCTTACAAGTAATTAAAATCTAAAATGGACCAAAACTAACAAAACCTGAATTATAAAGACAAAACCATCAAGAAAAACAGTAATTATACAACAAGCACAAAAAAGTTCCATCAAATTAACAACAACAAAAACTGAAACATCATTTAATGTCCAACGAGATCAAAGAAGATGCATAACAATACCAGAATTCCGAAGAACGGAATGAAATTCAAGAGCACCATTGGATTTGACGAAAGAGTAACCACAAGCAGAAACAACAAATCAACAGCGAAGTTTAGAAATCAGATAAATAATACAAGCTCAAACGAAACAGGATATACCTCAAAATGTTCTTGAATCTAGCGAGAACGCTGATACATAATAGAGAGAAAACGAGTGGGGCTGATACTAGGCTTAGTGTGAAGAGCAACGATCGCCATGTCTGCTCATGAAGTAGAAAGGGAAATTAACTTTGTCCTTCTCTGTATCGAAAATAGACACCAAATGATTCACCGCTGTTGAATGATTTGAGCTTCTTTCTCTTACACATGAATACTAGGGTTTGCTCTTTCTCTATCTCTCTGTTGTTGGTCTTGAAATCGGTATCTTAAATAATCCGTCATAGCTTTCGACCAGTGCGGCGATGTACCAACATTCACCTAATTTAGGGTATGGCTTCAGCTTGGGCGACGAAGATTTCGCATGCTGTGGAGGCGGAGATCAGTCATGGAGACTGGAGAGAGAGAGAAGGGAGTGAGATTTTAGGGTTACTAAGTTTAGAGAGGAAAAGTAAAAAAGTTGAGCGCATCACCGTTAAATGAATCAATTTAGCTGCGAGCCTTAAAAGGGCCTGCCTCAAGATGATTTATCGGACAATTTAGCTGCGGGCCTTAAACAACGTCCGCATCAAAATGATACTTAGCTACGGGCTCTTTAAGAAGCCCACAGTTAATGAAAAGTAGCTACGGAACTAGTCCGCCGCTAATAGGGTGCAGCAATAACTATTTTTCCCACTAGTGCATATATGTAAGATGAGTTGTAACCTCTTCTTTTAAAAGTGTAGCTTACTGCACTGGTCTCCTTTTGGCTCTGAGGGTATTGAAAAAGCTTGAAATGGACCAGGAGTATGAAGGGAATGTGGAGGTATAGTCCTTTCCTTTGAAAGAGTATGCCTGGGTTTCTGCAACAACTTTCATATTTAAATGCACAAACATGGATTTTATGGTTCATGGTTGTACCTTAAGCTGCTTCAGTTCCTGAGTATTGTTTGATATTGAGAGGGGGCTAGCTATCACTTGTGATTGATTTTAGGTCTGAAGATCGGCTCCTTTATTTTGGTTTGTGTGAATTTGGTGGGTTATATATTGAATATTTTCCGCACGTTCATTAAAAAGATCTAACATGGGGCAAAGAAACAAGAAGCTCTAAAGCCTACGTTTTACTTACCATTGTTTTGTTTTCTTTATTTCTTTGTTCTATGAAATCACTTTCAAGGTTTTTGGAAATTAGGTTGATATTTAAGGGCGAATAGAAGGAATCGTTAACGTGTGTTGTTTTCTTAAGATTAGGTGAATAAAAATTAGATATTACTATAGCATGTACAAGTGATATTAAAAAGAGAGAAACCAGTGTAGAGTTGAATTGGATGATGTTCTTATGTAATAGATTTAGATCTCATTGCCTTCATCATTGTTTACTCAATTTTTTCTCGCTGAACATTACGAGAATTGATTTGCCACGTTCATGAGTTTCTTACTTGAATTTATATGCTGCATATGCTCTTTGTTTCGTTTCTCATATGATATTTTGTTTGATTTGTAAGGGGTGGGAAATAGATTTCTCAATTGTGAAAAATAGTTTTCGACGAAGGGGAGAGCAATTTGTTGTAAGGCGGAGAGATGCAATGATGTTAAACACACGTCTACCTATATTAAAAGAAAATAAATACTTACTGATGGAATTTTTCGTGTGATAATTTCCAAATGATTTCTACTTCAGATCAGCTCTGTCAAGATCAAGGAGATTGAAATCTAATATATGGATCTCCAAGACAACCAAATGAGCCAGCACTGTGGAGGAGAAGGCTAAATGTCTGAATGATGGATGGAGTATTAGCTTGTAAATATACAATATTGTCTCATTCAGGAATTTCACGGCCTTAATTAATATAATAGGTTAGGTCACTGCAGCTTCAACAAAAAAGGGAGCTTGGAGCATAGCTGAAAGTAGAGTAGATGTAGAGATAATTTTTGTATAATTTTTTTCAAAAATATACTAATTGCAACAATTCAAATGTAAGTTTAAGAACTTTTTGTCAAAAGGGATCTTTTAAAACATATTGATTGTGAGGAGGTACCCATTAAAATTTTAATTGTGAACCACCACCCAATAAACATGCCACTTAAAGTCTAAACCAAGTGACTGCAAACAGTTACTTAAAGTCTAAAACCCCCTAAGGTGATTGCACCTGAGTCTCTTAATTAAACTGCTACTTTCAATTACGCAGACTTAATCACCCAAATTCTCCACACCCTGTTGTTCTTCGCCATTAAATTGCTCCTTTCAAACACCCACATTTACTACACTGATTAGCCCATAGATACTCAACAATGATACTCGTATATAATGGCAGCTCTAAAAATATACTACCTCCGTTGCGCAATACATGCAACGTTGGAGTTTGGCACATGGACCAAGGAAGGGAAGAGAGAGAGTGCAAATTGCCTTTATTACCCATGTGATAAAGAATAAAGTAGTTTACATGTGAGTGGAAAAGTAGGGATACAAGTGTCTTTTTAGCTAAAAAGACTAACTATTAAAGGTAATGTTGCATGTATTGCAAAACATCCAAAAGAGGTATATGTTGCATGTATTGCGAAACGGAGGTAGTATATGCCTTCACATGTTACATGCTTGCTCATACATGTATAAAGATCAAATCATTAATTCTAAGTGGCAAAGAAAACCAGGATTAATGGGAACAAACAAATTTGGCGAAGTATCAATCAATTTACAACTGTCCTCAATTCAGTAATGTAAAGATTCAATTCAAGAAAAATACCCCGATTCAATTTTAGAAAAAAAAAAATATCCCAATTCAATTAGTTTATTTACTAATTTAGCAATTAGATTCAATTTACTCATTTTTATCCTTATCAAACATAAAGATGAGCAAGAATCAATATAGAGACTTTATTGATTAAGTAATTCATTGAAAACCATAAAACAGAGATTGACTCACCAGATAAAATAGAAAGACTGAGTTGGTCTGCTATTCGAGTAAAGATGAAACAGGGGATGGGAATTTAGGGCAACTTGGATGAGACAGGGGATGAGAATTGGGGGCAGCTTTGTCTGAGTATATGCAAGCTGTAGTAGCACAAATAGAGAAACAGGGGTATGATAGTATGAATGGCGAAGAACAGGGGTTGGGAAATTGGGTGATTGGGTCTGCTTAATTGAAAGAAGCAGTTTAATTAAGAGAGTGAGGTTCACTCACCTTTTTTAGAGGAGAGAGCGGGGTTTTAATAAAGTCAATGCCGGAAAAATTGACTTAGTTGCTTGAAATTGAGGTGTAAGTCCTAAATAACAAATATATTTATTTATTGGGTGGTGGTTTACAATTAAAATTTTAATGGGTACCTCCTCACAACCAAAATGGTTTAAAAGGTCCCTTTTGACAAAATTTTCTGAGTTTAACTGTTCGTTTTAATTTCTGGCCATGCATTTTTCAGACTTTCTGTAATTGGTAGTTGAAAATTATACCCTTTAATTCTTTATAATTTTGTACAAGAAGATCGTATGTATATCAAGGGCGTACGAGCTCAAGAGACGTCTCATGAGAGATAATATAAGTTAATCTTTACTGGTTTTGAACGGAGGAAAACCCCACTCTCTTCCTACTCCTTACCTTCTTCCTTACTTCGCTCACATTCTTCTCCATTCTTCCTTTTGCCATCGACTTTTCGTAAAAGGAATTAGCTAAAGTAAAATTGATTTACGATAATTTTCCGTTGGAAAAAAGGTTTTCAATAATCTTTCGTCCATTCATACGGAGCCTAAAACCAAATTAGCTAGATCGTTACATTACCTAGGTATATTTCACTACCTTGGGGGATGCGCGCGGGCGCACAACTAGTAGTAATCAAATAAGATAGGGTATGAAGGTTTAAATTGTTAGAATGAGAAAATTAAGTTCAAAAAAGTAATCATAAGTACAAATAAATTCTAATTTCTACTAATAAGGTTCGACCCCTCTCACAAATAAGGGTTGAATAAGTTCTAATAAGTTTAGATAAAAATTAAATATATTTTGATAAGTTCAAATAAGCTCACATAATTATTAATAGGCTGAAAAGAATGGACTCGTATTATATTTTAAAAAAAGCTTATATTTTATCTTCCCTAAGGGTCTGTTCTGTTCGGCATAAAACAGTTGTTGAACTAAATTTGAACTTAACTTGAACAAAACTGTACTGAACTGAAGTGAATTGAAATGGCAGAACTGAACTGAAATGAATAGTGATATGTGAGAGTAAAAAGTATTCTCTAAAGTTGAACTTAACTGAATTGAATTGAACTTAACTGAACTGGATTGAACAGAACTAAACTAAACTGAATAGAAAATAAGATGGGGAGAACAGGCCCTTAGTGCAATACTTCGAAAATCAATTCACTTAATAAGGGCACATTCTTTTCCGCTGAAAACAACTAATTTAAACTGGATTCAACTGAACTAAAAAAATTGAATTTGGACTAACCTGAAACGAGCATTGAAAGATACAAGTAAAAGTATTGTGCGTGCTAAAATGAACCAACTAAACTGTAAATGATCTGGGGAGGAAAGACCCTAAGATATTTTTTTGAATTTGATATATATTTCAAATTTAATGGGTGGATGATAAGTCAATCTTGGATTTTGTTTTATTAATAAGGACATTGATAGATAAATGAGGTTAATCAATAGTTAGGTAACTAAAACATTTTGTGAAATTCTATATAGTGGCCTTTTGATATATTCCATATGGTGGCAAACAAAAATTGTTTTTATATCAAGTGACATTCAACTTAATAATTATACACTTAGTGACCTTATTTACCAAAATCTATGACTAATCTATTAAGTTGCTCACCTTCCCAGTAAAAGCCTTTGTCACTCTTCTCTCAATCCTCTTCATGCCATACCAAAGAACTTCCCATCCGCCATCTTCATCTTTACGATTCACACATTTTTTCAGCTGTTAGTCTATGAACACTAGATCAACTACAAGAGGGGGGGTGAATTGTAGTTGAGGGGATTACATTTTTGCGGAATATAAAAACTCCTAAATAAACAAAAGAGAATACGCTAAAAGAGTAGGAACAAAGAATAGGAACACAAAGAGATACTTTTAATAAGGTATTCTTCCAAACTTCACTAGGAAGAAACCTTGCCTTCTCTTATTTATAATAGCGTTTACAACTCAGTACAACCTATTATAAATCTCTTCTC
The DNA here is from genome assembly GCA_947645195.1 of Patellifolia procumbens. Lineage (NCBI taxonomy): Eukaryota > Viridiplantae > Streptophyta > Magnoliopsida > Caryophyllales > Amaranthaceae > Patellifolia > Patellifolia procumbens. The sequence continues at coordinate 931,835 of CANSGD010000370.1, forward strand.
ACTATGTTCCTCTTGGAACTTGTCCCTTTTCCCAGTCACCCTGTTCCCCTGAACACGTGACGTTCTCACTCGACTTCTCTCGAAGTCTTCTCACTTAACTTCACTCGAAGTCTTCTCTTTCTCTCTTAATTACACAAGTTTCTCACTTGTAATTTCTCTCACCCAAACACTCAAAAAAGAATACAATATTTTTGCTATGAAGAGAAATAAATAGAATGAAAACTTTCTAAAGATTTGAACTTGAAAGACTGGAAAGTCTTAGTTTTAATTCTAATTTCTTATGCTATTTATAAGAGATAACATCAACCCTAATCTTGCTCCATTAGGCGGTTATGGGTCCATGAATATAGCCCATTATTCGCTCATTAAGTGGCCGTTATGTGTATGATTATCTCTTACCCAGTCTACGTCGCCAGCAGCCACGATCTCCAACAAATCAGCAATTAGTTAGTTATTGAGCTGAAAACTAGGAAGTTTGTTGGGATTCCTAGCTATCAGGAACTGACTAACAGCCAGTCAGATCCTCCTGAGTTTTAGGGACTGCAGCTGAATCAATTTGTTGTTGAGTATGCGAGGGTTGTTACACGCCCTTATAATCAGCATATTTTTGCTAGGTTGTTACACGTTCAGTTAGCGCTTCCTCCACAATAGTATTATGCGTTAGTTGCTTCACTTCCTAGATTATATGAACTGACTTCCTAGATTTCAGGAACAAGCTGGCTGGGCAATATGAATTTGTGTCCTCTTTTATAGCACACGGTTTGTTGCTTGTTTATTGCACACTTATATTGACTCGTTCAATCCTGTAACACTAACAAACTAACACTGCTAATACCATGGAAATTAATTTTATTCTAATTAATATTCCACAACATTAGGATTATTCAAAGCAAAAATCATACGTATAATAATCGAGTGCATAAACAACTAGTTTTAACTTAATTACATTAAGCCCATAACCATTTCTCCATAACTTATAAATAAACTAATTATTTCAAAATATATAAAATAAATATATAACTAATATTATTTACGAAAATTAAATACTAAGAAAATATTAAGTCTAATAATAAACCTAAGTCTACGAAATATAAAGCTAACTTAAATAAATAAAAACCTAGATTCTAATACATTCTTTATTTGAGTGAATATAATAATTAATTTAAATAACTTGATTAGGTTAAACTCTTAACTGTTTTTCCACAAGTTAAACTTAAACTAATTATTACATACATTATATTATAAAGTCCAAAAATATTATTTGTCATCATTAAAACAGTAAATACAACAATATTCCCCATTTTTTATGATGGCAAATAATTGACAAAAGATAGTAAAATTAATAAAAGAATGAAAGAATATCTATAACTTCAATTCTATGACTATAGGGAAGAGAAGATAATCAAGATAAGCAGTAGGAACTAAGTAGTTTCATCATTTTCTAATCATGCCAATAACTCTTCCCCCTTTTGTCATTATCAAAACTAAGTAGTGAACCTGCAACACTAGTAGGGTCAACAGTCTAAAGTCAAGTCAGTAGCTCTAACATTGTTATCTCATAATATTAGTCATCCAAATATTCCAAGAGTATTTAAAGCAGGAACAAACATATCAAAGCAAGAAGCAATCAGGAATAGAGTTCAAATAGTCAAAAAAGATGTAGGATATGGATGAATAAATAGAAGAAATGAAAATTGTGCAAGCGAGCCTGTGTCTAAGGAGGACACAAGAAAGAAAAGAGATGAAAAGAAAATAGTGCAATTGTTCAACGGTTAATTAAGTACAAGTCCAAAAATTCATAACATTAAAATCCTTAGATAGAGGGAAGGAACTGGGATCAGGGGTGTTTGCGGATAGTAAAAGACGTAACAATAAATCTTCTAGCAAATGTCACTCTACATAGGTTCCTTAGGAATTTAGGCTCTGCCAGTCTCTGACTCTTCATGACTGTTTGTCTGACCCTAGCACGTTGTTCCTCGTATCTCTGTCTCTTTACTGATTCAACTTTCTTCACCTTGACCTAGTCTCTTCCACATCATACTCCAATTTTCCACCTCTCATTTCTCAAACTCAGTTTTAAGAGGATGTCTTTGGTAAGATAATTTTCTGGTTCAATTTAAAAGGAGCTTTTGGAGGGGAGTTTGACTTTGCATTTTTCCAGAACAAAGGATCGGAAATAAAAATTCCAAAGGCTATGCGATTTTTGTGAACAATGCAGTGGGTTAGTTGGTTAATAATCAAGGTACGTAAATATATATGGATAGTATTTGAAAGATAATATATGAGAGAGAGATCTAATAAATTAGTTGTTTCTTTTGGAGGTACTGGGAATAAGGAACTGCCAAATCAATTGGAACAAAAATTTATAAAAGGGGCTAAAGTCTTTTTGGTCTATTGAGAGATCAGAGGGGTGCCCATCAAAGAAATTCAGAATTTCTTCATTATTTTCTCTATTTATATTCAATTTGATCTTTTCCTTCGCATACTCTTTGTACCTTTCAGCAGGAACACCAAATCTTTCACTCAATCCTTTGTTTTTTTTTTCACTTTTTCAAATTTTGAACAACAATACTAAAACATGAACCATCATATTTTCAAACTTGGAACAAAAAGCATTCATCTCTTCCTCATACTCATCCTCATTGACACACTATGCCATATCAACACAAAACCCTCTCAGAAACATGGAAGGTTTCGTTTTCTTTTTGATTGTGTGCCATTTGGTGAAGGATTTGGTAGCTTGGAGAATGGGATTGATGTTTCTCTTTTTGTGTTGATGGTTTTGGAAAAAATAGTAAATTGCGTAAAGTTAAATGATGGAGTCGTGAGGGGTTTGATGATGGGATGTTTGGGAGGTTTTATGAAGCAGATAATTTTGTGGCTTTTCCCTTTCTCTTAAGACATTAGCTTTTCAAATTAAGGCTTTGAACTTAATCTTTAGTTGAACTATTGCAATGAATAAAGTGGGAATGGAAGAAGAAGAATTTCAAAAAAAAACAAAGAAAAGAAAAATGGATGAAAATGAAAGAAGAAAAGAAAATGAAAGAAAATGTATGAAAGGAAATTTGAACTCTTGTAAATGTTACACTACAAACTATAATACATATATATGATCCATTATTATTTACTCAATGTACTAGTGAGGACAATAAGGAGAGTATTATAGAAACTAATGTGAGTCCTTATCCTTGACTAGAGGTGTATGAATAATAAAAATTCATGAAGGTTGCAGGGCACACTTAGAAATGAATATTGAATAGGGAGTCAATAAATACATGCACTTTCATATTATTCCGATCATCCCTAGTTCCAAGCGAATCTTTTCAAATCTTTCTCTAAAGAGAGGATTGGTCAAGATAATAGCAATTTGATTTCAAGTAGGACACAATACAACTTTAATTAGACCATTATCAACATAGTCCTTAAGAAATTAAGCTTAATATAAATATTCTTAACCTTATAATGATGCATGGATACTTGGAAATACATATAGGACTTATATCATCCTAGAAAATAGGAACATATTCGTATTTAATACCAAAATTACATACCTGTTGCTTGATCCTTCTACTGTGGAGAGAGTAACAGTGTTAGTTTCTTTCAGCACAGCTTGTTCCTAGGAACTGAGCAATTCCAGAGGTGCCTTTACGATTTACCAAGTCCCCAGCATAGCAGCATCAGAGTAGCTAACTAGATCAAATATATCACTTCGAGTATAGAACGAACAAAGGTCATCACTTCCTTTCAAATACCTAAAAATTCTCTTGACTGCTGCCAAGTGAGATTCCTTCGGATTTGATGGGAATATAGCACATGCACCAACACTAAAAGAAATGTCAGGTTTACTTGCAATTAGATAAAGTAGGGATCCAATCATACCTCAATATATAGTTTCTGATCTACAGTTCTACCACTTGGATCCTCATCCAACATTGTTCCAGTTCCTATAGGAGTATGGTTGGTCTTTGCTTGTTCCAGTCCATATTTCTTCAGTAGCTCCTTTTTTTTTGTTGATGGATCATTGTTCCTCTTTTGCAATGTAAGAAAGAAGTTCAATTCTCCCATTATACTCATTTCAAACTCACTACTCATTAGATTAGCAAATTCCTTGCACAGAGAATCATTAGTAGCACCAAAAATAATATCATCAACATAAATTTGTACTACTAGAATGTTTGTTCCTTTAGATCGAAGGAACAGGGTCCCATCAACTTTACCTCTAATGAACTCGTGTGAAAGCGAGAATTTTGAAAGTCTTTCATACCAAGATCTAGGAGATTGTTTCATCCCATGAAGAGATTTATGTAGCTATAGACTTGGTTTGGAAGATTAGGATTTTCAAATCATGGATGTTGTTCCACATAGACGTCTTCCATTAAATATCCATTTTGGAAAGCACATTTGACATCCATTTGGTACAACTTAAAACCCATAAATGTAGCAAATGCAATCAAAATTCTTATAGCTTCTATTCTAGAAACAGGAGCAAAGGTTTCATCGAAATCAAAACTTTCTTATTATTTATACCCTTTTGCTACAAGTTTGGGTTTGTTCCTTATGACTGTGCCATGTTCGTCTAGCTTGTTCCTAAAGACCCATTTCAGTCTAATTACCTTTTGGTTTTTAGGCTTAGTCTCAAGATGTTAAACCTTATTACTCTGGAACTCATTCAGTTCCTCTTGCATGGCATTTATCTAGTCAGACTCTATCAAGACTTCATTATGATCTTGAGGTTCTTCTTGTTCCTGCTCCTTCACCTTGAGGTTCTTCGGTTGATTCATTCTTTAAATGCATTAAGGAGTTCCTTCATCTATTTGTTCCCCCTAAGGATCAGGATCAAGAACAATCATCTCCTTTTTAAGAACATGCTTCTTGACAGTACCTGCAGGTGTTAGTTCCTCATTAAGGTTGATTGACTCTTCAGAACGAGTCAATCCAATTTCGAAATCATTATCATAACATGGTTCCTGCAGAGAGTTAGTTTCATCAAATTTTAATATGAACACTTTCCTCAAGACACATTATTCTTTTGTTATATACGCTATATGTTTTACTTTTTAAAGCATATTCTATAAAAACAACTTCATCACTTCTAGAATCAATTTTTCCTAAATTATCTTTGCCATTATTGTGTACAAAGCATTTACATCCAAAGACTCGAAAGTAAGAGATGTTGGGTTTTCTTCCTTTCGGAAGCTCATCAGGAGTTTTCAAGGTAATGTGTCTTAACATGACCCAATTGATGATATAGCAAGTTGTGTTCACTGCCTCTGCCCAAAAGGTCTTTGGAATGCTGCTAGCCATGAGCATTGTTCTAGCCATGTCCTCCAAGGTCCTGTTCTTTCTCTCAACCACACCATTCTATTGTGGTGTCCTAGGAGCAGAGAATTTGTGATCAAATCCTTTAGACTGAGTGAATCCGAAAGATTTAAGAAATTTACTTACCTCTTTGTTCCACTGTCTAGAGGCTTGTTTAAGGCCATAGAGATATTTCTTCAGTTTACAAACTTGACCAGGTTTAGCTTTTATTAGATAACCTGAAGGAGGCACCATATATACTTCCTCATCTAGGAATCCATGGAGAAATGCATTATTAACGTCCAATTCGCAAAGGGGCCAATTATTGATAGCAGCTAAAGCAATAAGCACCCTCACAGTAGCTAACTTAGCTACTAGAGAAAAAGTTCAGTGAAATCCTCTCCTTCTATTTGTTGATAGCCAATAGCAACCAATCTAGCTTTGTATCTTTCAATGCAGCCATCTGGGTGTAACTTTGTTTTATAAACCCACTTGGAACCAACAGCTCTTTTATCAGGATGAAGAGTAGTTAGATCCCAAGTATCATTATCTTCTAGTGCTTAAATTTCTTTGTGCATAGCTATAATCCAATTAGAGTCATTTTTAGCTTGATGATAGGTTTTAGGTTCAATAATTGAGAAGAATTCACAGCAAAAGAAACAGAATCTGAATCAGAAGAATTTGGAATATTTTTTTGTGGAATATAGGTATTAACAAAATCAATAAGTTTCGTTGAAGGTTTAATAGTTCTAGTAGATGTTCTTGGTACAACAGGTTCAGTAGAGGGAATAGGAAGAGAGGGAATAAGGACATTTGGTGAAGCAGAAGAAATATGATGATTGATAGGAATTGGATTGATAGAGGTAGAAGAAATAGGTGTTGATATATAAGAATTAGAATGAGGAGGTGATGAATTAATAGGTGTTTTATTTATAGCAGTTTGATTATGAGAAGGAGCTATGAAAGGATTATCTGATATTAGATCATTCTCAGAACTAAATTCTGTAAAAGAAACAGCTTGAGATGTCAAAGAGGAAGGTATAGTATCAGGAAAATAGGGAAAAACTGTTTCAAAGAAAACAACATCTCTAGAAATAAAACATTGTTTTGTATTGAGATCATAAACCTTAAAGGCTTTTTGTCCAAATGGATATCCTAGAAAAATGCACTTTCTACTTCTAGAATCAAAATTTTCTTTCTTAATGTCCATATTATATGCAAAACACAAAGATCCAAACACTCTAAGATTATGATATGTAGGTTTCTTCTTCATCAGAATCTCATAAGGGGTTTTCCAACCAAGAATCTTAATAGGCATGAGATTAATCAAATGAGTGGCAGTTAACACACAATCACCCTATAAACACTTAGGCAAATGAGCATGAAATCTAAGTGCCCTAGAAACTTCAAGTAGATGTCTGTGCTTCCTCTCTACCATGCCATTTTGTTGAGGAACATAAGCAACACTTTTCTGATGTAGTACTCCTTTAGAATCAAAGAACTGACTGCATTCTTGGTTAATAACCTCAGCGCCATTATCAGTTCTAACTCCTTCTATAGAAACATGAAATTGAGTTCCTACCATAATAAAGAAATTCTTAATTGCCTGAAGAACTTGGAGCTTATTATGAATCAAATAAGTCCAAGTAACCCTGTTATGATCATCCACAATAGTGAGAAAATAGGTAGCTCTAGTTAGACCTGGCAAAGCTGACCCGACCCGAACGACCCGACCCGAGACCCGAAATTGACCCGAAAACGATGACCCGAAATCAACCCGAGACCCGAAATGACCCGACCTGACCCATACCCGACCCGAAATGTGCTGACCCGAGATTGACCCGACCCGAAAACTGACCCAACCCGAGATTGACCCGACCCGAAAATTAACCCGACTCGAGACTGACCCGAATAATATCTATCCATAATTTTAAATTTCATGTGAATTCTCGACATAATTTCTAGTAAAGCCAATATAAAGGTAGTGCTCTGATACCAATTCTCCCGTTAAGCCTAAGTCCAATTCTTCGATCAATGATCAAGAACTTTGTATGGTTTTTGCGGGCCTGGGGCAACAGCCCAAAAATTGACCCGACCAGAGCCGAAAATTGACCTAACCCGAAACTGACAGCGACATACCGAAACCTGACCCGACCCGAAACTGACATACCCAAAACTCGACCCGACCCGACCCAAAATCGACTCGAAGTGAAGCTGACCCGAATGTGACCCGACCCGAATTGACCCGACCCAGACCCGACCCGAACGACCCGATTGCCACCTATAGCTCCAGTTAAAGAAGATACTCTGTAAGGGCCCCAAAAATCTAGATGAATAAGCTCAAAACAGGAAGAAGCTCTAGATTCACTTACTGGAAAAGGTAATTTGTGCTGTTTAGCAGACAAACACACCTCATAATTATATTCAGTCAAACCTTGACATTTACAAGCATCAATATGTCTCATTTTGGATAATGAGATATGTCCTAATCTAGCATGAATAAGAGCTAGAGGACTCTTAGTGTCTAGTTTAGTAAGAACACTAGTAGCATTTTTATTTGGGAGATGTTGTGCTAAAACAACATTATTACAATTTCTACCTGTAAGTAACTCTATGGAAACAGAAGAACAAGGAGCAGTAGTTGAGAGAAGTGAATATAGGCCACCTTCCCTTTTACCAGTTGCTATCACAGCTTTACTAGAAAGGTCCTGAAATAAACAGGAATCTCTAGTAAATGTAACTCCAATACCAGTTTGATCCAATAATTTGACAATAGATAAAAGATTGTGCTTGAAATCCTTCACCATTAACACATCATGCAGAATTAATTTCTTAGTGAGAAAAATTGTACCAGTAAAATGAACATATTTGTGAGTTACATCAGGAAGACCAACCTTAATAAGAGAATATAAGGTTTTGATGTTTTGAAGAATACTTATTTCATAAGTCATATGATCACAAGCACCAGAGTCAATAATCCAGATTCCCTGATTATCATTGTTAATAATAGAACAATGAAAAGAATGAGAATTAATACCTGCAAAATTCACAAATGAAGTTGCACCAGAACTAGAACCTCCAGAATAAGCTCCATTAGAAGATTGTTTGCCTTTCATAGATTTCATGAAATCTTGATAGAAAGTGTTGAGCATGTTGCGATCAAGTTCAGGTATAGGAGCAGTATCACAAGGAGAATTAGAAACAGCATCAGTGCAGTTACTATACACATTAGCAGCCAGTCTGGAATTAGTATTTGCTGGAGTTTTAGACCCCTTAGAAGCCTTGATAGTGTTGTACCACTCAGGGTATCCAATCAATTTAAAGCACTGATCCATAGTATGTCCTCTTCCTTTGCAATGTTCACATTTTTCTCAAGTTTTTCTTTCTTCCAATCCTTCTTAACTCCATTGTAATTATTCTGAGAAAAAGTGTTTCTAGCAATCCTCTGTGCAGCTAATGCATTGCTATCAAGAGAATGAGAAGTAACATTACTAATCTCCTTTTGCTTCTCAATCTGCTAAGTAATAGAAAATGCTCTATTCATAGTAGGTAAGGGATTCATAGCAAGAATATTACTAATAGTAGTATCAAATCCTCCATTCAACCCTAACAAAAATTGCATTAACTGATCTGGAGCATCTAGATCAGCTATCTTCTTGAGGAAATTGCATGAACAAGTACTAAGAGCACCACAAGTACATATAGGTAAAGCTCTCAAACATTGTAATTCATCCCAAAGTTTCTTAATCTTTCCATAGCAAGAGATAATACAGGAATTTTCTTGTTTTAAATTCTCTATTTCCTTCTTCAGTTGATAGATCAAAGGTCCATTAGATTGACCAAATCTTTCTTGTAATTCAGACCAGAGATCAAGAGATGAATTCAAATAAGAAAAAATCATTTGTTAATTCAGAACTCATAGAGCTCATAATCCAACTCATCACCATGAAATATGCTCTCTTCCATTTCTCTCAGTCTGTGTGTGTTTGAGAAGGTTTTGGTAGGGATCCAGTGATAAAACCTTCTTTGTTCTTAGCTATTGAAGCTCGTCTCACATTTCTACTCCATCTAATGAAGTTTTGTCCAGTGAATAATGCAGAAACCAAGGAAGATGGAGGATTATCAGAGTGTGCAATGAAATAAGGATCAAAATGATCAGATTTACCTCCATTGGAAGAAATCTCATGATGAGATGAAATAGGAGTAGAAGGATCACCAACAAGTTTGTTAAGTGTTGTAATTAGTAGAAATAGGTTGATATTGTAATTGTTCATTAATAACACAATCCTAATAACAATGTAGTCTACTATTTCTCTATGCTTGTCTCTACTTTGCTCTCCTCTTATCTCTCTCTTCCCTTCCTCTTTACTGGTTCACTTCCCTCATTCAAATTCTCATTTCTTACTTCTCCAATGGAGTTTTAATTCATAGATCCTAAAATCTAACATGGTATTAGAGCGGGAATTCGAATATTGACTCAATTTTTTTCCGCAAATTCTTTTATCTTGGTTCACATAATGTCCATAAATTTTTCCCACAAATTCTAAGTTCGCCTTTATCAGAACAAACTTTCCTGATATGAAATTCTTCCATATTTTCTTGTTCACATTCGTTTGTTGAAACTGAAATCAGTTCAACTCTGTTTCTTCTTTCCCTTCTTAATATGTTGCGTTCTTTCATAATCATTTTCTTCTTAATTTTTTGCACATATTCGCTTTTTTCTAAGGGTTATCATCCTGAAATTCGATGATTAAGGTATTCGATTTACCTAATTTCTTCTCATTTCGTTCATATAGTTCAATCAAAGTTTTGAATTGAACAAGTTCTTGCTTCTTGCGTCTTTCCCCAAATAGAAAATTTGATTTGTGATATCGCAAATTAGATTCAATCTCCTGATTAGATCAATTAGATTGTTTTCTTGATAATTGAAGGCGTATATACAGTTTTCTCAATTCAATTTTATGGGTATTTGACATTCAAGATTTTCTGTAATTTTTCTGGGTATTTGATTTCTGGATTCGTGAATTCACTTGGCTTGTGGAGTGTTTTCTGGGCACGCAAATGTTCTGGGTTTCTCTTGCTAAACCTTCTTTCTTCCTGTAATTTCTGGGTATGCGTTCTTGATTTGAAGTTTCTAGGCTGCTTTCTACGTGGTTGTTATTCAAGATTATTGGTTATTTGATGATCTTGACAATTTGCCGTTGTTATTGGTTTAGTATCGGTATTTGGAAGGTTGTCGATTTCGTCAACGTTGAATTGTTGATTGTGAACCAATTCAAGTTTGAATTAATTCTTAGACTTTATTCCTGATGATTTTCTTCTTTGTAATTGAAGTTCTGTTAACATGCTATCTGATGTATTTGGGTTCTTCAAACTTGATGTTCTTTTAAGATTGGTCGATTAATTTAGATGATATGAAGTTGGGAACCTGTTATGATGGTGTTTTACTAATGGTTGTTGGTTAATGTTGAAGGATGTATGTTGGATGATGACATGTGTTGGGTTCTAGTTCTACGAATTTGGTGTTGAGTCATTTTCTATTGAGAGATGTTTGTGATGATATGATGCTTGATGGAGTTCATCCATCAATAATTACTTTTCATTCTTGTAGTTGAAGCCATGAAAGGTGCACGGTTGCAGGATGCTCTCTTCTTTAAGGATGAGATAAAAGCTACTGGTTTAGCTTCCTAATGTGACCCTCTACAATTTATTAATTTTCACTTGTGGAAAATGCAAGATCTCTAAAGATGCAATTCACATTTTGGACGAGGCTTGAATAAGTTCTATTATGTTGCTCTTATTGGTGCACATAAGAACAAGATACCTTTAGCGGGTGATGTTCATTTTCTGGTTTGGGTGATATGGGTTATCATCGGGGTTTGCAGATATGGTCGTTTGGAGTTTGGTTTATCTCAGATTGATGATAAATTGCTTAATTGTCTGCCCTTCTTGCTACTGGTGCTATTGAATTTTGTCAGCCTTTGGTTTTGGTTGATGTTGGTGATTTTCATCGAGTTTTAGTTAGCTTGTTGGATGATGCATCATGGAATTTGAATCGAAATTGGGTTGAATTCTTCTTGGGGAACTGTGAAGCTAAGATGCTTTAAACATTAATGGCACTCTCCGAAATTCTTGGGTCCGCTTCTTCCTCAATGGTTTTCTGGTGTTTCAATGGATACTTGGTTGTGGTTGTTTGTTGATGTTAGGGTAGCTGTAGTGGGAGATTTGTTATTTTCCAATTCGTGATATTACGGCAGCAAATTGTTATTGCAATATATCTTTGATATTGGTGTTGTATTGAAGTTTTGTTTATTTGCTTCGAAGAACGTTGCAATTTGGTCGAAGATAAAATTCAGATTCATAGAGGATTTGTGTGGCTTTGTGTACCAGTAGGCATGAAAAGTGGTGGATTTGTGTTGGATTTGTGAACTTCAATTGGTTGATATGGCTTTGGTTGTTTTGATGGTTGATTAGTGGATTAATGTTGAGGATTGATTTCCAGTTATTGTGAGTTGAGACCCATAGATGGTCAGTTTGTTCATGCCCACAGAGGCCATTGTCAAGATCGATCCATAGAGATCGATTACACGACCAATAGTTGGTCTTTTTCTCATGAACCATATAGGTTGGTTTTATGACCAAGAAGGTCAGTTTTTTAGGCCCATAGTGGCTTGTTTGCCCATAGTTGGCTTGTTTGCTCATAGTGGCTTGTTAATGCCCATATTGGCTTGTTTGCCTATAGTAGCTTGTTGATGCCCATAGTGGCTTTGTTTGCCCATAGTGGCTTGTTGATGCCCGTATAGGCTTTGTTTGCCTGTAGAGGCGTTTTTTTCGACCCGTAGAGGTCATTTAGCAAATCAATTTTGTTCGGTTTTAGTATGAAACGTTCAAACTAGAAATGTTTTTCAACCATGTCCAGTTTGCGGGGGGGGGGGGAGGATGTTGAAGTATAGAATATTAGGTTGTTAGTGTTTTCTTAAATCGATAATTAGTTTGTTACTTAGAATCTTGTATAAGTTTGTTTGATTGTATAGCTTTAGTATAAATAGCCTAATAGGCTTGTAATTCATTGACTTAGGGCATGTTCTCTTCGGCATAATTCAGCCGAACTGAACTGAACTAAATTGAACTGATTGGAGCTGAACTGAACTTAACTGATTGGAGCTGAACTGAACAGAACTGAACTGATTGGAGCTGAACTGAACTGAACTGAATTGAACTGAATTGAACTGAATTTAATTGAATAAATATATAATTAATACTTAAACAATAATAATATGAATTTTAAATAATAATTATAATGTTAAGTAATAATAATGAATAATTAATAATGAATAGTAATAATAGTATTTAGATATTTTTAAATGATAATAATAAATAAATAATATTAATAATTAGAAATTAATAATAATAATAATAATGATTAATGATTATAATGATAATTAACAAAAATAATTTTATAGTTTTTGTATTAATATATTAATACTTGATGATGATTATATAATAAAAATAATATCTAAGAAGTAAATTAATATTTCTATTTTAATAATTATATTTAATAAAATAATAATATTTAGTAATAAATTAATGATTGGGTTGGATCGGCAAAATTTCATCATAAACCGTTTTGACGCAATTTGATTGGTTTATTTTTTTCACCTAAACCATGTTCCTCCCTAATGATAAACGTAATAATAATGTTTAAAGTTATAATAAACAAAATAATATATAGATATAATACTTAATAATAATAATATAAAAATAAGTAATAGTAATAATAAGAGTAATTAGTAAAATAAATTAGACCAACATAATAATAATATTTAACAAAATGGTTATAAAAGAATAGAGCTGAACTGAACTGAACTGAACTGAAAATAAGCTGGGGAGAACAGGCCCCTACAATAATAATACAAAATGTAGTCTTTAATTCCTTTCTTCATCTCTCTACTTCTCTTTACTGCTTCTCTCCTTTACTTAGTTCTTCCTTTAAGCTTCATAGCTTTTCAATGATTTCATCAATGGAGTTCAACCTCCATCATGAAATCTGACATGGTGTGAGAGTGGGACATCGATCCTTGCTCAATAATTCTGCAAATTTCCGTCTCTAAATTTTACAAACATCATATTTTACCTCCTTTCACCAAAATTTCCACAAAACTTTAACCACCAAACAAGAAAGGATCGAACAAGAGTAAGCAAACCTCAACATAGATTGCAGCAAATCGCCAAAGGAAGAACATCCAGAAGAAATTAACCCAGAAAATGGGCCAAAAATGAGCAACTAATAACATCGAACACCAATTATGTCATAAACCTAGATAGTAAAATCACCATGATTTCAAAAATCATCCGCAAATGAACAAGTTGTAGAGTTAAATGAACCCAGTAAGGCAAAGAATTATAACAGTCTAAGAAACCACGTTTTTATTTTTTCAGGCATTACAACGAACACCTTCTAGACATACCCAATCAACTTTTCAGAAATCTCTTGTTTGGCATCCATTAATGAATGCCTAGAAGAAAACAATCCCAGAAACTCGAACCAGAACATAAATCCTTTGTTTCGCCCCTGTTGCTGCTTCATCCACCCCATTTTCAACCGAAAATCATTAATTTTCTTTATGTTCATCTGGATTTCGTGATTTGTCCAAGAAATGAGGTAAAAAAAACAAAACCAATCAAAAGAACAGCCCAAAACTTCAATCAAGCATGCACATAATTGAATCAAAGCGGCAAAGATTCATCCTAAACAACAAATTGCATAACCCAATCTTTTTTCACTTGCTTTTGTTCGACGAAACATCTATCAAGAAATGAAGATTTCTTCAATTGCTGAACTATCAAAGCAACGGAAACTGCAAGATTTATGAGATTCGAACACAGATTCTCGAATACAAGCGGTAAAATTGTCAAGAAATAGAACCCATAAGAAAGAAGAAGAAATGCCCAAATTTTATTGATTTTGCATAAACCCATAAAACACTAGAAATTGGGGAAAAACATGAATTTCGAATCCAATTCTTCTAAACAAAATCAAGAGTATATGTAAATGCGAATCCAAATTGCTTGAACTCGAGTAAGAACTGAAGAGATTCGAGCAACAAAATTGCATGAATTTGAGAGGAACGATAAAAAAAATTCGACCGGAAAATTTCTAAGGAAAGATATGACATTTTCTGGAATTTTTAAAAGAATAATTGCGGAATGAATTGAGCTAGGATTAAACTCAGTCTGATACCATGTCAGCAATGAGTATTAGACTCCATTGAACTTAAGAGAAGAAACACTGAGAGAAATGGAGAAAGGAGGGAGAGAGAAATAGGCAAATAAAAGTCTAAAACTACATTTTATTATGAGTTGAATGGTTAACGAATTACAAGTTAAGGCTATTTATACTACTAAGCTAATTACATTGGTAACAAACTCACCCTTGATTTAAGGGGTTGATTAACATCTAAGTAACAACCTATCTAAACTCCAATAAACCTAAGTAAACTCCAACACCCCCCATTAAACTGAAATACTATTTTTCATTTTGAAGAAATCAAGATACCAACACACCAACACAACATATGCCATTAACAAAACTACCATAAGCTAAACGCAACAACTCCAATCGGGGATGAGAAAACAAGATAAAGGGAGTGAATATGGAAGGATAATGTGTTTAAGAGTGAAAAGAAAATGAGAAGAAATGAGCCTCAATGGGTCTCGTAAAATGGATCACAATGGATGATAAAATTGATCTCTTTGGATCAATGAGAATAGCCTCTATGGGCATGACAGAAAGACCATCTATGGGTCATAAAACGATCACAACGGATCTCAACAAAACATGCCTCTATGGTCATGAGAAAAAGACCAACTATAGGTCATGAAATAGCCTCTATGGGCATAAGAAACCAATATGGGTTGAAATAGACGGAAGAAAATGATCACAAAGGATCTGAAAAATGACCTCTTTGGGTCTGAAACTGACCACTTGGGTCTTTAAGATATGACCTTCTGTGGGTCTTTGAAAAAAAAATGACCAATTTGGGTCTTGAAAGTAACCATCTATGGGCCTCAAAACTGCTTAGAAAGCAAAGAGATGATACCAACTCCAAGCTTATTAGTGCCAAATTTTATGAACAAAAAAAACCTGTTGTTGAAAACTGCTGTGGAGATTTTTCCAATTCACCAAATACGACAACCAACCAGTGTTGCTCCAAAACCACTTCCAACCACCATTAGGAGGTAAATTAATTCCCCATCAAAGAAACTGTATCACAATCCATTTTCATGACACAAAAACATCTTGCATCCTCATGGTAACTCTAACATATTTCACCACATATCCATGCTTTCAATCATTTCCTTCACGATTTGATACCCAATGGACCTGGTCATGTCAACATTGTGAACTGCAGCCATCAACAAGAAACCAACTTGATTGACCGAATTCCCATATCAACACAAACACCCAAATCAATCACCAACGAATTTTGAGGTCAACTATATGAATCTCCAATATCAAAGTGAATTAACAAAGCAATAAACCCCAAATTCTAAGAACCCAGAAACCCAATTTATCAAAGCGAGAGAAACGCAGGAAAAAGCACCTCTCCTTTGTATGTACAACAATGGTTAAAACAAGATTACCCATGTTGAGGAAATCCCGAGAGGAAAGAAGAGAAGAGGATTAGAGAAACTCCAACAAACCAGAACTTGGTAGAAATTGTACCCAGAACAGCCTCAAAAGAACTCTATCAACATTTAACAACCTCAAAGCAGCCCAACAACCTCAATAGAAAAACAAGCATTGGAAAGAAATTCGCACCTAAAATATCCATTTCTTCAATAAGCTCAAGGACATCAATCAAGAACGCACACCCAGAAATTTAGTTGAGCCCAAAAATTCAACATAAGGCTCGTTTGTAGATTTGATTTCGAGTAGAAATCAAAATGAAAAACAAACTGTTTTTCAAGAAAATTTAACTAATTTATCATTTATTTAGAATTTCGAAAAATAATTCCAATATGAAACAACAAAACTCGCTATCAAAAGAATTGGAGAAATTGGATCCCTAGATTCAATCGTGACAGAGTATGTGAAACAAGAACTCTGAGTTGAGAAACTAACAAGCAATGACGAATTTGTAAAATATTTTAGCAGATACTCAGCAAGAAGGAAGCGAATGGAGAGATATGTGCAAGAAATTGTGGAAAAATGACAACAAATTGGTGAATAACGAAGAACTACGTTAAAAAAAGCGTTATTCGAGAAACCCTAGAATTTGGGGAAAAACTTCAAGAATCGAAAAATTATTTGATTCAAAATCTTTGTGATAATTTGTGAACAAATATAAAAGTAAAATGAGGAGATGGAATGAATCATTGGCTGAATTTGAGCCTGATTCGAGAGAAAATCATCAAAAATTCTGATAGGAAACATTTAAGGGAAAGAGATGAAGTTTTGTGAAATTTTGTAGAGATTTTGTGGAAGAAATTGACATGGTATCAGAGCCTATCAGAGAGGGAATTCGAATCCTGACTGAATTTTCTTCCGCAATTCTTTTCTTATGATTCACATAAAATCCATAAATTTCATCTCATTTCGTTCATATAGTTCAATCAAAGTTTTGAATTGAACAACTTATTGTTCTTGCGTCTTTCCCCAAATAGCAAATCTGATTTGTGATATTGCAAATTAGATTCAACCTTCTGATTAGTTCAATTAGATTGTTTTCTTGATAATTGAAGGCGAATATACACTTTCCCCAATTCAATTTTGTAGGTATTTGACATTCAAGATTTTCTACAATTTTTCTAGGTATTGCGACTCCAGGTTTTCTAGGTAATGATTTGTGGATTCGTGAATTCACTTGAATTGTGGAGTGTTTTCCAGGCCCGCGAATGTTATGGGTTTCTCTGGCTAAACCTTCTTTATTCCTGTAATTTCTGGGTATGCGTTCTTGATTTGAAGTTTATAGGTTGCTTTCTACGTGGTTGTTATTCAAGATTATTGGTTATTTGATGATCTTGACAATTTGCAGTTGTTATTGGTTTAGTATCAGTATCTGGAAGGTCGTTGATTTCGTCAACGTTGTATTGTTGATTGTGAAGCAATTCAAGGTTTAATTAACTTCTTAGACTTTCTAAATTCCTCATGATTTTCTTCTTTGTATTTGAAGTTCCATGTTATCTGATGTATTTGGGTTCTTCAAACTTGATGTTCTTTTGGGATTGGTCTATTGATTTAGATGATGTGACGTTTGGAACTTGTTATGATGGTGTTTTACTAATGGTTGTTGGTTAATGTTTAAGGATGTATGTTGGATGCTGACATGTGTTGGGTTCTAATTTTACGAAGTTGGTGTTGAGGCCTTTTCTATTGAGAGATGTTTGTGATGATATGATGCTTGATGGAGTTCATCCATCAATATATACTTTCATTCTTGTTGTGAAAGCCATGAAAGGTGCACGGTTGTAGGATGCTCTCTTCTTTAAGGATGAGATGAAAGCTACTGGTTTAGCTTCCTAATGTCACCCTCTACAATTTATTAATTTCCACATGTGGAAAATACAAGATCTCTAAAGATGCAATTCACATTTTGGACGAGGCTTGAATAAGTTATGTTATGCTGCTCTTATTGGTGCACATAAGAACAAGATACCTTTAATTAGCGGGTGATGTTCATTTTCTGGTTTGAGTGATATGGGTTATCATCGGCGTTTGTAGATATGATCATTTGGAGTTTGGAATTTATCTCAGATTGATGATAAATTGCTGAATTGTCTGCCCTTCTTGCTACGGGTGCTATTGAATTATGTCAGCCTTTGGTAGTTGTATTGGTGGTTGATTAGTGGATTAATGTTGTAGATTGATTTCCCGTTGTTGTGAGTTGTGACCCATCGAATGGCCAGTTTGTTTCATGCCCATAGAGGCCATTTTCACGATCCATAGTGATCGATTACCTGATCCGTCGTTGGTTTTTTCTCATGACCCATAGAGGTCAGTTTTATGACCAAGAAGGTCAGTTTTTTAGGCCCATAGTAGTCATTTGTTGTGACCATATGATATGTTTAGTTTTGTTGTGACCAAGAAGGTCGGTTTTAAGGCCCATAGATGGCTATTTTCGACCAAAAAGGTTAGTTTTAAGGCCCAAACATGGCCGTTTTCGAGACCGCAAGTGGTCATTTTTTTCTACGACCAAGAAGGTCATTTAAAAGACCAAAGAGGTCCATTTCGAATACTCATAGAGGTTCATATTGATTGTTCGAATTGTTTGAGAATTCGTTCATATGTTGATCCATAGTGATCGTATTTTCTTGTTTTGATCTTATATTTTTAAGTAAGAATTCTTCAAACTGGAAATGTTTTCCAAACATGTCCAATTTGTGGGGGGATGTTGAAGTATATAGTATTAGGTTGTTAGAGGTTGTTAGTAGCTCCCTTAAATCAAATATAGTTTGTTAAGTGTTGTAATTAGTATAAATAGGTTGATATTGTAATTGTTCATTAATAACACAATTCTAATAATAATGTAGTCTACTATTTCTCTATGCTTCTCTCTACTTTGCTCTCCTCTTATCTCTCTCTTCCCTTCCTCTTTACTGGTTCACTTTAGCTTGGGGTTTTCTCTCCATAGTGAGCCGCGACAACTAAGCGATTCAGCCGTTGAATACCACCATATGGGCCGCCGGAAAAAACCGCAAGTCTCACCGCAATCAGTGCAAGCTAAAGAGGGCTTTCAAGCTAAAGGTGGATCTCAAGCTAAAAAGGGAGGACCGAGTGTTTTGCAATCCAAACCAAACACCCCATCTAATGGAACAGTAATGCGATTATATGAAACACTAAGAGTGCGATTGAAGAGATGAATGTGATTTTTCAAGCTCAACGAGCTTCTCAGTTGAGTTCGAGCAATCAGGGGGCTAAGAATGGGGGCCAGCAAAATCAAAATCAAGAGCCGAATGCTACTATTACGCCTGCGATAGAATAAAGGGGTGAAACGGAGCAAAATCAAGATGGTGGAGGTGGTGCTGCGAGGCGTTTGAATCTCAATGGACCTAAATGGGCCTCTATTGCTGATGGGAAGGCTCTTACCTCAAAGGGAGCTTCTCTTTTATACATTCCTCCATTAGAGAAGGAAGGTAAGAAAATAGCTAAACTCTCTCAGTCTGAAGTAGATGCTCGAACTGGAATTTGGTCAACTGCTGCTATCCTCTATGTTGTGGGGCAAACACCTTCTATAGGAGCTATTACTAGATATGTTGAACAACTTTGGAATCATGTTGCTAAGCGTAAATTTTTTTAACATGATCGAGGAGATTTTGTTGTTAAGTTTGCTTCTGTGGCTGATCGAAATGAGGTGATTTATGCTGGACCACATATGTTTAATAGTAGGCCTATCATTTTGTAAGCTTGGACCTCAGATTTTAACTTTCAAGCAGAGATACTTAGAGTGATTCCATTGTGGGTGAGATTGTATAATTTGCCTCTGAACTATTGGGGTACTGAATCATGGAGTAGGATTGGTAGTATGCTTGGTACACCTCTTTTTGCAGATGAATGTACTACACAACAACAGATGATCGCATTTGCTAGGTTGTTGATTGAAGTTGATGTTACCAAGGCCTCTCCCTAAGTCTCTTACTATTGAAGATAGTAATGGTAGGATTGTTGAACAGAGAGTTCATTTTGTGTGGGCTCCTTCTTATTGTGTGAAATGCTCTCTTATTGGACATGATTGCTCTAAAATCAAGACTAGGAAATGGCCTATTAAATCTGTCCAAAAGTGGATGGTTAAGCCTAGTTAGGAGGCTGCAAAGGAGTGTAGTAATGCTGTTGGCAGTGTGGTTGGAGAGCCTAGTAGGCAGCAGGAGGTTACTGTGGAGGAGGCTCTGCAGCCTGTGCTAGGGGCTGCTGATGCTGTTAGTGCAGCTGCTGCTGCTGTCGTTCAAGCTGCTGATGGAGTGCCTGCAGGGCCAAATGCTGCTATTATGCTTTCTGTTGAGCATGGTAAAATTAATGGGTGTGCTTCTGTTAAAACTGTTGTTGAGCCTATTTGGAATATTGTCACTAGGGGTTAGAAAGGCAAAGAAGTTGTTGAGATTGGAGGGCTTGGGGTGGTGAATCATATAGTGGATGAGGCTAGGACTAGCTCATTCAATGTTTCTCCAAGTTGATGATAGTGTGCACTTGGAATGTGAGAGGGTTGAACAACCCTTCTAAAGTAGGAGAAATAAAGCACTTTGTGCGTAAACATAAACTTTCTTTGTTTGCTTTGCTTGAGACCAAAGTTAAAGAGCATAGTAAAGATAGAATTATGAGTAAATTTGGCAGGCATTGGAAGTGGGGCCATAATTACAATTATTCTGAGAGAGGGAGGATCTGGCTTGCTTGGAATTCCTCTCTGTTTAGTGTTGATATTCATTATGTTTATGCTTAAGTGGTGCATTGCTTGATGAGTGACAAGTTATCTGGCATTTCTTGGTGGCTTACTGTGATTTATGGGTTGCATTCTGTTGAGGATAGGAAGACCTTATTGTTGGATCATAGAGCTAGAGACAACTCTATGGTAGATCCTTGGTGTATTACGGGAGATTTTAATGTTGTTTTGTCTTCAAATGATAGGGTGAATGGTGCTCCTGTTTCTCATTATGAAACTCAAGATTTTGCAGACTTGTTAAGAGATACTGATTTGAGTGAGTATAAATCTTGTGGCCATTTCTTCTCTTGGTCTAATAAAGGGTTAGGTGAGGCTAGAATTTGTAGTAGAATTGATAGGTGCTTAGTGAACTATTCTTGGCTTACTAAGTATCCTAATTTGGTGGTTGAGTATTTGAATCCTGATGTCTCTCACCATTCACCTCTTCTTCTTAAATGGTCTAGTAACACCTTGATTGGAGGTAGGCCTTTTAAGTTTTTTAGCTACGTGGACCATAAGCAGTTCTTGAATGTTGTTACTACTTGTTGGCAGGATATTGGACATGGTGTGGAGCCAATGCATGATGTTTGGCTTTTTCTTAAAAGAGTGAAAAGAGATCTTAAGTTGCTTCATAAAATAGAGTTTGGGAGGTTAGGGGAGCAGATTGATAATTGGCGTGAAGTTGTCGTATACCCCTAACAAAATATAATTAACCTTCTTTCCTTAACAACTTGGTGTATAGTGGAAGTAAGGGTCGTATCCACAGGGAGCACAGTACAAGTCTATAAATAGCGGAATCAAACCCCTAGAGCCCTCTAGGAGTCACGTAACCAATGGGGGGGGGGTTGATAAGGAACGAGGACTATACTAAAAGCGATTAAACAAGAAATGTTGTAAGTTAAATCAATGAAAAAGGAACTTGGACTCGATTAGCATCCACTTTCAACCAAAGCATCGATCATGGAACTTATAAACGTTTATCCCCTTTTGGTCACCTATTGAGAAGTCTAAACTCCTAGCCTCCTAGATCGTGGTTAAACAAACACGATCAGCGTGGTTTGAACCCCCTCTTACTATCACCCAACTCAAACAAATAGCATTTAAGTTCAAACCAATAGTAGCATTAGAACCGAGGAACAAAAGGATTGCTAATGATAATGAAGCATTAACATTCAAGCAATAAGTAAGATCTCTCTAAGCACTTGAAGCAAGATCAGCATTACAACAAAAACCTAGTGTGCTACTAAGGAACTAAGAACACAAACAACCGATTATGTCCTCAACTCTAGCATTTGATCATTTACACAACTACACTAGTAGTACTCCTAGCAAGATTATGCAAAAAACAATGAAATAAGCTCAAGAAACCTTACAATAACCAAAGGAGATGAGAAGTACAAGAGTTCTCACATACAAGAGTTGAAAGCTTCACCTAACCGAATCCAAGAACAAGTTTACGCTAGAACAAGCATGATTTACACCAAAGATTTCTAAGAGATGTTAGTGTTTGAAAACCCTAGGAATGGTAGCTAAAAACTCTCTGGTCTACTTCTCTCTCTACAAAATAAAGACGAACTAAAAACATATCCTAAACCATCCGTAGAAGGAAACATAAAAGAAAGGAGAGGTGGGCGGCAATGCCTGGTCGCCACCCCGCGATCACTGTCGCGACTCGCGAGAAGCAGGTCGCGACCCGCGACCAGCATCGCTCCTCGCGATGGCAAGCAGCCCCTCCTTTCAATCAAGTTTTAACATATAAGGGGAAGGGAAAGGGGACGGCTTTGAAAGCCTAGCAGGATCTTCCTTGGTGGCTTGGCCGCTGCAAGGGCTCGATGCTCGGAGCTCGGAATCGGGAGACTCAAAACTTGGCTTGGAAGATTCAAAGGGCTTCCGAAGGCTTCGAGATGACGTACCACTGGGAGGTTGGATGACTTGATGCTTCGGAGAGTGATAGAAAGCTGCACGAACAAGACAAACACCAAAACTTGGGACACGACTCTCTAGACCTCTTTAACACCAAATTAAACCAAAACCCGAACTCTAAACACAAACCGACACACAAAACCATACAAAAATCGCCTAAGATTGGAAAATAACTTTGACGCATCAAATTCCCCCACGCTTAGACCTTACTCGACCTCGAGTAACACAAAACAAAAGGGAAGATAAGACCGACAAGCTAGAACCCGCACCAAGCTACAAATCCCCTTATTGCTTCACTCCAAACCGTCCAAACTACCAAATCCCAACCATCTAAACTCGGGACTACACAAAAAGAAGTACACCCCACTCAATGGCCCAAAAGAATACTCTACAAAACAAACTCAATCTCCAAAAAGTTTCGGGAATCGAGTTTTAACAAACACCATCACAATTCTATTAACCCAAAATGCTTTCAAAAGCTAAACGCTAAGGAGTCGACGGCTCCCCCACGCTTAGTTGTAAGCTCACCCAATATACACTCAATCATCACCAAAAATGAGCCAAACAAAGGACACGTCCTCACCTCCGAAGACACAAGACTCAAGCCTAGACTAACCCGAAAAAACAAACTCCAATGTCGCCCAGCTTATGACGCCAACACCGGCAAATGAGATGAATGCACCAATTTTTTTTTCTCTCTTTTCTTTTCTCTCATTTTGCCTAGGAGCCCTCTCAGGTTTTCATCCTAGCTTAACATTCATTTTTTTTGTCTCACTATCTCACCCGCTCATGATAAGCCACTTTTTTGCATAGGCCGCCCTTTCGGGTTTTCGACCTATCCGGGCCTCCCAATTTTGCCCGAGTCGCCCGCCCTTGCGGGTTTTCAACTCAGCGGGATTTCTTTCAAACTCTTTTTTTTTCTTTTTTTCAATTTTTTTTTTAAAATTTACAACAAATTACAAAGTAAAGGCTCAAAATAAATTAAAATCAAATGCGAAATAAATTTAAACAACCACATTTGTAAAATATTCCCCCACCCCCACACTTGAAAAGCACATTGTCCTCAATGTGGAAAGGACAAAAAGAAAAAGGGGAAAAGGGAAATGGAGGAAAATCTCTAGGAGCCGGAGGGTCCTCCGGGCTCACCTCGCCGGGCAGCCCTCCTAGCCTCTCTCTCTTGGCGACGTATAGCGCGCGCCATCACAATGTCAGGAGAGGGATCGGAGTACCCAACTTCTTGGTTTTCCGATCAACCATGAGGATATCGCGACACAAAGAAGTTGTTCATGGCCGAAACCATTGAACTCATGGTGTACAAAGTGTCTTCCATCCCATAGTATCTCTCCTGTAAATCACCCAACTCACCCTCAAAAGTGTCTAATCGCTGTATTACCTGAGCCTGGAATGGGAATGGGGTCATTTCTGGTTCGGGCTGCTGATGATGATGATGGTGCTGGGGAGGTGTCGGCGCTACTTGGAGGCCCAATTCTTCCTCTACCCCCCGCCTATACTCCTCATAGGGGGGTAAAAAGAGTTGCTCCACTGTAGTCTGCTCTGTAATGGTAGTCCGCTCTTGCGGTAATACCATATATTTCACATGATGTGCCCCAAATAACCATACATACCTTGACACTCCTCTCACGTTTTTGGTCCATAACATTGCCGCACTTCTTAACTGATGGACACCATAGATGTTAGTTCCCGCACTAAAACGCTCTGTCTCCTCGCTTAAAGGTTGAAAGATGGGTTCCCCTTTTTCAGTGGGCACTCGAACTTTCAAATATTTGGCTAAGAGTGTAATCATTCCCCCCATGCTTAATTTTCTCGAGGTTTTTCCCTCCGCCGATTGGGTAGGCAATTTTGCACCCATACACTCACCCAATCTGGAATACCTTCCCCTTCACTGGTCATAGCCCAAAGACACTTAAGATCGAAATCGGGAAGGTTAGTAGGTTCCCCTTGGCAAAATACGGTCATGGAGAGAAACCGGTGCACAAATCGCAGAGCGGGGTGGGGGATACTACTGTTCTTTATTCTACTGTGCCATTGTTGTCCACCAGTTATTTTGTACCAAAAGACGGCATTATTGTAATTTTCAGTGTAGTGGAATGCATCATCAGTCTCATACTCCCACCCAAACGCCGTTTTGATTTCAGAGTAGGTCATTGTATAATTCGGTCATTTAGGTGGAAAGTAATATATGGTTCCTCATCCTCATCCCCTTCATGATTTTCCACGGTAGCTAGAAATTCTAAGGTGTATCTCTCGTAGGTTCTTGCGTGTTTGAAAACAAATAAATTAAGGCCAACCTTATCGAGAAGTACTTCCACGGACTCTAGCAACCCTAGTTGTTCTAAGGTGGACACATGAACAAATTTGGTTTCTTGAATGGCTCTTCCCGGTCTTGTTAATCTATCCCAACGCCTCTTAGCATCTCTACTAAGTTTTTTAAGGCCTCGGGCATTAATGGCGGGGATGGGTCCTGAAGAACTACTAGGTGTGGAGGATCGGGCTCTTTTGCTCATCTTTTTGACACTTGATTTTCCTTCTTTACCTTCACTAAGCAAGTCTAGGCACAATCACAATTCTTCAACACAACTTCAATTCTTACTCAACAACTTCCAAACACACAACTAACACCATAATTTCAATCAACAATCAACAACAACAACCAACAATGACACTTAACAACCATCAATCAACAACCAACAACCAACGATGACACTAAATACTCTTATAGGTAAGTAAGAATATCAAGAATAAAGAGTACTAGGCAAAAGAGATTTATACCCCAAAAGTTGGTTGTTTTGTGGAAATGATGGCCAATGGAGGTTGAAGAATGTTTCCTTGATCCTCAAAAGTGAATCTCCAAGCTTCAACTGTGGTGAAAATTGCTCCAAATGAAAACCCCTAAATTCTAGGGTTTGTAGAAATGTGAAGAATTTCAGAAATTTTGTGAAGAAGGTGAGTAATGTGAGGGTGGAGGGAAAGATTATGTGAGGATTTGAAGAAAAATGAGGAAGATTGAGAGATTTGTTGAGGGAGATTGGAGGCTTTGAGAAGGTGTGAGTGAGAGCTAGAGTGAGAAGGGGAAGGGTATGAGAGTTGTGAGGGTCGAGTGAATGAAAGGGAGGGGGGAGAGAGCTGAGTTT
Source organism: Patellifolia procumbens (assembly GCA_947645195.1). Classification (NCBI taxonomy): domain Eukaryota; kingdom Viridiplantae; phylum Streptophyta; class Magnoliopsida; order Caryophyllales; family Amaranthaceae; genus Patellifolia; species Patellifolia procumbens. The sequence continues at coordinate 957,621 of CANSGD010000370.1, forward strand.
GTAAAGCAAGAACGAGAGGGTCAGCACCCAGTCGCGACCCGCGACCAGGTCCTCGCGAGTCGCGATAGTGATCGCTAGTCGCGACCAAAGCCTGATTCGTCCTTCTTTTTTTTTCTTCTTCCTTTCTTGCTTCATCCCTATGTATTATGCTTCAAATCTACCACTCCCTCCTCACTCTTGTCCTCCTTTTCGCTCTTTTACATTTCATTTCTTGCAATTCTTAAACCTCCATTCACACAAGCGTCTCACAATTTTCAAATTCACTTTTTCTTGCTCCATGTATTTCCTGCAAAAAGTTCAACCAAAAGCATAATATCCTACAAAATAAACAAGAGACTAGCTTTATACAATTATATACACTAAGATTCGTTTATTTAACGTCGTCGACACGACGTTGCAAACCTCAAGAACTCATCCATACTCAGGGTCACCGAGAGGAACATCCTCTGTCCCTACTTGCTGAAAGCCTTCAAAGTGCGGCTTTAGCCGCTGCCCATTCACCTTAAAGACCTTCGATGTGGCTTCAGTCATGATCTCCACAGCTCCATGGGGAAATACCTTCGTGATAATGAACGGCCCAATCCATCGAGAACGGAGCTTTCCTGGAAAGAGGCGTAGACGGGATTGAAAAAGAAGAACTCTTTGACCAACCTTGAGTTCCTTCCTTATTATTAGCTTATCATGCCATGCTTTTGTCTTAGCCTTGTAGATTGCCGCATTCTCATAGGATTCATTCCGGATTTCCTCCAACTCTTGAAACTGCAACTTCCTATGTAGCCCGGCTTCATCAATATTCATGTTAAAGCTCTTTATTGCCCAATATGCTCTGTGCTCGAGCTCCACCGGAAGGTGACACGGCTTCCCAAACACCAAGCGGTATGGGGACATACCAATAGGTGTCTTGTAAGCTGTCCTGTAGGCCCACAATGCATCCTCCAACCGCAAACTCCAATCCTTCCTACTTGGATTCACTGTTTTCTCAAGAATGGATTTGATTTCTCGATTTGATACCTCCGCTTGACCATTTGTTTGTGGATGGTATGCAGTGGACGTTTTGTGAGTCACATGATACCTCTTAAGCAATGCTCCTATGGTCCGGTTGCAAAAGTGTGTCCCTTTATCACTGATCAAGGCTCGTGGAATCCCGAACCTACAAAATATGTTAGACTTCACAAAGTCCGCAACCACCTTAGCATCATCAGTTCTAGTGGGGTTGGCTTCCACCCACTTTGAGACATAATCAACTGCAAGTAAGATGTATTGAAAACCAAAAGAGTTTGGAAAAGGCCCCATAAAGTCAATACCCCATACATCAAAATTTTCAAAATACAAGATTGAGAATTGGGGCATTTCATTCCTTTGGGAAATATTTCCAACTCTTTGACAATTATCACAAGACTTACAAAAATGATATGAATCTCGATGTAAAGTGGGCCAGAAAAATCCACAATCAAGTATTTTGCAAGCTGTCCTCCTTGCTCTAAAATGCCCTCCACAGACGTGGGAATGACAAAAAGTGAGAATAGAAATTACCTCTTCATCCGGGATACACCTTCTTATCACTTGATCCGAACAATGTTTCCATAAGTAGGGATCGTCCCAAACATACCATCTAGCATCACTCTTCAGCTTGTCAATCTGTGCTTTTGAGAAATGAGAAGGAAAACGGTTAGAAACAAGATAATTCACAATATGAGCATACCATGGGTGTGAGCATCCAAGAGAAAACAAATGCTCATCCGGGAATTCCTCCTGGATTGGTTCCTTCCACGGCTTCTCCGAACTAGGTTCTAGATCATATGATGATACCAATCGACTCAAGTGATCTGCAACCAGGTTCTCTGTTCCCTTCTTATCTTTTACCTCTAAATCAAACTCACTTAACAACAAAATCCACCTTATCAATCTCGGTTTGGCTTCCTTCTTCGTCATTAGGTGGCGAAGGGCTGCATGATCAGTATAAACAATGACTTTGGTGCCGAGTAAGTAAGATCGAAATTTCTCTAAAGCATAGACCACAGCTAATAACTCCTTTTCTGTGGTGGAGTAATTTCGCTGCGCTTCATTCAATATCATGGATGCATAGTAAATGGCATGAGGTATCCTTCCTACTCTTTGCCCAAGCACGGCCCCTACCGCATAATCACTTGCATCGCACATTATCTCAAAGGGCTTGGACCAATCTGGGGGTTGAATTATAGGAGCTGAAACTAGCCTCCTCTTCAGTTCATCGAATGCCCTTTTGCAAGCTTCATCAACCACAAAATCAACATCCTTCTGCAACAACCTGCATAAAGGAGATGAAATCTTCGAGAAATCCTTAATGAACCTGCGATAAAATCCTGCATGTCCAAGAAAAGATCGAATTTCTCGCACATTAGTCGGATAAGGTAAAGAATGAATGATGTCAATTTTCGCTTTATCAACTTCAATACCCTTCTCAGAGACTACATGACCCAAAACAATGCCCTGCTCGACCATAAAGTGACATTTTTTGGAGTTTAAAACAAGATTAGTTTCAATACATCGTTTAAGGAAAACTTCTACGAATTGCTCCATATACTCCGAGAAAATGCTTACCATACATCTTTGGAAAGTAGCGGGGGCATTACATAATCCAAAAGACATGCGTCTATACGCAAACGTGCCAAAAGGACACGTGAACGTGGTCTTCTCCTGGTCTTCCGGTGCTATTGCCACCTGAAAATAGCCTGAATAGCCATCTAAGAAGCAATAAAATGAATGTCCAGCTAATCTTTCCAACATTTGGTCTATGAATGGCAATGGGAAATGGTCTTTTCTCGTTACCGCATTCAATCTACGATAATCAATACAAACCCGCCACCCGTTTTGAATACGAGTGGGCACTAACTCTCCATCCTGATTTTCAACAACAGTTACTCCAGACTTCTTAGGCACAACTTGAGTGGGACTAACCCATTCACTATCAGAAATTGGATAAATCATACCTGCTTGGAGTAATTTCAAAATCTCGGCCTTCACCACCTCCATCATAGGTGGATTTAGCCGTCTTTGAGGCTGTCTCACCGGCTTTGCACCTTCTTCCAATAGAATCCGATGCATACATGTTGTAGGGCTTATTCCCTTAATGTCTGCAATAGTCCATCCAATTGCCTCTCGATGTTCCTTCAGCACTTTGATAAGTTTCTCCTCCTGTTCCTTGGTTAGCTTACTCGATATAATCACTGGCAAAGTATTTTCATCACCAAGGAATGCATACTTCAAATGCTCGGGAAGTGATTTCAGCTCCACAGTAGGTGCCTGCACAATAGATGGTAAAAGCTTGTCCCTAGGGCTGGTTAGTGGTATCGGCCCTTTAGAAAAGGGAACGATAGGAAGCTTTTCATATTCTTCCAAAGCTTGAACCGCCTCTTGCAAGTTAGCACTCAAAACATATTCAACATTTTCATTATCCATACTATTTTCAAGAGCTACTTGAAGTTCGTCCTCACCATCCATCTCGAACACTTCCTGTGAAACAACATCAACCACATCTATGGAATAACACGAGTGATCATCACTCGGAAATTTCATGAAATCATTAATATTAGACTCTACCATATTTCCATCAAATTCCATAGTCAAGCATCCACTATGCACATCAATTTTAGTCCTTGCAGTTTTTAAAAATGGTCTACCTAACAAGATAGGAGTAGCATGTTTATCATGTTCCGTGTCAAGGACATAAAAATCGGCAGGAAAGATTAACTTATCAACTTTAACTAACATGTCCTCTACTATTCCCTTAGGATAAGCATTGGAACGGTCAGCTAACTGAATCACTACACCTGTTTCATGTAAGATACCAAGCTTTAAGGACTCATACAATGAATAAGGAATTACATTAATTGAGGCACCCAAATCAAGCATGGCTCTTTGAAACGTGGTGTTTCCTATCACACATGGTATAGTGAACATGCCCAGATCACTGCATTTTGGAGGTAGTTTCTTTTGAAACATGGCGGATACATGTTCACTTACCTTTACCTTATGCACTCCCCTTAATCTTTGCTTTCTTTTTGTGGTACACATTTCTTTGAGGAATTTAGCATACCTAGGAATTTGTTTTAAAGCATCTAAAAGGGGGATGTTTACCTCACACTTACGAAAGACCTCGTAAATGTCCTTGTCACCTTCCTTCTGTCGAGTATCCTTTAGTGCCTCGGGAAATGGTGGAATTGGCTCATAGGGTAGAAGTGGTTGTTTCTTCTCTTGTTCTCCTGGTGTGGATGGCAATGGCTCGGCCTCAGGCACCGGCTCAGGAACAACTACCTCCTCCTCGATCTCTTTCTCGCTCACAATTGCCTTTTCATTACCCTTTAACTCCTTACCACTCCGTAAAGTGATGGCACTTGCATTTTTCTTGGGGTTAAGCTCCGTTTGTGACGGTAGCTTACCCGAATCACGGGCCTCTAGCCTGCCCACTGCTCCCGAGACTTGGCTCAGTTGCTTCTCTAAGTTCTTTATACTCGATCGGGTTTCCTCCTGAAATTGGACCATGTTTCCCTGCATGTTAGTCACATTTTTAGTTAAAGCATTAATCATATCCTCCGTTGACATGCCGGAACTTGATCCCTGTGCTTGGCCTTGCGGCCGGAAATATGGAGCTCCTTGCTCCGGTGGTCTTTGGTAAGGTGGTGGTAGACTGTTAAACTGATGGTGTGGCGGTTGATTCCCAAATGTACCTCCATACCTCAAATTAGGATGATCTCGCCACCCCGGATTATAGGTGTTGGAATATGGATCATAACGCTTTTGGAAACCTTGGCCTTGAAAACCGGCCGCCTTTACCTCCTCACCAGCTTCTTCCCGCAGAAGGGGACAGAAATCAGTTGGATGATCTGATGAACAAATACCACAAGCCTTCACGTGGTGTGTCTTCTCTTTAACTAGGTACTCCCTCATCATGGATGTCAAAGCTTGTACCTGGTCCTCCAACTTAGAAGAACTGGAACCCTCGGATACCACCCGACGAGCCCCTAACTTTCTATTAAACTGCCTCGAGCCTTCAGCTAGCTCATTTATCAAATCTTTAGCAGCTTGTGCAGTTTTATTAATGATAGAGCCTCCACTCGCTGCATTTACCATTCTAGCATCTTCATCACATAGCCCATTGTAGAAGTAAAGTACTAGATCTTCATCAGAATAACCGTGATATGGACAACTAGCACATAACTTCTGAAATCTCGCCCAATACTCATAAAAGGTTTCATTGTTATTTTGCTCGATGTTACTAATCTCCTTCTTCAACACAGAAGACATTAAAGTCGGAAAGTAGGCTCCGAGAAAAGCTTTCTTTAAATCAGCCCATGTGGATATGCTACCTGGTGGAAGGTAGTATAACCAGTCATTTGCTGCTCCTTTTAATGAGAACGGGAAGGCTTTGAGTTTCACCTTCTCTTCCGACACCCCACTAGGCTTCATGCTGCTACAAACCACATGGAACTCCGAAAGATGCTTATTCGGATCCTCATCATTAAGCCCATAGAATGTAGGAAGTAGATGTATCAACCCCGATTTCAGCTCAAAGGTTTCCCCTTCTTCTTCTTCTGGGAATGTTATGCATAGGGGTTGCTGATCAAGGTTCGGAGCTGTAACCTCCTTTAATGTGCGTTGCTCAACTCTCGGAGGCATCTCTTCTTCTAGTTCAATAGCAAAAGGAAGCTCCCTGAAGTTTTCACGCAATTCTCTTCTCAACCTAAAAAGAGTTAATTCCAAATATGGATCGTACTGCAAGGGTTGTTGGTTAGCAGCACGAGTAACAACCATAAACCACAAAACAAGCAATATAATCAACAATAAAATAAGCTAAACACAAACTAGTACACCTTGTTCCCCGGCAACGGCGCCAAAATTTGGCGTGAAGTTGTCGTATACCCCTAACCAAATATAATTAACCTTCTTTCCTTAACAACTTGGTGTATAGCGGAAGTAAGGGTCGTATCCACAGGGAGCACAGTACAAGTTTATAAATAGCGGAATCAAACCCCTAGAGCCCTCTAGGAGTCACGTAACCAATGGGGGGGGGGGGTTTGATAAGGAACGAGGACTATACGAAAAGCGATTAAACAAGAAATGTTGTAAGTTAAATCAATGAAAAAGGAACTTGGACTCGATTAGCATCCACTTTCAACCAAAGCATCGATCATGGAACTTATAAACGTTTATCCCCTTTTGGTCACCTATTGAGAAGTCTAAACTCCTAGCCTCCTAGATCGTGGTTAAACAAACACGATCAGCGTGGTTTGAACCCCCTCTTACTATCACCCAACTCAAACAAATAGCATTTAAGTTCAAACCAATAGTAGCATTAGAACCGAGGAACAAAAGGATTGCTAATGATAATGAAGCATTAACATTCAAGCAATAAGTAAGATCTCTCTCAGCACTTGAAGCAAGATCAGCATTACAACAAACACCTAGTGTGCTACTAAGGAACTAAGAACACAAACAACCGATTATGTCCTCAACTCTAGCATTTGATCATTTACACAACTACACTAGTAGTACTCCTAGAAAGATTATGCAAAAATCAATGAAATAAGCTCAAGAAACCTTACAATAACCAAAGGAGATGAGAAGTACAAGAGTTCTCACATACAAGAGTTGAAAGCTTCATCTAACCGAATCCAAGAACAAGTTTACGCTAGAACTAGCATGATTTACACCAAAGATTTCTAAGAGATGTTAGTGTTTTAAAACCCTAGGAATGGTAGCTAAAAACTCTCTGGTCTACTTCTCTCTCTACAAAATAAAGACGAACTAAAAACATATCCCAAACCATCCTTAGAAGGAAACATAAAAGAAAGGAGAGGTGGGCGGCAGTGCCTGGTCGCGACCCCGCGATCACTGTCGCGACTCGCGAGAAGCAGGTCGCGACCCGCGACCAACATCTCTCCTCGCGATGGCAAGCAGCCCCTCCTTTCAATCAAGTTTTAACATATAAGGGGAAGGGAAAGGGGAAGGCTTTGAAAGCCTAGCAGGATCTTCCTTGGTGGCTTGGCCGCTGCAAGGGCTCGATGCTCGGAGCTCGGATTCGGGAGACTCGGAACTTGGCTTGGAAGATTCAAAGGGCTTCCGAAGGCTTCGAGATGACGTACCACTGGGAGGTTGGATGACTTGATGCTTCGGAGAGTGATAGAAAGCTGCACGAACAAGACAAACACCAAAACTTGGGACACGACTCTCTAGACCTCTTTAACACCAAATCAAACCAAAACCCGAACTCTAAACACAAACCGACACACAAAACCATACAAAAATCGCCTAAGATTGGCGAATAACTTTGACGCATCAATAATGCTAGGGGGAGTTACAGCTTGTGCAGTCTCAGCTTGCACATGGTCATGCTAGCTCTACTTTACATCAGTCTGAAAAAACTTGTCTTATGAAGCTGAATAAGTTGTTGCAGGTTGAGGACTTTATCTTGAAGCAGAAATCAAGAGTGCAGTGGTTAACTAGGGGATTCCAACTCCCATTTCTTCTTTTATGCTATGAAAGAAAGATACTTGTAGAATAGCATAGAGATTTTGTATAATGAGGATGGGTGTAAACTCATTTTTGCTGGTGTTATTCAGCAGGAAGTTCTGAGGTTTTATACTGGGTTGCTTGGATCTACTGCTGCTCAGTTGCCTTCTGTTGATATTGCTATGCTTAGAGTTGGTGCTCAAGTATCTTCTGCTGATGCTAGGGCTTTGATTCAGATTGTCACTCATTAGGAGATTGATGTTGCTCTTTGGTCTATTAATGAAGCTAAGGCTCTAGGTATTGATGGGTTTAATAGCCTCTTTTTCAAAAAAGGTTCGCCTATTATTAAAACTGATGTGTATGCTGCTATTCAGCTCTTTTTTGAGACTGGTGAGTTATCATCTGCATTTAACTGCACCTTGATCACTTTAGTCCCTAAAACTGCCAACCCTATTATAGGCCCATTGCTTGTTGTTCTGTCTTGTACAAGATCATTGCTAAAAATTTGACAAGCAAAATGCAACTTATGATTAGTAGTGTGGTTGACCTTGCCCAGTCTAGTTTCATGCCTAGAGGGAACATCTCTGATAATATTCTGTTATCTACTGAGCTTATTAGAGGGTACACTACCAAACACATTTCACCCAGATGTATGCTTAAGGTTGATCTCAAGAAGGCCTATGATTCAATTGATTGGTCTTTTTCTTGAAACTGTGATGTGTGAGATTGGTTTTCCTTCCAAGTTTGTGAAATGGATGATGGCTTGTGTTACTTCTGTATCTTTTTCCATTCTTATCAATGGAGTGCCTTGCAAGCCATTTTCAGCTAAAAAGGGGTTGAGGCAGGGTGATCTTGTGTCTCCATTTCTGTTTGCATTCGGTATGGAGTACTTGTCCAGATGCTTGATGCAGCTTAAGGGGAATTCAGAGTTCCATTTCCACCCTAGATGTGCCAAACTTAGTATAACCCATCTAATGTTCGCAGATGACTTGTTGATGTTTGCTAGAGATGATCATAGATCCTTACAACTATTATTTGATGCTTTTACTAAGTTTTCTCTTGCTTCTGGTCTGGAAGCTAACTTAGATAAGAGTAATCTATATATTGTTGGTGTTGATGGGGATCAAAAGGCTATGTTGCAACAGATTGTGGGGGTTCCCTTCGGGTCTTTTCCCTTCAGATACCTGGGAGTGCCTTTGAATACAAGGAAGTTGTTCTATCATGAATGCAAGCCTTTGATTGATAAAACTGTTGTTAGAGTTCGATTGTGGTCTGTGAAAAGGCTCTCTTATGCTGCTAGGCTTCAGTTGGTTTCCTCTATCCTTCATGGGTTCCAGCTGTATTGGTGCCAGATCTTTATTTTGCCTAAAAAGGTCTTTCAGGAAATCCAAAGCATTTGTAGGATTTACTTATGGACTGGTCAAGGTGAAGGCTCCAAGAAAGCTCCCGTGGCTTGGGATATTGTTTGCCTTCCTAAGGTTTGTGGAGGCTGGAATATTAAGGATATTGTTTCTTGGTACAGAGCTGCCATAGCTAAGCATCTTTGGGCTATTTCAATGAAGCAAGATAAGATTTGGATCAAATGGTTGCATGTCTACTATATCAAGCATCAAGATGTTCTTACTATGCCTATCCCTAATAGATTTTCTTGGTCTATGAAGAAAATTCTTAAAAGTAGGGAGATGGTTGATGGGAATCAAGTCCTTATGAGCTTGCTTGTTGGCCCTTCTTTTTCTATTAATAAATTGTACAAGGCTATTCAAGGAGAGCATCCTAAAGTGGGATGGCAGAGGATTATTTGTAACATTCCAGCTAGCCCTAAGGCACTCTTCATCACTTGGCTTGCCCTACATGGAACGCTAGCTACTAAGGATAGATTGGCTACTTGAGGATTGCTTACTGACACTTCTTGCCTATTTTGTCAAGCTGAGTGTGAAACTGTAAATCATTTGTTTTTTAATTGCAGCATTACTATGAGGGTGTGGACTATTTGTCAGTAGCAGTTGGGGATTCAGGTTATTCCAAGGAACTTTCATGATGAAGTCAAGCATGTCATTCTTAGAAGCAGAAGAAAAGCTCCCCAATCACAATTGTATTGCTTATTCTTTGTTGAAACTGTATACCAAATTTGGTCGAATAGGAATGCTTTAGTGTTTGGTAGGCCTGCTTTAGATGTGTTGGCTAGTTGTAAGCAAATTATATTTAGAATTGCTTATAGAAGCTCAGAGTCTTTGACACTTTTGCTTATTATTTGAGTTTGAGTAGCCTGAGCATGTTCAGGATTGTTGGCTGGGTTTGGGCCCTTATCCTGTTGGATTAGGGAGCTTCCCTGCTCTTTGCCTTGATGGTGATGTATGGTGTTTATAACCCTGTTTTGTTTTTCAATAATAACTTTGAATTGCGAAAAAAAGTGCGTTCTACTTGATCAGTTTTTAAGCAAACTTCTTGATAATCATCTAATGTCTCTATTAATAAATTAAGAAGTTTACTAAATTCTATTAGTTCCTCTTCAATAGAATTTAAACATACTCTATGGTTAGATGGTTCCTCTTGTTCATCGATCTTTGTCACGAGACAGAGATTTGCAGCTACCTCATCAGGCTAATCCTGCTCCTTGTCTGAGTTAGATTTTCCCCGTGCTTCTATCATGGCCTTTCTCATGGTGTTCATCTCCATCTTGACAAAATCATCTTTGTCATAGTCTTCAAGTGATTTTGGAACCACTTCACCCTTTTCATTTTTCTTTGTCATTACAAAGTCACCTATTTTAATGACTTTCCATACTTGGTAATTCTTCTAGTATAGATAGTGTTTGCCATTGAACATAGGTGGAGTTTGGGTTGAGTAGCCTTTATCTGACTTTTCTCCCATAGTGTTCATGTCTACCAGGAACTGCCTCCTCAGTGTTACATGATTTTGGAGGAACAGGCTCTGATACCGATTGTTGACTAGAAGAGGGGGGGTGAATTTTAGTTGAGGGGATTTTAAACATTTTTGCGGAATATAACAACTCTTCAATAAACAAAAGAGAATAAGCTAAAAGAGTAGGAACACAAAGTGATACTTTTAACAAGGTATTCTTCCAAACTTCTCTAGAAGAAACCTTGCCTTCTCTTATTTATAATAGCGTTACAACTCAGTACAACCTATTATAAATCTCTTCTCACTCTGTTCCTCTAGGAACTTGACCCTGTTCCCAGTCACTCTGTTCCCCTGAATACGTGACGTTCTCACTCGACTTCACTCGAAGTCTTCTCACTTGACTTCACTCGAAATCTTCTCTTTCTCTTTCTCTCTTGATTACACAAGTTTCTCACTAGTAATTTCTCTCACCCAACACTCAAAAACGAATACAATATTTTTGCTATGAAGAGTAATAAATAGAATTAAAACTTTCTAAAGACTTGAACTTGAAAGTCTGGAAAGTCTTAGTTTTCATTCTGATTTCTTGTGCTATTTATAAGAGATAACAACAACCCCAATTTTGCTCCATTAGGCGGTTATGGGTCCATAAATGTAGCCCATTATCCGCCCATTAAGTGGTCGTTATGTGCATGATTATCCCTTGCTCAGTCTACGCGGCCAGCAGCCACAATCTCCAACAAATTAGCAATTAGTTAGTTGTTGAGCTGAAGACTAGGAAGTTTGTTGGGCTTCCTAGATATCTGGAACTGACTAACTGCTAGTTAGATCCTCCTGATTTTTAGGGACTGCAGCTGAATCAATTTGTTGTTGAGTATGCGTGGGTTGTTACACTCCCTTATAATCAGCATATTGTTGCTAGGTTGTTACATGTTCAGTTATCGCTTCTTCCACAATTGTAGTATGCGTTAGTTGCTTCACTTCCTAGATTATAAAAACTGACTTCCTAGATTTCAGGAACAAGCTGGCTGGGTAGTATGAATTTGTTTCATCTTTTATAGCACACGGTTTGTTGCTTGTTTGTTGCACACTTATATTGACTCGTTCAATCCTGTATAACACTAACAAACTAACAATACTAATATCCTGAAAATTAATTTTATTCAAATTAATATTCCACAATATTAGGATTATTCAAAGCAAAAATCATATGTATAATAATCGAGTGCATAAATAACTAGTTTAAATAACTTAATTAGGTTAAGCTCATAACCTTTTCTCCATAAGTTATAAATAAACTAATTATTTCAAAATGCATAAAATAAATAGAAAACTAATATTATTTACGAAATTAAATACTTAGAAAATACTAAGTCTAATAATAAACCTAAGTCTACGAAATGTAAAGCTAACATATAATAAATAAAAACCTAGATTCTAATATATTATTTATTTGATTGAATATAATAATTAATTTAAATAACTTGATTAGGTTAAACTCTTAACCATTCCTCCACAAGTTAAACTTAAACTAATTATTACATACATTATATTATAAAGTCCAAAAACATTATTTGTCATCATTAAAACAGTGAATACAACATCAGCTTATATTCCATGATTGTTTTATTGTCTCGATTCTTTTTAATGAATAGATCCGATCGCAGCTTCGAATATGGAATTCAAAGGGATCAAATAGGAAATGATACTTTGAATCATAGAACTATAAGGAAATATACGATCAACCAACATTTCTCGAATTTGAAGAAAAGTCATAAGAAATGGTTCGATCCTCTTATTTTTCTTTCTCGAACCGAGAGATTCATGAATCGGGATCTTGATGCATATAGATAAAAATGGTTCGATGGGAGCTTGAATTTCCAGGAACATTTGGAACATTTCGTTTCTGAGCAGGAGAGCCGTTTTCAAGTAGTGTTCGATCGATTATGTATTAATCAATATTCCATTGATTTGTCTGAGGTTATCGACAAAAAAGATTTTTCTAAGTCCGCTTATACGAAAAAATATAATTCTGCTTGGATCAATCATAAATTTGATGTTGTTGCTTCAAAATCTTGCTTGTCGATCACATCTAGTGATAAATGTAAAGGATAATGATAGCTTGACGTAGTCAACCGCTGTGCATAACAAACTCACTGCTTGTTATTATCATCTAGTATAAAATAATCTTTTTATTTATTTTCTCCTAAGTTTACTCACTTGTATAACTACTAGGTTAGATCAATAGTTATCTTTTATATTGTAACCTAGTGTGTATATATATCTTTTGCTTAGTTGATTAATAATTAATTATCGTTCATATCATTCTCTCTCTCTGTATATGGTATACAGAGCTTGATAATTTTTTTTCCTCCTCTCCCTCACCCTACGTCAATGGCGCACAACAACCACAATGCCCTCATTCCAAACCACAACGAACCTTCTCACCCTCTCACTCTCATAACCTTTCGTAATGCCCTCAAACTCACCTCTACAAACTACATTTCCTGGAAACTACAGATCAATGCCACTCGCTACGGCCATGATCTTCAGAAATTCGTCGACGGCACACATTAATGTCCTCCGGCCACACACCTCGTTGACGACATCCAACAACCTAACCCAACTCACACAACCTAGAAACGCCAAGATCAATTAATTCTTGGTTCCCTCATGGGAACCCTATCCCCTAGCGTTATTCCCCTTGTTACCCGCGCTCTCACCTCACGTGAGGCTTCGACTATCTTAGCCACCACCTTTTCCAACCCATTTAGGGGACACATACTACAAATCAAAAACACCTTCAACAACATCACCAAAACCAGTGAACCCATCTCCGAGTATATGCAAGCCATAAAAGGATGCGCCAACCAACTTGCCGTCATCGGCAAACCCCTTGATCATGAAGACATCATTGACAGGGTGTTAAAAGGCCTTAATTCTGACCTCTACCAACTCGTCATCTTAGCGGTCAATGCGCCCGATACCGCTATCATCTTTGAAGAAATCCATGAGAAGCTCATCCACCACGAGCTCTCGCTCACCAATGTTCAATCACAACCTATGTTTCCTGCTTCCGCTCATGTTGCACATACCGAGGCCGCGATCCTCCGTCAAATGGACTCACACATCCACAACCTGCCATCCTGCCAACTCCCAACGCAGCCACCACTGGACAGCGTAGCAATCGACCATTCCTAAGCAAGTGCCAATACTTTCACAAAATAGGCCATGTAATCTCAGATTTATTCTCTTTTAATAGTGCCAATCCGCATGTGGTTTTCCCTACATATCAGCGACCACGCGCTCCTCAAGCGTATGTCGCCACTGCCAACACGTAGATTCAACAACAACCACCAGGTGCAGCATGGCTTCTCGACAGCGGGGCCACCCATCATGTCACCAATGACCTATCTAATCTTCAAATACATGATCCTTACGGCGGAACTAATGAACTAATCATTGGTGATGGAACTGCTCTTCCAATTGCTGATATATATTGGTAGGTTTATCCTCTCCACTTCACATAATTCCTTTTTCTTTCGCAATGTTCTTCATGTTCCCAATATTTCTCGCAATATCCTCTCAATTTCGCAATTTTGCTTAGACAATAACACTTCTATCGAGTTTTTACCCTACTCTTTTCATGTCAAGGAACTCAAGACGAGTCTCCCACTTCTTCTAGGATCGTCTAAATCTGGATTCTATGACTGGCGTCCAACACCAGCAGGTTTCTCGAGTTTTAGAGTAGCTCACAAATTAGGACATCCATCTATTCGCACTTTTCAGCTTCTTAGCAAGCAACTTTCAATTTTTCATTCTAAAGATTTTAATTCATGTAATGCGTGTGATGTGAATAAGAGCCATACGTTACCTTTCCATGAGTCTACTTTACACTCTATTGCTCCTCTTGATATTATCTTTACTGATGTCTGGACTTCACCACTTTATTCTCTCGATGCGTATAAATACTATATTATTTTTGTAGATCAATTCACTAAATATATATGGTATTATCCAATGAAACGTAACCCTGATACAACTCACATATTCCTCCACTTTCAAAAACTAGTCGAAAAATATTTTCAAAGACCAATACGCCAAGTTTATTCCGATAATGGTGGCGAATATATTAAACTCGCTCATTCTCTCCAACAACATGGCATCTCACACCTAACCACACCTCCCCACACCCCTGAACCTAATGGCTATGCCGAAAGGCGACATCGGCATCACGTAAAAATAGGTCTTTCCTTACTCACTCATGCCTCCCTACCACAAACATTATGGCCATATGCTCTAGGTATTGTAGCCTATCTTATAAATCGACATCCAATGCCAACCTTAAACAATGATACTCCCTTTTTTCGCTTATTTGGTACTCAACCCAACTACACCAAACTCCGAGCCTTCGGATGTCTTTGCTATCCTTGGCTCAAACCCTATGTCAATTATAAACTCCAGCCTCGTCCCTCCCTTGCATTTTCGTGGGCTATTCCCCAACGCACAGTGCCTACTGCTGCCTTGAACCCACGACTCACAAACTCTACACCTCACGGCATGTCAAATTTACGAGGACGTTTTTCCTTACGCCAAACTCACCTCGACCTCACCTCCTAATTCACCTAACCCTACTGAATGGTGTGATATACAACTCCCCATTGTCTCTCCATCCAATTCTCCTATGCAAATTAAAGTCCATCTCACACTCCTCCATCTCCTCCGCTGTTCCCTCCTTCACCACCTAACAACTTGTCTCCACATATTCCTATACCACCTCCACCTCCTCCTCCACCTCCTCGCACTATTGTTACTCGACTACAAAATAATATCCAAAAACCTAACCCTAAATTCTTCTCACCACCAACTCCTCCCCCTCCGCCTACTCGCACTATCGTCACTAAACTACACCGCAAACCCAACAAACCAGCTTCAAAAATCTCCCATTCCCCAAAGTGCACCATTGCACTTACACCCCCTCCTCGTGAACCTAACTCTCCTCATCCCATCCTCACCACGAACTAGGACAACCTCTCCCTAATCTTACTGAATATCGAGCAATTGTGGGCAGTCTCCAATACCTCTCCATCACTCGTCCTGATGTAGCTTTCTCCGTAAACAAATTGTCGCAATTTCTACAATGTCCCACAGACGCACATTGGTAAGCGCTCAAAAGGCTATTAAGATATCTTCAGGGTACCTCTCACAATGGTTTACAATTATATCGGTAGTCGCCACTTCAACTCCATGCTTACACAGACTCAAATTGGGCAGGAGATAAGGATTCATATATGTCAACAACAGGTTACCTTGTCTTCCTTGGTCGTAATCTCCTTACTTGGAGTTCGAAAAAGCAACAAGCCGTAGCAACTTCATCAACAGAGGTCGGTTTTCGTGTCGTGGCGTCCACGACAGCTGAAATTATGTGGTTGACTAACCTATTGTCTGAATTACATCTTTCATCCACTACTATTCCTACTATCTACTGCGACAACCTCAGTGCTACACATTACGCGGCAAACCCTGTCTTTCACTCGAGCATGAAGCACCTTGCTTTGGCTTTTCATTATGTTCGAGAACAGGTTCACAATGGTCTACCGCGAGTAGTGCACATCTCTGGTCATAACAACTTGGCAGACACTCTCACCAAACCTCTCCTCAAGCCCCGGTTTCTCCAACTTTATGACAAGATTGGACTCGCAACTCGATCGTCCATCTTAAGGGGGGATGTAAAGGATAATGATAGCTTGACGTAGTCAACCGCTGTGCATAACAAACTCACTGCTTGTTATTATATTCTAGTATAAAATAATCTTTGTAATTATCTTCTCCTAAGTTTACTCACTTGTATAACTACTAGGTTAGATCAATAGTTATCTTTTATAATGTAACCTAGTGTGTATATATATCTTTTGCTTAGTTGATTAATAATTAATTATCATTCATATCATTCTCTCTCAGTCTCTCTATCTATAATAGATTGGGGCGTAATTTGCATTCATTTGTTAAGTTGCCCTGGTTGCATTTTAGCTATTTCTGTAGCACTGGTTTGATTCATTGAATTTTGAGTTAGATAAATATGCAGATTGTATAGGATTATGACATGAATTATATATATTTGATTTTAGCATATAATTGGACTCCTTGAATTCATAAGTTTACTGATCTATGGTTAGTGGATTTTGATTTGTTTGGATGTAATATTGGTATATGCCCAAGAAATTGGCAACATTTCATTATTTTGGGTTCATGAAAATACCCTCTTCGGCTTTATACTGGTAGTAAGACATTGTTAAAGGAGTGAAAAGGAAGTTGGATGGAGGAATGTATGGCGTGAAGACGAAGAGGAGAGTGACAAAGGTAGCTCATTGGTTATGCCGTGGAGAGGAGTAAAGAGAGGAGTAAAGGGTTCTAAATTGTTTATTAGTTAGGGGTAGGTTAGTAATTGTTGTGTTAGTGTAGATATTTTTGTTAAAAACTACCTTTTACAATACACATTGTAGGTTTACCTACCTTTTTTTTTATATATATATACTTTAACTACCTTTTATAATTGAAACAATAGGTTTCACTACCAAAACCGCTTTTAGGCCAATTTTTTTCTAATGATTTTACGCTTCAGTGGTTTTCATTCATGTTCTTCAATTTTCCCCCAATTTTCATTCGATTTTCTTATTCAATCAAACCCTATTTCATCAATTTGGAAGAAATTTAAAGATTCTTTTCAATTCGACAATAAATTGGGCGAAATCTCTTGCCGTTTGATTTTACCCTACTCTCACGCCGCTGAAATCTGCTCCGTTTGGTGATGGTTACTCTATCGCCAGCGGAATCTGGGCTGTTTGATGGTGACGGAATCTGGGCTGCCACTATAGTTGTTGGAATCTAGAAACTAGGATTTGCGAAAAAACGTCCAATTGAAGATATTGCCCATTAAATGTCCAATTAAATGAAAATTGGGGGGGGGGGGTGAAGATGTGGGCACTTGATTCATGAAAATTGGGGGAAAAATGAAGAACATGAACGAAAACCGTTAAATTTGGTCTGAAAGCAGTTTTGGTAGTGAAACCTACTGGTTTCAATTATAAGAGGTAGTTAAAGTTAAAAAAAATTAGAAAAGGTAGTTAAACCTATAGTGTGTATTATAAAATGTGGTTCTTGACAAATTAAATATCCTTTTAATGATGGGTTAGACATGAATTTCGGTAAATAAGGCCACTAAATATATAATTATTAAGTTGATGGTCACTTGATATAATAACAATTTTCACTTGCCTCCATATGAATTTTTTTGAAATTAAAGGCCACCACATAGAATTTTCCAAATATTTTAAATAATTTTCACAAAGATATTACACCTAAGCTACCTAATTATATCCCAAAAACTATATTACACCTATACTACCTAATTATAACCTAAAATAAGGCTTGATAGTTCTGTGCAACTTTTACTAAAGGTAGTAATTAGGATCATATTCGCCCACTCTACTACATCTAAAATTTTAATTTCAAAGGTTGGTGTAACCTTTTAATTTCAGGTTGATCGTACGTAAGAGATAAAATTTAAAGTCATACCAAAAAGTAATAAAATTTCACATCCAAAACTAAAGTGTCACTTTTAAGTTTATAATATACTTTTTAGTTGTATTTTTGTTGTATCCATTAGCATATTGATTTAATATCAGGTAGGCATTCGCCTCTATTCCAACATTAAGTGAAATTCCTATGGGATATTTCCTGAGGTACCCTTGAGATTAGGGCTAATTTCTCAGGTACCCTCCTCGTTTTTGAGCTAGCTTAGATGCCATCAGAGTCAGTGTTCGCGTCTTAAATGCCATTAATGGTAATAGACGTTAAGATTCTGTTAACTTTTGTAATTAAACTTGACTTTTTCATTTAAACCACAAAAAAAAGACAAAACAAAAATTAAAACCATCCCCACCCTTCCCACTCTCTCTCCTCCCATAACCTCCCCCACCCCCCCCTCTCTCTCCTCCCCACCCCACCCACACTCTTTGCCTTAACCCTCAACCCTTAACCCCTGTCAAAACCCAACCACCAACGTCGAACCCAACCACCACTAACCCACTAACCCTGACGAATACCCAACCACCACTAACCCTCGAACCCCAAATCGAACTCACTCCACCTACACTGTCTACCTCGAACCCAGATCGAACCCCAAATCGAACCCACCCCTTTTCGAGCTTTCTCTAGCCACCCTTTTTTGAAGTGAGTTTCAAATTTTGTTGTTTGAGGATGGTTCAAAGGGTTGGTTTGGTTTTTGATGGTCTTGAGTGGGTTGCTCTAGGGTTTTAGGATGGTTCGGTGGTTTTTTTTTGGGATTTGTGGGTGGTATCGTGGGATGGTAGAGGCAGCTGGGTGGTCTCGTGGGTGGTGAAGGTGGTTGGGTCGTTTCGTGGGAATGCGGAGGTGGCTGGGGGGGGGATTTTGGTGGGGTGGTGGAGGTTCGACGGCGGTGCTGGGTGAGGGTGGGGATGGTTTTAATATAGGTGCTCGTGCTCACCAGAAGGTGGTGGCTGGTGGTTTTGAGGGTGGTGGCAGAGTAGGGGAAGGGTGGGGGAGGAGAGAGAGTGGGGGGGGGGTTATGGGAGGAGAGAGAGTGGGAGGGGTGGGGATGGTTTTAATTTTTGTTTTGTTTTTTTTTTGTAGTTTAAATGAAAAAGTCAAGTTTAATTGACAAAAGTTAACAAAATCTTAACGTCTGTTACCATTAATGGCATTTAAGACGCGAACACTGACTCTGGTGGCATCTAAGCTAGCTCGAAAACGAGGAGGGTACCCGAGGAATTAGCCCTAACCTCGGGGGTACCTCAGGAAATATCCCAATTCCTATTGTCTTATAGATCTAGTGTCCTACTTAAGTCAGTACTACTCCATGCAACAACTTAGTAATTTTTTTAAAAAATCATTAAGGTGAGAGTTTCTAAAAAGATGAAAAGTTTAGGTAATAAGATGCGACTATCCACAAAATTATCTACTGTAAATTATGAAATTTGATAATAAAATTGTTGTCGCATGCATCGCGTGCATAAAAATCTAGTTGTCTTATAGATCTAGTGTCCTACTTAAGTCAGCACTACTCCATGCAACAACTTTGTAATTTTAAATATATAGTTTTTAGTTGTATTTTTGTTGTATCCTATAGGATATTGATTTATTATCGGGTAATTAGGTGTTCGGCTCTATTTCAATGTTAAATAAAGTTCCTATTGTCTTATAAACCTACTGAAGTTAGTACTCCTCCATGCAACAACTTAGTAATTCGGATAATATGGATGCATAATCATTTAATTATTTATTCACAATTATTTTTTTCGGCAAGTCTAATGATCATTAAAGACAGTAGTTTCACAACAAATATTCAAATCATTAAGCACACTGTACGTAAGAAGTTCATAGATATTAAAAGAAAGGGTAATAGATTTATTTATTGTGTCTTCCAGTAGTTTTACAAGACTAGACAACTGTTGGTTCTACAAGGCTGAGTAACATATACAAGCCTTAATAACATAAACTCATCATCGTCGTAGCTGGTGGAAATGACTAACTTCATGTGAAAATAAGAGATCTTTATTAAGTACTCCTTAACCAAATTTTTAAAGAAATAGGCATAAGACCCCTTAATTTTAAGTTTGTTTGTAATTAACCGCCCCTTGCCATATTGTACACGTGGGCCCTTGTTTTCCAACAATGACTACCACGTTCATGTCATTAAAAAGGCTATTTTCCTCTTTCTTCATTTGTTCCTCTTTTCTCTCTATTTCCTTCGACACATCCCTCAATTTTGTCATGAAAATCGAGGAAAATATCGAAAGAAATGGTCAATGTCGAAAAACCAAGGACAATGCCCAAAATCCGGCCAGGGGTGACTTACTAATTACAAAAAAAATTAAGTGCATGTGGTTTGGTGCCCAATCTATATCTATTTATCTATATATATACATTAAAAAACAAAGCATAGATTGTAATCTGCCACATGTCTCTCTCCCTACATATAAACAAGATTGTATCCATATTAAAAAAGTGCAAATTGACTGTGAGAAGTTTTGAACCCACGGCCTCATGTATGAAAAAAGTTAAATGCTTTACCCATTGTTCCACTATTCTATTGTTGCTTCTTTTATCAATACGAATAATGAAATTATGATTTTTCAATAAAAAACAATACTTAACTTACAATGTTTTAATTTCATTAATGCAAAAAACTATTAGTTTATAATTTTTACTAACATCTTTGTACACCAAATTTAAGTTGTCTTTAAGTACTAACGAATTATACAAATAAACCATGGGGCATCTTTTGCGCGTAAATACTAGTTTTTGTTCAAAGGTGATTTATGACAAAATAAATATTGAGATTTGCAAATGCAATATGGGATTTAACAAATTTCCCTAAAAATAACCACAGATGAATACTCTTATATTTTTTGAATCATTGAATTCCTATAATTATTTAAAAGGCACTTTAAGATATTAATCATGGAGATGATCGAAATACCCGCACTTTAAATCCATACTTCATGTGAAGGATCATATAGATATCAGGTACGACGCGATGTTCTTCCATGGCTTCTACGACATAATTTTGGATAATGGTGGCTGCAATAATCTTCATTTGGGTAAAGGCCATTTCTTTTCCTAGGCATGTCCTTGGCCCAGAGTTGAACGAAAAAAACTTGTAGGATGGCTCGTGCCTCAGCTCCCCTTTTTTTGATATCCATCTTTCCGGCTTGAACTCGTCGCAATCTTCTCCCCATATAGATTTTATTCTTCCCATCGCATACACATTGAATATAATTTGCACGATAGGATTCACGTGATGGCCGCTAGGCAGTACATCAGGCACAATAGGATTTTTAGCCCCGAAAGCAAATGGTAGATACAATCTTAAAGTTTCACAAAATGCAGCATGAAGATAGAGTAGTTTATTATAATTTGCCTCTTTAAAATTTATCTTATTGATTAATGCGTTATCTAATTCCTTTTTAATCTCAGAGAGAACTTTAGGGTGTTTTGTTAGAAGGTAAAAGAACCAAGACAATGTAAAACTAATTGTGTCTCGCCCAGCTAAAAATTTACCCACAATCATATCCCTTAAAATTCTATCCCCTTGATTACCATGTGAGGGATTCTTGCTTTCATTTTCTTGCATATATATTGTTAGTAAATCGATATGCACCTCATTGCCTTCATTTTGTACAGATGATGTTTGTCGTCCCTTACCATTTATTTGTCTTCTCTTTTCGGCTATACAATTGTAGATGAAACTATCTAGAGTTTCACAAGCTTTCATATACTTGTACTCTTTGCCAACCTTTAACCACCTTTGAAATTTCCAAACAAAAGTTGGCACAACATGGCGATAGAAAATCACCTCCTCGACCTTATCCAAGGCTGTGCAGGACGGAACATTTGGTAAAGCGAGTGAGAGTGATTTTGGGTTGTGATCCATGATGATGGTGCATATCGTATCGAACGTGAAGCTTACAAACTTATCTTGCAAGTCGAGTTCGACTCCATGCTTAGAGGCATGATCAAGGAGTGGGATAAGTCCATTCTCAACCTTTTCCCAAGTTTTCTTCACCAAAAATGAATGAAATTTTGGGTGAGCAAGGAAAGATTGAGACATTTTTCGATGGTATTGCCACTCCGTATAATCAAGAGTCGAGACAGAATCTCCAAGGACATCAAGCTTTTCACGAAACTTGGGGCCCTTGGGATAATTCCCGAAGTTATTGATCATCACATGTTGAACATTGGCGGGATCAACAGTGACTAGAATGTTCATTTTGGTGAACCAAGGACCCTTTAAAAAGAAAGTCAAATGATGTTTTTCAAGAACTTCAATTGAAAAGGCATGATTTCTGTGGACATTTTTTAGGAGTGCGGGAAGCATCCCTATTAGGGTAGTTTGGTAATTAGACTCTTAGTAGCTTGTAAAGATAGATTTTCATAACTCTATATATATAACAGTGTCAGGCAACCTAAACAGGTTAGCCAATTATTCCAATACTCGTTCATGGTATCACGAGCCTAGGTTTAGAATTTTTTTTCTCTCTTCCGCTCACATCTCTAAACCTAAAACCTAATTACACGATTTTTCTTTTATTTTTTAAAATCATTCCGGCCCACCATATGTCGGACAGGTCTGCCACCTCCGGCCACCTTGCCGCCGCCAGCAGCCCACACACACCGGTTGCTCTGCCGCGGTTGGTGCAGCCCCAGACGCAGCTTCCACACGCTGCTCCCTTGCCGCAGACGCAACCCACCGCTTCCCTGTTGTAGCCCTCGCCGCCATCGACTGGAGCCGCCGTCACCACAGATCTTGGTGGCTCTTCCTGGCTGTCTCAGCAGCTAGCCGCTCCTTCACAGGCAGCCTTTCAACAACCTTCACTCGGCTTCCATAGCCCGTTGTTGAATGCTTCGTCTTCACGAAGCCCTAGCCGATTTCCACCAGGTTTTGGTGGCCCATTGACTAGTCTAGCGAGTCATCTTCGCTTCCCGTTCTTTAAGACTCTGTCTTTTCCGCTCCATTGGAGCAACAATACATCAATCATGACATCACTCGATATGTTACCATCAAATTAAACTCGCCTGAAGATTTTCTTGTCTGGAAAACTCAGTTTCTTGTTTTTTGTTAACGCATCAACTTCTTGGTGTTGTTGAAGGTACAATTTCTATACCTAACCCTACTTATGTTGATCATTTGGGTCATACTTTGCCCAACCCTCAATTCTACGAGTATTTAAGGCTAGATCAACAAATAAAATTGTGGTTGTATGCTACGTTGTCACGTGATGTAATGCTTGATGTTCATGAGTTGCGTAGTTCTGTAGAAATTGGGAGTCGTTTGAAGTCTAGATTTTTACATGCTAGTATGGCTAGATCTATGGAACTAAAGGGTAGATTGAGTCATATGAAAAAGCCTGAACAACAGCCTATGGAACGGTTCTTACGTGAAATCAAAGTTATTGTGGATTCATTGGCTGCTGTTCAGTGTCCTGTCTCTCCGTATGATTTGGTTCAGTATACTTTATGTTGGCACCCCCTTTTGTCTTGAAGGAAGTAACAAAATAGAACAAGGAGTAGGAGGACTATAGAGATTTCATAGTAAACCATCGTCTAATAATGAAGTAATGTATATATTAAAGTAAAGCCACCCCTTTATATAGAAACTATGAGTAGGAGTAGGAGGACTATGAGTAAGAGTAGCAGGAGGACTATAAAGATACAGTACTCAACATTTAATTGGAGTATGGTTGTTTCTTTTTATGTTGTATTAAGCCACCCCTTTATATAGAAACTAATAGAGTTATTAGGACCCAAAGTTTCATTATTTTCACCTTTTCAGACCACAAGTTTTTTTGTTCACCATTTAGGACCCGGACTCAATTTTTCCACCATTTGACCAAACATTAAGAGTGTAACCAATGGATGATCTCATATTAGGGATCATCAATTATATTATTATTTTCTCACACTCCCACCTCACTCATGATCCATTATTAATAATCCTATTATTTTTTTACCCCAATGGATGATCTCCTTTGTTGGATCTTGACATTTTCTATCATTTTCATCTCCATCAATCTCAGCCATTGGATGAACATGCATCTACACCCTTTTCCCTTTGTTGGCAGCAGCGGGCCCCCACATAAATCAGTCTTCCTCTCTTATTTTGCCATGTGCCCTACCCACTCCTTTCACGTACACTAAAAATCAAAGCAATTTGGTTCTTCATCAAGGATGGTCTATCAATTTCTCTCTCCATTTTTTCTCTCTCTCTTAATTTTATAATATTATCTCTCTCCTCTCTCTCCCCAAAAACCAGTGGTGGTCTATCCACTCGTTACACTCTAACTCACCTGAGTTTAATTAGAGAATTAGAAAAATAATAAATAAAATAGATTTAGATATAGAGGAGATTTCAATTTGTTTAATCGTTAAAATATAGTGACACTACTTAACTCCGAAGAATTTGAATAAAAGCATAATCATCCATATACAGCATGAGTATATTTGAAGTTCGGACAATTGACCTACATGTAACTTAATCTAAGATTCGTTTTCACTCTAGAACAATAATAACACAAGCTAAAAAAACTTAAAAATTGACCCAATAGACTTGTATTTATGACCGAACAAATTGATGCTCACACGGTGATTTTTATGGAGGATTTTGTGGAGGACAACCACTTGTAGAAACCTCCGATTTTTTATTGGCTAAATATATCAATGTATTTCAACGGCTGAAGAAAATAAAATCTCCCCTATATTTAATTTTTTTTTATTTATTTATTTTTTCTAATTCTATAACCATCTCAGGTGAGTTAATGTATGGTTAAGTAGTCGGAAAGTTGAGTCCAGGTCCTAAATAATGAACAAAAAATCTTTAGGTCCCAAAATGTAAAAACAATGAAACTTTAGGTCTTGAAGTTATGCTTAACTCGAAACTAAAAGGTCATATTGATGAGACCCGCTAGCATTTAAAGGTGGCCCCATGATTTTTATTTTGAGGTGTTATTTGTTAGTTTGTGTTGTAATATCGAAGATAACAAAAAAAACAATAATTTCCAGTAGTCTTGTAAAGATTAAAGTAAACAATTTTTTTTGGGAGGACAGATTTGAGTCCTCCACTCCTAGTTTATTAGTTTTCTTTTGTTTTCTGGAAGACTAGAAGTATAAACTTTAATTTGGCAGAAAATATATTTTCTCCGTTCTATATTAATCACTACATATAGAGTTTTACGGCTCCTAAAGCACAATTTTAAAAATAAATCTATTTATGCTAAAGTAAAAATTATAAAAAGTTAATTTTAATTAAGTATATACAAAAATTATAAAAAGTTTATTTTAACAAAATTTTCTTTTTTTATTTCTTTTACAACAAATTAGATGTTCCTTTTTCTTTTAATTTTTTTCTATTTTCTTTTCCCCCTACTATTTAAAACCTACAGGATCG
Organism: Patellifolia procumbens; assembly: GCA_947645195.1. Taxonomy (NCBI): domain Eukaryota; kingdom Viridiplantae; phylum Streptophyta; class Magnoliopsida; order Caryophyllales; family Amaranthaceae; genus Patellifolia; species Patellifolia procumbens. Next base: position 982,957 of record CANSGD010000370.1, read on the forward strand.
GTCCGATTTTAAGCTTGGTACCTAGCCTAGGAAATTTCACCTCTAAACACCTCTCAAGATCGGGTCCGAGCCTTGTACCTTCCTCATACTATTTTCGCCCTAAAATAACATAAGTTGTTCTGAGTGTAGTTGAGGATCCTGGTATTAAAAAGAAATTACAAAGTAGCATCTCAAAAGAAACTAAGATAAGATTCGTAGAAGTGTCATTGAGTAAAATTAAAATATATTTCCTCATTGCAACATTTTTACTTTTCATTAATTATATACTGCCTCCGTAATGAATTAAACGTAACAAACTACTTTGCACGCATTTCAAGAAAGAGATTTAAAGGTGTAAACGATCAGATTAATCAAAATTATTTTAAGATAAGTAACATATAATCTCCTTCTTGCTTGTGTTAAACTTTTTTTGATTAATTTGTTCATTTACACCCTTATATTTCTTCTTTGACATGTGTGTAAAATGATTTCTTGCATTTAATTAATTACGGAGGTAGTTCTTTTCATTGATCGGTTCCTGGAGTAGTTGTGACCCTTTTTTACTTTTATGTAAAAGAAATTGTGTACATTATTGGATTTATTTGACTGCATTTTTTTTCAAAATATAAAAATTTTATAAATTTTTCTTTCTAAATATTTAAATATTATAATGGTAAAATTTGTTTGCCGGAAAAAATAAGTTAATATGGGGCAAACTTTTTAGGTCTGCCATTATGAAAGTAAGTATAACCAAAATCTATCTGCAACTACCTTTACTAGCGAAATGAATGCTTTGAATTTTGATGCACTAAAAAACAAAAAGGATGCATTCCAATTCATTTTGCAAAATAAATCAGGCCTATTAGGAAACGAATAGCATTACATTTCCTAATCATTTTTATTAGAATATATGAAAATATATCTCATTATATTTTCATTATTCAGATTTAGTTTGTAATTATCTTTGTATATCTTTAAGTATCTTTGTATATCTTTTAGTTAGTTGTTACCTAATTATTAGGGATTATTATTCATTGTAACCCTAGAGTATATAAGGTTTAGGATGTACAACTTTTATGATTAAGGAATTAATTCTATCATGGTATCAGATTGCTAGGGTTCTCTCCTCTCACACACTTCCGCTGCCCCTAGCCTCCAAACACATCATCACCGCCCACGACCCACTTTTCCGGCCACCATGACCGGAAGCAAGGACAAATCGTCCAACTCTTCGTCTTACTCTTTCTCTTCTCTCTCTTCTTCTCTTTCTTCTACCAATATTAAACACATCATTCCCATTACTTTAGACATGGAAAACGTTCAATACTCTACGTGGGCAGAGTTATTCAAAATACATGCACGATCGAATCGGGTCATTGATCATATCATCCCATCGGCCAAGACCAAAATTCCGAAAACTGATGATGAAAAGGAAGAATGGTCTACCATAGATGCCACTGTTCTCAAATGGATCTATGATACGATTACTGATGATCTCCTTAACACCATCCTCGAACCTGATTCTACTGCTCAAGAGGCTTGGGAGCGGCTTCGGGATATTTTTCAAGATAACAAGACATCCCGTGCCGTTACTCTCGAGCACGAATTCTCCAACACATCTATGGAGGATTTTCCAAACGCCTCGGCGTATTGTCAACGTCTAAAGATGTTGGCCGATCAGTTGAAGAATGTTGGTGCTCCTGTCACCAATAATAGGCTTGTTTTGCAGATGGTAGCCGGCCTTTCTGATGCTTATAGTGGTGTAGGTACGTTACTTCGTCAAAGCGATCCGCTTCCACCTTATTATCAAGCACGTTCCATGCTTGTGCTTGAAGAGGCCGGATTGGCTAAGAAAGCCACCCTTGGTTCGTCCCCTTCCACGGCTCTTGTGTCTAACTACAACGATGGCTCATCATCGGACTCCCCTTCTCAAAATCGTGGTGCAAATAATCAGAAAAATAATAATAATAGGCACCACAATAAAAATAAAAATAAAAATAAAAATAAAAATTCCGGGAAGGGTGGCGGCAGCCAGGGTGGCGGTGGTGGCCGGCAGCAGACAGGTGGCGGCAGCAGCGGCGGGCGTCCGTACCAGCCCTCACAGCAGCAGGTTGCACAATGGCCGTATGGGCCTGGGGCCACAAATCAGCCTCCATGGCACCTTTGGCCATGGGCTTTTCCACCCAGCCCATACCCCACCTCAGCTTGGGCTCGCCCTCCATATCAGCACAGACAGCAGACAACTGGGCCAGGTTTGCTTGGGGCTCGCCCTCAAGCCTATGCGGCAGATTCATCCTCTACGCCTACTGACATTGAGGCGGCAATGCACACTCTTGGGCTTACTCCCCCGGACCCAAATTGGTACATGGACACGGGCGCCACATCTCATATGACCTCTTCCCAAGGTAATATTTCTTCTTATTTTAATTTGAGCAAAAATAATGGTATAATTGTTGGAAATGGTCATAGTATTCCGATTCATGGTTATGGGGACGCTAACCTTCCTTCCCCTCACCCTCCTTTAACTCTCAAAAACGTCCTACATGCTCCCAAATTGATTAAAAATCTAATTTCTGTCCGAAAATTACTATGGATAATAATGTCACTGTTGAATTTGATCCTTTTGGGTTTTCTGTGAAGGATTTTCGGACGGGGAAGCCAATCATGAGATGTGAGAGTCAAGGTGCCCTTTATCCCATCACTTCTATCAATTCTCAAGCCCCGCCTTCGTCTAGCTTTGCTGCTCTTGCACCTTCTCTGTGGCATGATCGTTTAGGCCATCCTGGCACTACTATTCTAGAGTCTCTTAGGAAGAATAATTTTATTGAATGTAATAAACATCGTACTTTTGTTGTGTGTCATTCATGTCCTCTTGGAAAACACGTGAAATTACCGTTTGTTGATTCAACCTCTACTACTTTGATGCCTTTTGATATTATTCATTGTGATCTATGGACTTCTCCTGTTCTGAGTTCTCTAGGTCATCGATATTATCTTGTTATGGTGGATGATTACTCTAAATTTGTTTGGACGTTCCCTCTTGCTAAAAAGTCCCATGTCTATGCCACATTCTTACAATTTAGAGCATACATTCGCACTCAATTTGAGCGGGAAATAAAAAATATACAATGTGATAATGGGCGCGAATTTGATAATGATCATTTTTTGCAATTTTGCAAACTCAATGGCTTACATTTCCGAATCTATTGTCCCTATTCTTCTTCCCAAAATGGAAAAGCCGAGCGTCAAATCCGCACCCTTAATAACATTGTACGTACTTTATTAGCTCATGCTTCCATCCCCTCTACTTTTTGGCATCATGCGTTACAAACGGCCACGTATCTTTGTAATATTCTTCCTCGTAAAGGCCTTTCCTATCAATCTCCTCTTCGGGTTCTTTTTCACAAAGAACCGTCCTATTCTCACCTACGGGTATTTGGGTGCTTGTGCTTTCCTCTATTTCCTTCTCCTACCATTCACAAACTTCAAGCACGATCCACTCCTTGTGTGTTTTTAGGGTATCCTACTAACCATCGTGGATACAAATGCTATGACCCGTCTTCTCGGAAAATCATTATTTGTCGTCATGTTATTTTTGATGAAAATAATTTTCCATTTTCCACTCTTCACCAGCCCACAAACGCCACATATCAATTTCTGGACTTGCCATTGGACTTACAACACGACCTGCCCAGTCCATCACCCCATTCGATGTCTGGGCCCCTTTCGTCACTAAGCCCAACTCCTCTCAGAAATGATCCTATGTCCAGCTCTCCACATCACACGCCCCGGCCTCTTCATTTCACGCCTGGGCCTGCTTCTTCCTCTGGGCCACGCTTCTCATCTCCTGGTGGCACGCATGGGCCTGCTTCTTCCTCTGGGCCACGCATCTCATCCCCTGGTGGTATCCCCGGCCCTATACCACCTCCCAGCCCACCTATCTTTTCCTCCCCACCTAGAACGGCCCACAATCCAAGGCAGCTTCCGTCTCCTCCTTCTCGTAGTGTCACTCGAGCCCAAAATGGCATCTTTAAGCCTAAAACGATTGTCTCTCTTCATACTCATGTAGGACGCTCTCCTATACCTCGTAATCCCGTATTAGCTCTTCGTGACCCGAATTGGAAACTTGCCATGGATGACGAATATCATGCTCTAATTAAAAATAAGACTTGGGAATTGGTGCCTCGGCCCCATGATGCTAATGTTATTCGTTCTATGTGGATTTTTGCTCATAAAGTTAAATCTGATGGTTCTTTTGAGAGGTATAAAGCCCGTCTTGTAGGTGATGGAAAAACACAACAGGTTGGCATTGATTGTGGAGAAACTTTTAGTCCAGTGGTGAAACCAGCGACTATTCGCACTGTTCTCAGCCTCGCCCTTTCTAAGGGTTGGGCCCTTCACCAATTGGATGTAAAAAATGCTTTTCTTCATGGTGAGCTTAAAGAAACGGTCTATATGCATCAACCTTTGGGATATCGTGACCGTAACTTCCCAGATCATGTGTGTTTACTCAAGAAGTCCCTTTATGGTCTCAAACAAGCCCCTCGGGCTTGGTATCGTCGGTTTGCTGATTATGTTGCTCATATTGGGTTTCGTAATAGTCAGTCTGATCATTCTTTATTCATATATCGTCATGGAACTGATATTGCTTATCTGCTCTTATATGTTGATGATATTATTTTGACTGCTTCCTCGGCTACTCTACGCAAGTCTATCATGTCCCGACTTAGCTCGGAATTTGCCATGAAAGACTTGGGAGAGTTGAGTTATTTCTTGGGTATTGCTGTCACTCGTCATGCAGGTGGTCTGTTTCTTTCTCAGCGAAAGTATGCTGCAGAAATCATTGAGCGTGCAGGCATGTCTGCATGTAAACCGTCTGCCACTCCAGTTGACACTAAGTCAAAGCTTAGTGTCCAGTCTGACACTCCTTGCTCTGATCCTTCTCTTTATCGGAGTCTTGCAGGTGCTCTCCAGTACCTCACTTTTACTAGGCCTAACATTTCATATGCAGTCCAGCAAATCTGCTTATTTATGCACCAGCCTATGGACGCACATATGCTTGCCTTGAAACGTATTATCCGATACGTCCAAGGCACACTTCATCATGGTCTTCACCTGTATCCGTCGCCCACATCCACTCTATTGTCCTATACTGATGCTGATTGGGGTGGATGTCCTGACACTAGGCGATCCACGTCTGGGTATTGTGTGTTTCTTGGGGATAACTTGATCTCTTGGTCTTCGAAGAGACAGACAACGTTATCACGTTCTAGTGCAGAATCTGAGTACAGGGGTGTTGCTAATGTAGTTTCTGAATCATGTTGGCTACGTAACTTATTAGTTGAACTACATTGCCCTATTAAAAAGGCAACCTTGGTCTATTGTGATAATGTGAGTGCCATCTACTTGTCGGGAAATCCGGTTCAGCACCAACGAACCAAACATATTGAGATGGACATTCATTTTGTTCGTGAGAAGGTGGCACGTGGTGAGGTTCGTGTTCTACATGTGCCATCTCGTCATCAGATTGCTGACATCTTCACCAAAGGTCTTCCATTGATACTCTTTGAAGACTTTCGGGACAGTCTCAGCGTTCATCCTCCTCCCGCTTCGACTGAGGGGGTGTATTAGAATATATGAAAATATATCTCATTATATTTTCATTATTCAGATTTAGTTTGTAATTATCTTTGTATATCTTTAAGTATCTTTGTATATCTTTTAGTTAGTTGTTACCTAATTATTAGGGATTATTATTCATTGTAACCCTAGAGTATATAAGGTTTAGGATGTACAACTTTTATGATTAAGGAATTAATTCTATCAATTTTAATGACTGGTACTAATTTTGCCAGCTTTTTTTCACCAGAATGAACAATAAATCTCAAGACTTAATTAATTAGAAAACGAATAGCGCAAACATATCATCTTAAATCTTAATGTAGGGATGGTAACGGGTGAAATTTGGGTCGAATGAGCTAGTCATCACCCGGTTAGACCAACTCTCATCCATTCATCCGGACTCAGTAAGACTATCACCCGTGTTCCATCCACCACCCGCGGGTCCCGCAGGTGAACCGGGTGGACATGGTGATAATCCATTTAGTCAAACAAGAAACGACAAAACAAAATTGCAAAATGACAATTTATACATTACTTTATGTCAAATTAAGATAAGTTGAGTTCATGAAAACATGTCGATAATAATCAAAAGGGAAAAAAATATATACTAATGTAGATAAAATGATAGAGATTTAAGAAAATGTAAGAAATGGGTAATGGATAAAAATTCTCTAATTCATCCATCACCCATTCACCCGCCATCCGTCCATCATCCATTTAATTCGGTTTCTCACCCTTTTTTGTTTTTCGGATGAAGCGGGTGATAGATTATCAATTGGATATTACCATTTCTATAAAGTAGTTAGGAGTTAAGCAGCTGGTGCTATAAATACGCTGAGCAACGTAAATTTCTATAACATATATGTGGTAATTTTTCTGCATATAAACATCTAAAAGTTATCGTGATACATTTAAAAAAAATGGCGATCGTCATGGATTTAGGCACCATAAGTGCATTTCTGGGGAACAAAACCATCTTAGTTACCGATGGAACTGGTTTCATTGCTAAGAGTATTATCTCTCTTCCATCTCTTTCTTCCCAGCTTCTCTCTTTTCGGGCTTTGAGTGGCGATTGTAAGGGGTACATTGAGGTACAACTGTGTGCTAATTATTTTTCTTGAGCTAACATCAACAAGATTGGAATGCAATCGTACGTGTTAACACCTCTTGAAACAACTGTACTTGAGATATATCATATATGAGATTAACTTGGAATACATTCGAGCTAAATAGGAATATCTATGATGCCCTTGCGCCATGAAAACTTCTACTGTTCTACACACATGGTGAAAAGGAAAACCTTCATATTTTAAAGTAATTTCCTAACATTGTGTCATAATAAAACTGAACATTGAATTAGTATGATAACGAGGTTGCTGCATCAATAGCTTTTAATTCCAGGGTTCTAGTCCCAATCCTCTAATTTTCTAATGGAGCAACACCAAACATAGCATCCATGTAACTATTAAAATCTTTTCTAAATTAATAACATTGTTTGTTGGAGTTAAGGCTTGTAAAACCTCTTTGGGTTTTTCCCAAAGATCTCATATCGCCTATTAAAAGGAGTTTTTCTTTGTTTATTAACTCCCTTCCTCTACTTAATTATTTATTGAGTTGTTACATGGTTGACTTTTATGGTTGGAGGTCAAGCTTGGGCTTAGGACTTGCTACCACACACGCATGCGCGCGCCGCATGGACAGGGCCGGGCCCAGGCTCGATCTGGGCCTGGGTTATGACATAGAAAAGTGTTTCTGTCCCTTCAGGAACTTATTAGTCACATTAGAATTGAAGAGGCAAAAGGGGAAAAAGTAAGGAAAATTCAACAAACCTGATGGAAAAATTCAAAACGAGGTTTGTGGTTTATTATGTATGTCGTCACTCTAAAACTTACCTCTGGAAAAACCCTCTCCCTTTCAAATGTATTGTATGTTCCTGCTATGCGTCGCAACTTAGTGTTTGGTGCCGTGTTAAACAAAGCTGGTTTCAAAATTGTTTTTGAGGCTGACAAAGTTGTAATGACTCGTGGTGGGGAATTTGTTAGGATGGGGCATTTAAGTGGGGGTTTATTTATTCTGAATGTTGCTTCTTATGTTTCTGCTGATTTTAGTAAAACTGTTTCTTGTTCTGTTTATATTGACGAGTCTTTCAATTTGTGGCATGGTAGATTAGGGCGTGTGAATGTTGCTTCCATTAAGAGACTAAATACCTTATCTTTAATTCCTAATCTATTGACTACTGAGTTTTCTAAGTGTCCAATTTGTGTTGAAGCAAAATTCACTAAGAAAAATTGCAAAACTGTGACTCAAAGGACCACACAACTTCTAGAGTTGATTCATACTAACTTAGCTGATTTCCAGAACAATAGAAGTAGAGGAGGAAAATTCTGGTATATTTCATTTGTTGATGATTATTCGAGGTACACTAAGATTTACCTTCTCAAAGCCAAAAGTGACGCAGGGGAAGCTTTCATTAAATATACGGTTGTAGTCGAAAACCAACTTGATAGGAAAATCAAGAGGGTTAGATCTGACAGAGGTTGAGAGTATGAGAACATTTCTTTGAATGACCATTGTGAGAAATTGGGCATCATTCATGAACTTAGTGCACCTTATGTTCCTCAATAGAATGGTATAGTTGAATGAAAAAAATAAGTTTTTGAAAAATTTGATGAATGTTATGCTTGTCAGTTCTGGGTTACCTGATGAAATGTGGGGGAGTAGTCCTTTCAGCCTGCCATGTTCTTAACAGAGTACCTCACAAAAAGTTAGATAAGACTCCTTATAAATTGTGGAAGGGGTTTCCTCCAAACTCGAGCTTCTTGAGAGTGTGGGGGTGTCTAGCTAAAGTTGGGCTACATGACTATAAAAGGTCAAACATTGGACCCAAGACCTTTGATGCAATATTTATTGGTTATGTTCATGCTGCCTATAGGTTCATGACTTTAAGTTATAGGTCTATTTGTGAGTACAGAGACGCTCAGTTCTTTGAACATGTTTTTTCCTTGAAAAAGGGTGATGTTGCTTCTATGCCTTCTTGTTCTTCTCCTGCTATTGGTTTACCTACATGTTCTACGCATGACGTTGATTTACCTGCTATTGTTACTCCTGATGATTTAACTTTAAGTAGTACTTCAGTGGATTTGCATACTAGTAACTCTTGTGATGTAGATGAACTTAGGAGAAGTAAAAGACGAAGAGTAGCAAAAGACTTTGGTTCTGACGTTATCACCTCTTTTCTGTCTTAGAGTTCTTGTATTAACCTGTTGAGTGATGAACTAGTCTATGCTTTCATGATAGAAGAGGACCCAAAGACTTTTGAGGAGGCAATGAGGTCTGTGGATGCTAGTTTTTGGAAAGAGGCCATTAAGAGTGAGTTACATTCCATAGTTTTTAACTCCACTTGGGAGTTAACTGACTTACCTAAGGGATCAAAGACCGTAGATAGCAAATGGATCTTTAAAAAGAAGTTGAGACATGATGGAACTATTGAGAGGTTTAAAGTCGGACTTGTCATTAAGGGCTTTACTCAAAAGATAGGACTAGATTACTTTGACACTTATTCTCCTGTGACTAAGATAGCCACCATTAGGACCCTGTTAGCTCTTGCTGCTATTCATGTCTTCGTTGTAAATCAGATGGATGTTAAGACTCCTTTCCTGAATGGTAACTTAGAGGAGGAGATTTACATGTCTCAACCTGAGGGTTTCGTGGTGCAAGGTTAAGAAGATAAAGTGTGTAAGTTAAGGAAGTCCTTACATGGTCTCAAACAAGCACCAAAATAGTGGTATGAAATATTTGACAGTATTGTTGTGTCAAATGGCTTCATTATCAACAACCCTGACTCTTGCGTTTATTTAAAACTAATAGGATAAGATTGTGGTAATCATGATATGTTTTTGTGTGGGTGACATGTTGATTTTTGGTAACAATTTAAAGGTTGTTAATGATACTAAACTTTTCTTGGCATCGAAATTTGAGATGAAGGATTTGGAAGAAGCTGATGTGATTTTAGGTGTAAGACTTAAGAAAACCTCCGGTCGCATTTCTCTAAGTCAGTCTCATTATGTAGAAAAGGTGCTAAAAAGTTTAACTCCTTTGATGTTGTTCCAATGAGTACGCCTTATGGCCCTAGTATTCATCTGCCTAAGAACTTAGGAGAAAGCGTTTCTCATGGTGAATATGCGAAAGTCATAGGTAGTTTGATGTACCTCATGAACTATACTCGGCCTGACATAGCTTATATAGTGAGTAGACTGAGTCAATATACTCATAACCCTAGTAATGAACATTGGAATGCTCTTCATCGTCTTCTTAGATGCCTGAAAAAATTGTTGATCTATGTTTGCATTATTCTAAGTTTCCTTCTGTTCTTGAAGGATTTGTGATGCAAACTGGGTTTCAGGTAATGATGAGATTAGTTCAACTAGTAGTTACGTGTTTACCCTTGTTGGTGGTGCTATATCGTGGAAGTCTTCGAAACAGACTTGTATAGCACGATCCACCATGGAGTCTGAATTCATTGCCCTCGAGTTGGCAGGGCAAGAAGCTGAGTGGTTGAGAAACTTGTTGTCTGATGTTCCGTTATGGGGAGGACAAGGTGATCATGTCTCTCTTCATTGTGATTCTCAAGCAGCCATTGGTGTTGCTAAGAATAGTGTCTACAATGGTAAGAGAAAACACATACGTATCAGACATAGAGTCGTGAAACAACTCCTGGAAAATGAGGTGATTTCTTTGGACTATGTGAGGTCCGAAAGAAATCTTGTTGATCCCTTTACTAAGGGATTATCTAGGAGAGGTGTCCTAGAGTCATAGAGGGAGATGGGGCAAAGGCCCATTAGTTGAGAGTTTATGGTGGATACCCGTTTGTTGGTCAAACGAAGCCGTAGAATCTTAACTTGCACTACATTTCTCATCCCTATGGCGTGTTGGTAGTGCTTTATAAATCCATAGCCTATTTGATAGTGCTATCGAGACGCACTTGATGGATTTATATTGTGAGGTTGAGCTTTTACTCTTAATAGTTTCATATCCCTTGGGGGTGGTGTTATTGAGGAAGACTTGATGGACTACCTACGTAAGTGTGGAGGTTAAGCCGCCTTCTATGAAAGATTAGGCTGTCTTTCTAGAGCACTTATGAGACCCAAGGTGTGCGCATGGCTATAAAGCGCTTGTGTTGCATCGCAGAGACTGCATGTTCTTAGGGTAGGTATGTGTTGTGAGGGTCTCAAGAGAACTCTGGTGAATTCAAGAGAAATTCACTCACTATAAAGTAAGTTGTTGCCTCATCTCACTATTTATGAATTCAAATCGAAAGATATTGATGCTTAAGTACATCCCTTTCTTTACCCAGGAATTTCTTTTGCTTTCCAGAGCCCTTGTTGGGGATTATTGGAGTTAAGGCTTGTGAAGCCTCTTTAGGTTTTTCCCAAAGATCCCATATTCCCTATGGAAGGGAGTTTTCCTTTATTTATTAACTCCCTTCCTCTACTTATCTATTGAGTTGGTTACATGGTTGGCTTTTATGGTTGGAGGTCAACCTTGGGCTTGGGCTTGCTACCATAAACACGCGCGCTCGCGCGCCGCCCGCTCGGGCCGGGTTCTGGATTCTGGGTTCTGGGAAGAGCTGAGCTGGAGCTTATCTTTTTGGACCTGGGCCCAAGTGTGAGTAACGGTAACTTGATGAAATGAAACGTTACAGTCCTTATTGCGGCCCTTGGTTCTCTCTGACAATTGATTACATTCCATTTTGGGTCTGATTGTTTTGCTATAAAATCAGACTTCCTCTGTTGTATTTCTTCATCCAAAAATACTCCTCTCTTCTTCTTCTCTTCTCAAAATTCTGGGTACGTGCTTTGTCTCCAAAGCCTTTCTCTGTTATTCGTGACTTAGAGAGGTATGTGTTAACCTTGGAGAGCTTTTCGGCCAGTTGCGATTACCACCATAGTCGGGCCGTAATTGCTTCCAAGTCAGTGGTCTTCTACCACGACACAACCTTGAAATTGTTCTTTTATCCGTCATTGCAAACAGTCAATTTCTAACATAGGTGACGACGAATAATTATACACCCCGTGGACTTTTAAAAAAATAATATGGTGTCCTCATAAAACTTGTCTTTTCTAAAAGTTAATATTAAGTGGATAGCAAAAGCACTTCGGTATCACATTCAGCTCATATTTCCTCGTTCTTTTACGCCTTCTATATACAACCACAAATGTTAATACCTCTAATTGTTGTTAAGAAGAAAATTTGAAATTTAATATTAGTTAAGTTATCGCCGTGACGAATTTAACAAGATCTCACATAATTATATTTTTTGTGTGGGTATAAATACCCTCTCTCGAGTACACTAAAGCCCAACAAGAGGACATTCATATTGGAGTTGCTCCAAGCTCGTTTAGCATGCTGCAAATGGATGAATGAAGAATGCATACCTCAGACACTTCGCAGAGGGCAGACCACAATGCTTCAATAGCATAGCAGATCACCAGACTCGAGCACATCAGAGTAGAGCTCGCTAATAAGTTCGAGAGGCCAGTCTGCAATGATTATCAGAGCATCATTGGACCCAAAGGCATACTCAAGCAAACTTCTGATTTGCCGAATGCTCGCAATCAATATGGTATTCTATATGTAACATGAGCACACTCGGCTAAACTAACAACAAGCTAAGTATCCCACCTCCATCATTATTGAAATCAATTTTGCTTATTTTTGACGCAAAATCAGACCGAGTTTCATGACTGATGTTGTACTTAGTTTATACTACAATCTTCAAACATTGATTATTTGTCAATGATGGTCTCAAGAGTTGCAAACATTCTCTCTATTTAATTACATGAAATGATTAAATGAAGTGCTAACATTGATTTATGAGACGTCTTCCGACCTCTATGCATGCACAGTTAGGATGTCAAAATACTATTGTTAAATTGACCTTGAATTCAACTTAAGAGTGGGGGGCAAATGAGTATGTGTGACCCAATTGGCTACGAAATTTGGTTCGAAATGTAATATTCATTATAATGCTTGATTAAGAAAACATTATTGAGTCTGCATATACTATTGAAGACTCCGGCGAGCTATTAAGCCGCCAGAAAGACATATATTTTATTGAAGACTTCAGCGAGCTATTAAGCCGCTGGAAAGACTTATTTTATGGAAGACTTTAGCGAGCTACTAAGCCGCTAAAAGACTTATATTATTGAAGACTCCAGAGGCGCTTAAGCCGCCGGAAAGACTTATATTATTGAAGACTGCAACGAGCTACTAAGCTGCTGGAGAGATATATTATTGAAGACTCCATCAAGCTTTTAAGTCGCTGGAAAGATTTATATTATGGAAGACTTCAAAGAGCTATTAAGCCGCTATAAAAAGGGCCCTAATTACCAAGTCTAGTAGGGCAAAGCCCCAAAGGGCCCGGAGTTACCGCGACCTAGGACGTCAAAATAATGTGTCTGCTCAATTCCCTAGCAATAGGTGAGGCAGAGCAAACAAATAAAGGGAGCCTAGGGTCGGCAATACACCTTTACGAGGCTTAGAACGGAGCGCCGAACGCTCTATGTCGTGCCAATCTATCTAAGCCAAGTCTATCTACCCACGTGAAAGCAGAGCAGATAGACGTTGCAGAGAGAGAGTATGCATGACGACGACCGGGAGGCAAGTACTCTGAGCAGATAACTAATGCAAATAAGGGAAAAAGGGTGTATGCAAAGAAAAAAGCTCTGTTGAAGAAGCAGAGTGAAAGACTTAAGCGAAGAGCTAATTTAAAGTTACAAATTGAGCTTTGCTGAAGAAGTAGAGTGAAGGACTTAAGCGAAGAGCTAAGTTTTCTGCCATTATTATTAGCAGATCCTCACCTCAGATAGAGGATCGTGCTCCTTCTTATCATTGCAGAGCACCCATATCAGACCGAGGGATCTGTCATTATTATTAGCAGATACTCACTTCAGACAGAGGACCTGCTTCCATATTATCATTTGTAGTTCCTCATCCCAAAGAGAGTAACCTACACCTATCATTAGCATATCCTCACCTCAGACGGAGGACCATGCTCCTAATTATTACAGTAGATCCTCGCTTCACATAGAGGATCATGCTCCTTATTATTACTACAGGCCCCATCTCAGACAGAGGGCTCTACCATTATTATTATAGCAGATCCTCGTTTCAGACAGAGGATCATGCTCATTACTATTATAGTAGATCCTTACTTCAGACAGAGGATCATGCTCCTTATTATTATAGCAGATACTCACTTCAGACAGAGGACCCTGCTCCATATTATCATTTATAGTTCCTCATCCCAAAGAGAGGAACCTACACCTATTATTAGCAGATCCTCACCTCAGACGGAGGACCATGCTCCTCATTATTACAGTAGATCCTCGCTTCACATAGAGGATCATGCTCCTTATTATTATTGCAGACCCCATCTCAGACAGAGGGCTCTACCATTATTATGATAGCAGATCCTCGCTTCAGACAGAGGATCATGCTCATTATTATTATAACAGATCCTCGCTTCAGACCGGGGATCATGCTCCTTAATGTTATAGCAGATCATCGCTTCAGACAGAGGATCATGCGCATTATTATTACAGCAGATCCTCGCTTCACACAGAGGATCATGCTCCTTATTATTCTTGCAGACCCCATGCCATTACTATTATAACATATCCTTAAGACTGAGGATCATGCTCATTATCATTATAGCAGATCCCCGCTTCAGTCAGAGGATCATGCTCCTTATTATTATTGCAGACCCCATCTCAAATAGAGGGCTCTGCCATTACTATTATAGCAGATCCTCTCTTCAGACATACGATCATGCTCATTATTATTACAACAGATCCTCGCTTCAAACAGAGGATCATGCTTCTTATTATAATTGCAGACCCCATCTCAGACAGAGGGCTTTGCCATTACTATTATAGCAGATCCTCGCTTCAGACTGAGGATTATGCTTATTATTATTACAGCAGGTTCGCGCTTAAGATAGAGGATCATGCTTATAATTATTAAGGCAGTTCCCGCTTCAGGTAGAGGACCCTGCTCTTTATTATTATAGCAGATCCTCGCTTGAGATGAAGGATCTTGCTCATCATTATTACATATCCACGTATCATCGTTATTGCGAACTTGTTTGCAGCAATTTATCTCAGTCTGCCTCCTCTGTTGCAAGCCAAGCAGACAAACTGGTGGGCAAGGATACGTATGGTAGGAGGAAGAAAGTAGCAAACAAATAGCATATTTTCTTTCAAAATTACTCAAAAGAATGTAAAAACAGAAAGCTAGCAGAGCCCTTAGATGATGCTATACTCTAGCCCATCGGAACAGACTATTAGATTGGTAAGCAACATTGCAGACTATATGAGAAGACCTTCATTAGAAGATGTTGCACTACAGATTATCAGAGCAGACTCGTGAGCAAAGGAAGTTGTGTCTCTTATTACATAAAAAGATCATCAATTAGAGGATGATACACCTTAACTAATTGAAGCAAGCTCTCTGACTAAAGAGGCTAGATCTCATATTAGAACCTAAATCATGCTCAAAATGTCATCATGAAGACATGACCAATATCATGAGGAACCAAGTGAATAAGCCGAATATAGTTCAAGTTCAATCATCGATTATCACTCGAACTAGGGCGGTAACTTGTATGGGTATAAATACCCTCTCTCGAGTACACTAAAGCCCAACACGAGTTGGCAAGCGGGTGAGACGGCCCAAGACCCACGCTCATCTCACTATATATACCGTTAATAGGGCTAAGGTAAAGGGGATCCACAATCCATTCTCACATGGACTCACATTGAGCTCCCACTTCTCTCTCCCCCACATCCATACTCTCTCTATCTAAAATGAGTTGTCTTGAGCGTTGGAGGCCCTGTCCTCGGGATACCCGGGGGTTTGGGGTTCATTTGCAGGTTTTTTGCCGGAGCTCGGACTCGGACCGCTCATATCTATCCATCAGAAAGAGATATGACACTTTTATACAGAAACATTTTTCATCTTGCATTGATCATAATAAAGGGTTGAACAGAAGTATGTGAATGGTGTAAAATGACAATTATAGTTAGTAGAAAAGAACGGAGGAATAAGTTCATAAAAACAATTGCTGTCGTATATCTATATGCCTCGCTTTCACTGCCTTGTCATATATCTCGTGCTACATTAAAATGTTTTTATTTGTTTAAAATATGGTTATCATGCATTGTAGTACTTGTAGAAAAGATACTTCGGGTTCAGCCAAAAGCGAAGAAATTATACCTTCTTATATGGTTGTAAACACAAATTTTAACTAAGTCTGCAAAACAGAGTGAAGATAAATGTAGCAAATAATATATTTTATTGATTTGAATTTTTGAGTACAATCTCAAATTTAATCCTCTGATTCATTCTCCGTAATAATTTGACTTGTTGTATCACGAACTTGGCTTGACACCTTCGTAATACAGAATTGATTTCCTTGAATGAGGGCCTCTAGGCTTGATCTCTTTCAGCCTTCTTTTGATTTCTTGAATGAGCTAGGGCCACCGGACTTGATCTCTTCAAGGCTTCTTCTTTAGAATAGAATGACACGTTGATTTATGGTGCTTATTGTTCTTCTTCTAGGTAAAAGAATTTGATGTAGCTTGTTGAGTTCTAGAGACTTTTGTTGTACTTTGGAATAGCTTTGTGTTTTCTCCACCTTCTGGATCTTTCTGACCTTCTGGTTTTTCTCTTCTCTGGTTTTTTCTGGATCCCTTCAAATGAGATTGGAGAGCTCTATTTATAGAGCTTTGTAGGCATTAGGTTTAATGAGTAGCCCCCATGGGCCTCATGGCCATCATTTAAATAGCCTATTTTTATTATTAGGCCTTAATCCAATTAGTAGATGACTTAATAATTAAAACGGCCCAAACTTAGTTACAAGTCCGTGTTAATTAATATCATTTATCATCTACGTTTATAAAGTCAACAATTGACTTTATTGAATTCATGAAATTCGATGACGTGGCACATTGTAATTTTTTCGTGCCTACAAATTGCCCCCTCGAGACTGGTCACATACACAATTTTGAGTGTTTAAGCGTGATCGGGTCTCGAACTTTCCTGGACAATTTTGTTTTATAGACTAACGAGTCTTTGCACTTTTTTTGATCTGGTAACCCATGGAAATAACTTTGTTATGTTTTTCATAACTTTTATCATCACTATTATTAATAAGTAATAATAATAACAAAATGTGAAAAAAAACAAAGTCACTGATTATGCCAGATAATGGACTTCACATCATCACACTCCAAAGTTTTTACCCAACATCTTCATCTCCTCCGTTTAGCCTAGCAAGGCACCAAGCAGCAACAAACAAACACAAATAAGTTTTCCTTCTTTTTTATTAAACCCCATCATTATCCATCGGAAGAAATTTGTTATGCTCTGTTTTTATGGTTTTATAACTTTTATCATTATCATTATTACTATATAACAATAATAATAATAAAAAAGATAACCAATGCATTGATTCCGCCTATATTTCCTCCTTATTGGAACTTTATTTCCTCCTTATTGAAACAAAATAAGCCCAAGTTGAACTTATCCACCTTGCTGGTAAATAAATCTCCATCAGAAGATCTTCATAACAAATTGAAGATTATCCTTTTGAGGGTTTCAACCTAGGATGATATCTTCTATATATACTAGGTTTGAGAGGTTTTTATTTTTATTCACCTATATGCGGCCAATGCAGGCATTTGGGCGAGTCTTTGGTTCACTAGAATCCCGGCACACATGAAGCCACGGAGGACATTGGAGATGCACGATTCCGCCGTAATCATGAAGCCGATTCTGCCATAATCATGAAGCAACAAAGTAGAGAAGAACCGCCTTTGATGGAAGAAGAATCAACCATGCCTCTTAATTGTTTTATTCATTCTGTCTTTGTTTTATTTGCAGGTTTGCAATCTTCTTGCATTGAACTACAACCGTGTTGCATTTGGAGCCATGGTGCAAATAGAGTTGAATCACAACCTAGCCGTCTTTGGAGTCGCGGAGTCACGATGTCCATAGAGGAATTCAACCACTACTTTAACGCCACCGTGCCGCAGCCCTGGAGCCATACTACGAATGAATTGAACCACGACGACCGGATCCACGGAGTCACACTACCCAGGCGGAGGATATCGATGAATCACTCACTTTGATATTTGGATGCTACGGACGCCAAGCCAACCACACCAAACACCATAGAGTCGAGTGACACACAACATCACACACGGCTATACTCTGTTTCTGCTGACCATCTCTGTTCCAATGAAAACTTTGGCTCTGTTGCCTCTGTATCTCTTACTTCTTCAACTTGTGCCTAACTAAGCAGAAGCCCCTTACTGTTGACCAAGATACATAAATCATGATGATCATGGTTTGATAACACTCAATGCTTGACAAGTGAAATACAAATATTTCTTTTTTCTGTTTTTTGGTTTTTGTCCCCCGAAGCTTTTGATTTGATCATGATAATGAACTTGATAAAATATATTAGAGGTATATCTACTGGCTTGATTGTTTCTTGATTAATGAATTAGAGGTATATGTATATACATATACATACACATGGCATCATCATCATCCATCAATGCCTAACATCTCCTGCTTCACGTGTCACCTTACCCAGTTTTTGGGTTAATATCTGATTGCAAGTGATGTAAATAAACAAGTATGGGTTCAAGGATTTATCCCACACATTCTTTTTTGCTCTGTTTCGTTGGATGATGAAGTATGATGATGAAGCATGATGATGATGCATGGTGACAGGGCCACTGATTCTTATAATTATAACATGATTTCTTTGAGAAAGAAATCCATTGAAACTCCACTAACTTGCACTCGCGCATGTCCCTGCATGTCAACCCCCTTGATATATATATATAGTTTTTACACTTTCTCATCATGATCATTGTGATCTTGATGATTGATGAAAAACAAAATGGCCTGCTAATATACAATGCCAAAGCACTTTCATTTGTTGGTGTTTTTTTGCCTTGATTTCCTCCCTCAACCTTGACATCATGAAGCAGCTACACGGGGAGTCACCATGACGTGAAATAGCTATGGGCTAATTGGGAGTTATCTTTTTAATGTCAATGGAAGAGTCACGACATAAAGTTAGGTACTCAAGACACGTCAACGAGTCTCATGGGAAGAGTCAAGCTCGCTTTCTTGACCTGACACAATACCAAATAGCCATGAAGGACGCAATGCCCACAAAGAAGGACTGAGTCGTTCATCTTGGTACATGGAGTAGTAAAACATTATCCCATGATTTTTTAGAAGGGACGCCTCGAAATCTTTGATGGAGGAATCGCCAATTTTTACATCATTGGCATGACGTTATAGAATTGTGACTCGCCTTTTTGACATTAGCGTCGCTTGATGGTGGAGATTTGTTGTTTGTTTGCCACGATGTTGGTCCTTGAAGATTTCTCTAATTTCCCTTTTTGGCAGGACTTTGATGATCCTTTCTCTTGAGGGTCGAGACGTAATTCGAAGGTGATGATGCTTGGAAGCTTTCTCCATCGTTCGAGAAATTTGGTGCTTTTTGAGCTTTTTTTCCGTTACAAACTTGAAGTGATTTTGGACGAGTGTTGGTGCTTGGAAGCTTTAATTTGACAGTTGATGGTGCTTGGAAGCTTTCTCTATCGATCCTTGCTGCTCGACTCTTTGGATGGATCATTCAAAGCTTGGTATCTTTCTTCTGATCGATCTCAAAGACTTTTGATAGCAAATTGGTGCTTGTGAGCTTTCTCCAATTCTCATGTGGAACAAATTTGAATCGCTAGTGCTTGGCAGCATTCTCTAGATCTTCGATTCATAACTTTTGTAGATCCGGTGCTTAGAAGCTTTCTCCAGACTTCCACGAATTTTGATGAAGTATTGGTGCTTACGAGCTATCTCCAACCTTCGAACAAACGACAACTAGTTTCCGTGCTCATCGTGCAACAATGTAAATTTGTGAGGCCAAGGAGAAGCAATTTCAATGTTCACGTGCCCCCAAGTTGAATTTTTGGTGTGACTGCACTGGAATAACATTCAATCAAGATGCCTACGTACCAAATGAGTATTTGAGATATACTTATTCGGATCAAGCCAAACGTAGTTCAAGGTTTTGTTTTGTTTGAGTCTGATTGCAGTTTATACTCTTGCTTAGGAGATTTTCTTTTTTGGGATTTGTAGTTTATACTCTTACTTAGGAGTATTTGTTTTGGATATACACTTTATACTCTTGCTTGGGAATATTTTGTTTTAGGTTATGCAGTTTATACTCTTGCTTTGGGAG